>CM043022.1:67013941-67160478 GCA_023690525.1 Holotrichia oblita | reverse complement strand
AAAGCATTCATCCTCAAGTACTCGCAACAGCATATGAAGTGGTAAAGAAATTATCAAGGTATACTTTGTGAGATCTAGAAAACAAAGACTTGCATTTACTTTTCTATTAATAACACGTTTAGAAACTCAAAATACACTTCTTACAGATAAAAATACCACAACGCGACAACGCACTAATAGGATTAAATAAGGACAAAATTTGGTTGTCTAAACTCTTAAAATTGTTTGTATAATTTGTTGAGTTATACATAATCAATGAATGTAACAACACATAAATTGAAATAACAATACTGTAAATAATCTTACAGTCAACGTCTGCGAAGAACGAGCATAAAAGCCAAGATGTAATTCCGGCGCTTACCCATTGAAGCTTTCATCAATCCCTTTCAATATTTCTCATAGCCTGCGTTCAATCCACGCGTTTCTCCTACCCATCATCGTTGGTAGCACATTGAAGGCGCACTCTCAAGAAGGTACATCTTGACAAAAAAAATTGCATACACGTGCAGGAACTCATCTACTTTATCATCCGATCTCGTGAAATATTTAAGACTTGGGGATGAAACAGGTATTTTTCGTCCTTTTGAAAAAGCAGAAGAAAATGCGGCCATTTATTATACGTATGTTTTCCTACTCTACAGTAAAGAGGACGACAACAAGAAGAACAAAAACTTTGCTCATTCATTCCTTTAAGTTTTCGCGATAATCGTATCTCGTCTCTTTTTAATGCATTACTGATAACAAAATGCCGTCGACGTTCTCTCTTGTCCGGAGAATTTCTATTTCTATCGCGTGTATCGCGTAATAGTAGTTTGTTGTATAGTTGGTGTGTGCCGGACGTATGGTGTAGGTTATGGTCTGGGTCTCCGTCGAGATCGTACGCTATCTTGTACTCTCACTCGCTTAAAATAAAAATAAAGTGGAACAGTTCGTGTCGGGAGTGAAGAAATTTTGGGTTTATTCAATTTAACATTAGACGTTTGTGTTTTGTCTTTGTTTTTTATCGCAATAAAAGTGTTGTGATTTTCTGTATTAATATTTTGATAACATAGACCGCAGATAATGGAACTCAGTCAGCTGTAAGTTTTTATTAACTTCCAATTAAATACATTATTTAAATATATATTTCTAAGGTTATGTTTGTGTTTGGCATACGATGTATGGTGAGAACACACCTGTTAGTCACTTGTTTACAACTGTGCATTAAAAAAGAATGTAGGTCATGATTTCTCTTTTGTTAGTTCGCTGCTTTTGATATGATTTTCAGGTATAATTTTATTTCTTAACATTAAATTGTGTTGGAAATGTGTAAGGTTAATGTAAAGTTACGCAATTCATTTAAAATATGTCGTGCGATTGGTTTCTATTTGTTCAAATATGGCTTGGCATTTAAATGTGTTAATTAAAGATTCGTCACTTGTTATTGCTTGTATGCCAGTAAATTCTATGTATTCATTACCAATTCGCACAGATTTATTACCGAGTAGCTGTAGTAAACAAGGTAAAATATTGTTTTGTATGACACATAAATCAGTTAAAGTTTGTCGAAGGGTCTTTATTTGAAATCGTAATTAAAATTGAATTTTGTTGAGTTTGCACATTCGGTCGACATAGGTACTGTTGATTGGTCGAAACGTTTAGAATTAATTTTAAAATTTACCATTTACTAAAAAAGTCGGACGAAACTCCGGGAAAATGTTCGGAGTGTCCTTAACTTAATCCGGGTGTGTAATAAACCTACATGTAATCATATTGGTAATTTCAATAAAGGTTCATAACCAGAATAACACTGATTAAGTCAATATGGGTTATTGACTTTTATTGAAACTTTACTCATATATGTATATCCAGCAAAATATATATAAATTTAAACAAATTCAATAGAAAGATAAAATATTAAGTAATTGATAATATGTTTTATATAAATTCTATTGTGTAAGTTAAAGTGTTAAATTGTGTAGACTTTATTCAGAGTGTTTAGTTAAGTTTTTAGGGTATTATGAATTTTTTATGGCGGGTATTTATAAAAAATAGTTCAAACAGATGTCTGTTAGTTGTAACTGATAAATATAATTTTTTGTATTTTGAAATTTGTTGACATTTTCAAGTTCTCTCAAGGTCAATTTAATTTCTTTAAACGAAACTATATTTGTCATTTTACCGTATTTTAATCTACTTAAAAAAGAAAAAGGAATATTTAAAATATCTTTTGTATCAATCTCTAAAAGTACACAAATTGACAGTTTTTATTAATGGTTGTACCACTCAAATAGTCTGAGTACATTCAGAACTCAAAAGGCCACTTACCGGAATAGTTTTTAACATTATTTCAGCAATTTCACATAATACGGCTTGGTTTTTTACATGTTACTGTACAATCTTGAAGAACTACTACAACTTTGTCTAATTAACGGGTCAATAATAAATTATATAGAGTTCCAGTGTGTGTTAACAGATCCAATTACTTTGTGTTCAGGTATACAGTGTATCTTTTGAGCAGTGACTAAGCAAATAAATAGTGCTTAAAATGATGTACCATTGAACTACACCTTGATACAAACATTTCTAAAGAAAGACAAGCCTGCAATGGGAAATTGCGTTCATGAATTCGTCAGGTTCTTATGTTTCTTGGTGTGCTGAATGCATGATGCCATTAGCGGATACTTAATGATTTTTCGTCCAATACATTAAAAAACAATCACCATTCTGTTCTTCTTTACAATTCCGTAAGAAATTTTTCACATAAAAATCAGGTTTAGTGATGGAAATCCTTTATGTCTTCTAATGACAGAAATGTTTATGAACCATACGAAAAACAAGAGAAGCAAACACACCTTATGTAATAAATACATTTTCTGGTACATATATGTGGATATTTTAGTTTGTTTTAAAGATACAGGGAGACAATTAAAAAAAAATAAAAGTTACCACAGAAGTAGAAAAGGACAAGTCAATTAATTTTTTGAGATTTGACATGACATAGATAAATACGAATTTAGATTAGATTACATGTAGGTTGTGTACGTAATGCTGCCTTTCTTAACTGCGACCTGTAAGGTCTATTGTGAGTATCGTTAATCTTTTAGTCCTAATTGATACTTCTGCAGAACTCTAGGATCTTTTGGGGGGCTATAATTCTAATACTAGCCGGTTCTACAAAAATCTCCAGCTCTATTTTTAATTCATCATAAATTATCAAGCAATATTCAAAATAAATATAATTCGATCACATACGAAGGTTGTTCGGAAACTACGTGACCTAACAAAGAAAAACATTTTAGGTTTCAATATAATCTCCTGCTCGCCCAATATATGTACTTATTCCAATGATATCCCAAATTAGCAATGCCTTTCTTATAGGTCGACGAATCCTCAAAATATCTATTTGCAGCAGCGATTATTTCGGAATTAGACCAAACTCTCTTACCGCCAGGCTATTTTTTTTAAGTTTGGAAAATCGCTGGGAGCCAAATCTGGGGAATAGGGCGAATTAGGTACTAATTCAAATCTTAATTTGTGAATTTTTGCAATTACAATCGGAGATTTATGGGCAGGTACGTTATCCTGACGCAAAAGCACTTTTTCTTTGCCAAATAAAACCGTTTCTTTTTGATTTTTTTGCATAATTGTTCCAACAAATTGGCATAATACTAACGCACTTATTGTTTTCCCCTTTTCTAAGTCCTCGACCGAGATAATTAGAATGATGATGAAACTCCCAAAATACAATTTTTATAACCTTTCCTTATAACCTATGGCGGAGAACCCTTTTTTGTCCATTGTTTGGATTGTTCTTTGCGTTTGGGAGTGTAATGGTGCACTTAGATTTCATCTACGGTAGTGAAACGATGTACATACAAAGTGCTTCTGATTGCGATAAAAATGTGCCTTAAGGTCACAAGAAACTGTGCTGGGTAGCTGCAGTACACTATCGTTTGAGATACCTACAACGTCCCATGCCCTTGCCATCTTTTATTCAATGGCCATTCAAGACGATATGCTAGACTTTTTACTCATACCCGGAACGATTACAGTTTTTGGACGTCCACTACGGGGCTCATGATTTGTGCTCATACGACCACGCTTAAATTCGGCATCCCAGTTCTTATTTAAGTTGGTATTAAACAGACTAATTGACAGAGCGCTATGTATAGTCATATTTAACTTGTTTTCGAACAAACCTTCTACATGAGATCAATGTTTGTAAAGATTGGTAATAGTTGGTGAAAAAATCAAAAGAGTTTGGTAAAAAACATATACGAAATGTGTTTATATGCTAACATGTGAATGCAATAAAATCTGCGTTGGCTAAACAAGACGTACCTTTGGACAGCGGATTAAGGATAACGGCAAAAAACCTGATGAAACCATAATTTGGCGAAACAATATTGTAGTGTAAAATATTTGAACTAAATGTTTGAAACTACTTGAATAATTGATTTTTCAATTAATATGGAGCTTCAACAAGTACCACCCCTTTCAATCAAATATTTAGAAAGTTATCGCGATTTTTAAGTTGGAGTTCTGTATATTGCCTCAAGTATTTTAGCCATAACCCTTAACCACGTGAAATTATCAGTTATTATTTGTTTCTATTTCACTAAATAATTTTTTTAATTTGCAAGTATTTTAAGGCGGTGCTCTAGCTAAAACTAACTATTTTATTGTGAACCGCACAGTATTTAATTAACCTTTTCTAAAATACCACTTTAAAATGCAAATTTAAAGAATTGTTTAGTGGGTTAATTCGACCACACTTTTCTTAAATTGTATCAAGAATTCCAGATCTCTTTAGGATTCAATCGGAACTTGATTAAAGATTTAGTTTTTTCAAAAAATGAATGAAGTTCACATGTCTAACATTAATAGTCTTATAAAGTAAATTCACATATACAAAATCAATGTTTCTACATACGCAAGTTAAGCAAAACTATTTCGTTTTCTTTAAAAATTACGACCGAACGGTAGTATAAATAGTTATAACATCACTCAGTTATTGACTACCAATATTCGTCCGCCCTGACACAGTTAACTTCAGAGCTGTATTTATCGATGATTCAATTTATGAGCGGTAACTATTTATGAGTTATAAGCTTTGCGTTTTAAAAATATCTATGAAAATTACTTTCAAAATTCATTAGATATTCTTATTTAAGAAAAGCGTTTTTTAAAACCGGTTTTAAAATCAATTTTTAAAATTTCTAGATCATCCATTAAATTCAATAAATACTACCCATTGGCCCTAATTTTGCTCCGGTACGTTTTCAGGTTTCCCAAGCTAAAATTGGATAAAAGCATTTATAAATTCGCATCAAATTTTTAACTTTATAAAACTCTTTCAATGTATCGCATTTAGAAATGGTCAGTAATTAACCCGAATGTAGTGTAGCAGTATCGATAAGAGCTGCTCGTGTTTAACCGCAGGTAACAGAATTATAAACGCAGCCATTATTTACTTTGTCGTTTACTTTTAAACTAACCTGATTATTTCAACACAATCACCTTCATATGTAGTGTTTGACGGTTCAATAATCTTGTTGTAATCTTACTTACTTCAAACATGAAGTGGATGCCATTGTTTGATTATTTTGTGGGAGGTGATTATCTTTTGCCTTCTATTATCACAACATTTATCTTTATCTCAGAAAGAAAAATAGGTGATATTGATAGTAATTATAAAATTATTTCATGTGGCATAATAGATTGTTTGTAATTTTGTGCTAATTATATAAACTCAATACTTTTAAATTGGAAACAAAAATGCAGTACAAACAAGAAGTATTATTCATCTCGAAATCGAGATCCTTTATTGTCGAAAATGAGTTACCAGGATAACGTGAAATTCAATTCTAGAATATACTATTACGTATGCGATTGCAATTCAACTAAACTGCACAAGCGATGCTATCGACCATAACAGAGTGCACTTTTCAATTAAGAGCAGACCGAGCAAAATGGATCGGAATTGAATTATAGCGAATTTTGAACACGGAAATTAGGTTGTCAGTTTAATAAAAATCGATGTTTGGCGCGCGAACATGTCATTTCGAAGCTTACAAACAGAACATACCGAGTGAATTAAATACACCACTTGTCACACATTCGAAAACATTCAGAATGTAATTGTATTTTTATTAATACAGTTCGAAAAGTTTCTAACACAAAATGTGCAACGGCAGTTTTCGAACACAAAATAACTTCGATATTTAATTTACATCAGAAGTGGCTAAAGGTTGTAATACTTGCTATAAACTTGCTTTTACAATTTTATACAATGAACTTCTGTATTTCTTAATTTTGTGTTTCAAGTTTTCGTCACTAGCTGCCAGATTTAAAAACCTTTTTTTTTCAGAATAACAATAAAACATTACAAATTACATTCGGCTAAATTAAATTACTATAATATGAACTTTGCGAATAATTAAACCGCTTTAGGAGGCCCATTAGCTGAATTTCTGTAACAAATCTACTCCAAATATCTTCAAGAGTAGCAAGACACTGCTAATTCGCTTTTAATTGAAGGGGAAATAAGGACCTTTTTGAACCATTTGGATTCAAATTCTAGGTTAAACTTATTAAAGTGTGTTTATTGTAAAATTAATCTATAAGTCAGGAACCATTAATTATAATATTAATTTGTATAGTTGTTCATCTTTATTTTAATTGTAAACTGATAATATAATGTTACATAAAAAGTTTAACAATTTTTCAATAAAAATAGGAGTAATAAAGCTCTCGTTCTTCTACGTCTCTAGTCTCGTCCACACATAACCATAGATTATTTTCTAAATCGTGATAAACCGTAGGTCCGCGAAGTTGGCACCACAAAGTGGTCAAAATCGACAAAAATCCTAACAAGGATTGACCATTTATTGACCACTGTTGACCATCAACTATTTCGATTGACCACCTTTTGTTTAGGCTACAGCCGCTATACCTATATTTCGAGGTCTAATGGCGAACATGCTAAAATTAGCCAATATAGACATTTTGTTCATCGGATACGATTGACCATCGTTTGATCACCTTTCACATTTTCAAAATTTTCAAAAAAAATTATTTTCGGATTTTTTTACTACAAACACTAAAATTTTGTTGCAGGATAAGATTGAACAACGTTTGACCATGATTGACCACCAAGTAATTTTTTTGAAGGCTTAACAATAGTCGAAAAAATGAAAAAAACAACTTGATATCTCCCATGAAATTATATCAAAGCCAGATAATGTCACAACCCCTTGCATCGCAATTTTCACAAAGTGTGAGAGGTGGTAAAACGTTGAAAATAATAGGACTTACTATCTCGTGTCTGTGGACCACAGAAAACTGATAATTATTGTTTGACCACCCTCCGGTTAAATTTTATCCGATGACTTTTACATGTAAGGGACGTGATAGTGACGTCTACGTGTTGAATGATAATCAACACGTAGACGTTTTTGAAGATAAGTTCAATGAACCTGATAATCGACTGACAGATTTCATTGAAAATATTAAACTTAGTGCCGAAGATGAAGCAAAAACGTGCTCAGCATTTGAGAGACCAAGTCCTTACTATCTTCCCGGAATTGCAAATTATTTATTAAAGTTATCTAAATATTTTTCATTATGGACTAATATTATGAAACATAATTTCCAGTCTCATACCATGTTGGAACATCGACAATTATTGAGGCTTATTTTAAAAATTTAAAAAACTCAGATATGGCAAAATATCACGGACAGCTTTGACTTGATAAATTCTTTGTGGTGCACATCCGCTCCATTGAAGAAAGGAAGAATTCTTCTAATCTAGTAAGTAATGAGTTAAAGAAAATAAGGTCCCTAGAAACCAAAATTGTGAACGCCAGTAATAATAACGTAAATACTAACGAAGTTACAAAAAAATCCCCAGAAACAAGATTTTCATATACTTTTTCATATACTTGAAGCCTTATACCGGCAGGGATAACGAACATCTACTTGAAAAAGAATAATAATAGAAATAATGAAAGAGAGGCTATTGACAGATATAGACGCAAATGACGGCAATGATGTTTCTATACAAGTAATGGCTAGTAGACCCCGCAAGTCATTTTTGCAAACCTACAATTAAGAAAATGACGCAAGTAATAACGGCAATTATACATCTAGCAATGAAACATCCAAATTTGTGACTCACACAATTATAAAATGCTTGGACTCTGATCAAGAGAATAAAACTGAAATTGTGCTAGAGGTAAATATTTAACTGCATGTCCAGACATAGAAGTGATTCACAATCGATGGTGGCCGATTGTGAATCACGATAATTTTCAGGTTTCTGTGGTCTAGAGACACGCGACAGTAAGTTCTATTATTTTCAGCGTTTGACCACCTCTCAAAATTTGTGAAAAATGAGATAAACATTGAAACTGTTATTTGTAACTTTAAGATCGGATAAAATTTAACCGGAGGGTGGTCAAACGATAATTTTTAGTTTTCTGTGGTCCACAGACACGAGACAGTAAGTCCTATTATTTTCAGCGTTTGACCAGCTCTCAAAAATTGCGATAAACTTTGAAACTCTTATGTGTAACTTTAAGATCGGATAAAATTTAAGCGGAGGGTGGTCAAACAATAACTTTCAATTTTCTGTGGTTTAGAGACACCATACAATAAGTTCTATTATTTTCAGCGTTTGACCACCTCTCAAAATTTGTGAAAAATGCGATACAAGTGGTTGTGACATTATCTGGGTTTGATGTCATTTCATCGGAGATACATATATATGAAGTTATTTTTTTTTCATTTTTTCGACTATTGTTAAATTTTCAAAAAAATTCGAAAAAAATTCTTTTTTTGAAAATGTGGAAAGTGGTCAAATATGGTCAAACGATGGTCAATCGTATCCGATGAACAAAATGTCTGTATTGGCTAATTTGAGCAGTTTCGCCATTAGACCCCAAAATATGGGTATAGCGGCTGTAGCCTAAACAAAAGGTGGTCAATCGAAATCGCTGTTGGTCAATAGTGGTCAATGAATGGTCAATCCATGTTAGGATTTTGTCGATTTTTAACGACTTTGTGGTGCCAACTTCGCGGACCTATAAACCGTGATTTCGTAATATTGATCGAGGTGGTAACTTTCATTTGTCATTGTATGTATCCCAAAACTAACACAAATGACTGCTAAAACAAAGCACACACAATTAGGTAATCAAAATCTGGCAATCACAGAATCTGGAAGGTTGATACACTTCTGTGGGAGTTAATAATAATTTTTTATGACTTTTAATGATAGAGTTTTCAAACGAGTTATAATCTGAGAGGGTGTAGTTTTAGTAGTTTTTCAGCGCGGTGTTGATGGCATTGACCTATGTTTCATAACCCATAGTTTTGGGCTGGTTTTAATTTGGTGTTGAGCTGGTTTTTTGCTGCTTTGACTTGGTGTCAGCTGCACATGCTCTTAAGGTGACCTAACCTAGATTTGATTTAATGTAGCTGTAACTTTAAACTGCGTTTGACTTGTTTTTGAGCTAATCTGGTCCCGTTTGAAACTGGTTTTATCTTATTTTGACTTATAGTATTACGTAGGTATGACCTGATAGCAATTCAAAATCTGGTATAAAGCGCGTTAAAGCAGAACAAAATCAATTTAGAATTATGTGAAAATAACATGAAGCCATAACATGTAGTCCGTGGATTTGGACCATTACAACCAGAATAAAGCTAACACCACGATCCAGAACTATCAAAACCGCGGTTCTGCAAGATATAAATTGTTTAAAACCAAAAAAAAAAAGAATTTCCTCCCCCTACAATTGTTCATATATTGTGCTACATTTACTAGTTTTGTTTGATTAATAATGTTTTTCCTATTTGATGGAAAGCTGTTACGATACTTCCACTGTCAAAAGATAAACAACCCAAAACAGTTTGCTACTGATGTTAATGATTTATATTTATATATGATTGAGATCGGTGCAGGTCTACTACATGAATTCATTTTGGGACCTTGATTATTTACAGTATAGACTTGCAATTTATATTTTTCTTTTCCACTGTATGAAGCTTGTACAGTTGCCGCCAAAAATTAGTGAAGGCATTGCGAGATTATTTAAATATTCTAATAATCACAATTTGAATTTGCATACTAGAACATCTAAGACAACTATATTTAGTTAATTCACACGCAATTAAAAGCATAATACCTAAGAGGGCTCACCTTCATTTAGATAGTTTAAAAAGACAACTACAAACACGCAACACTGAATTTCTCAAATTAGTTTTGCCTCACGTCAGATTTTGTAATTCAATACTATAATAAATAATAAATGTATACAGTACTACTTCTTGAAATACTAAAATTAAAGCATTGCGAGAAAAGCAATTCAGGAAGTAGGAGGCATATGTATATATTAATAGAGTAAAACAATAGAAGAAACAGCACATTTAATATTCAATTAACTTCTAAAATTATAGTGTTAATCAGAGATCAAAATTACATACGTTGAATTTCGTACGAGGAAAACGTGAACAAAGGCAAGCGTTTTGTATGTAATTATGTCAACAACATGCGGAAATGGGAACAAATTCTATTAGAAAAGGCAAGCTCCATATAGAGAAGTTCTGCAAAATTATTATTTTGTTACAGCGGATTTATACGATACAGTGGCAGGATATGTAGCTTAAGGGCATACTAAAGTAGAGGGAGAGTACTTTATTTTATTATTCTTTGAGTAATATTGTAAATGTGAAGTAGGATGATTAAAACTTAATAAATAACAAATTCAGCTTCTATGATAAATTTTACACATATTAAATGTCTCATACAAACGGAACGGAATAAAACAAATTGCATGTTGGATATGGTTGAACATGAGCTATCACGTGAAAATATTTTTGAATAATAATATCACTTCCGATTAACCGGAAGTGGGCATCAACTTCGATTTTTTAAATAATAAATAAATCATACCCTATACCTAAATACCATGCCTTCTGAGTTATTCGCAATTAAAGAAAAAAAGTGACAGATGCCAATCTTACTTTATAGCGATATTACGTCACTTAGGAGTAAAAAAGATGAATGAGATTTTGCATACGCATAGCTGATGGTATGTAGTTACACAACATTTAAAGTTATTCTCTGTAACATTATACAATGTGTTTAAAAACTTAGTTGTTTATAAATAAGTTTAATCTGTGGAAAGTAGATTTTTTTAAATGGAAAGGTATGCATTTTATTAGATATTCTGATTCTACAAAAGATTCTCTTTTAATCCGTATTAGGTGTTCCTATACCTGAAATGTAAGGTGAATAAGTTATAACGGTTTAATTAGTCTCCGTACCTAAAATGCTCAGATATGTCATTATACTGAAGCAAGGGTGCTTAGCTCATTTGTTTTACCATGTTTTACATAGCTACTTGCCACTTTTGACGTTTGTCATTTTGTTAATCGTATTTTCGTAAATTCTTCCAATTGAATTATGGGAATAAGAGATCAGAGAGCAAGAGGCAAATAACACCAGATGCTATTCGAAGAGCAACAATTATAGGAATTCGTCTCTGAATATAGAATGCCTCAATAGAAACTTTTGCCATATCGAAGCCATTTAGATAACTTATTTTTTTTTATGTGTGGTGGGTGCTTAGTTGCAGTGACTCCGTAAGCTGTATTACTTGTCTGACTATCACTGCAACTCTTGCGGTGTAGTTTGGTATGTGTAAGTTGTGTTTAAATGGCTTTGCGACAGCATCATGTCGCCTTTTATGATGCCGCGCTGTTAATCACTTTGCTTCCAACAGCGAATGGCAAGTCGATCCGGGATTAAACTCTCTGAAAGAATGTCACCGTCCTCCAGAGAATTGAACCCCGGCACCTATCGTCCTCTCACAACGATAGTCAGCCGCTTAACCACTGTGGCCATCGATTCGTTTATTTATTTATGTTATTGTTATTGTTGTTCTTATAATCTTTCTACTGTATCTTTTATATTATTTTAATTTTACCTAATTTGTTATTACTAATTATTTAGACCTTTGATGTAAATTTACTTTATATTGATTATTCAAATACCGCTTGTTGGGAGTATTTAGGAGAATTCTTAGATAATCTAATTTTTTTACTGATATGTTCTTCACCATTGTTCTACGAAAATATCGGTTACTAAAACTTTTATTTAAAAATTCTTAGAAATTCTTGCTGATCATTGGTTGTAAATGTTAGTATTCTTTACTAAACGTTCGATACGTTTATTTTACAATTATATTACATACACTTTACATAATATGTAAATAAATTCATGATTACTTGATTTGGTCTATTCTCAATGCTAACCCATTATAAAACCATATACTGAGAAAATGGATTGTACAGAAGCGAAAACATTGTTACAGGTACTTAAAATAAAAATTGTAAAAAAAATACCAAGATTACATATGTTTACCCTAATTATTGTACTGGTGTAGATCTATTTATCTCAGTGTACGCGAGAACAACTAAAATGACAGACGTCAAAATAAGTGGCCAGTAACTGTATGTAAAACAAATGAGCTAAACACTCTTGTTTCAGTCAATTGACTGAGTATCTTAGGCACGGAGACTAATTAAATCGTTATAACTTATTTACCTTACATTTTAGGTAGAGGAACACTTAATACGGATTAAAAGAGAATCTTTTGTAGAATCAGAATATCTAATAAAATGCATACTCGTTTTCCATCATGGTTTTCCCGACCAACTGTGGGGGTAATAAAAGAAAAACTTAAGTACCACAGGAAATGGAAGTTATATAAAAATAATTTGGATTATGTTGCATTCAATATTCTCAGAGCGCGCTCTAAATAGATCATTTCCTGCGACCTGAAACGTTATACCCACAATGTTGAAACTCGGTTACATGAGGATCCTAAGCGATTCTGGTCTTTTGTAAATAAAAAAGAGGGGTGGGTCGCTCCCTGATACTCTTTATTATGGGGATAAGAAAGCTGATAATAATGAAGCAGCTGCCTCCCTTTTTCCAATTATTTCAGTTCAGTTTTTGTTGATGGGGAATTGACATCACTCGACGTGGCTTCTGGGTGTATTGTGTGTTCATCTTTCCAAATCTGTGAATCTGAGGTTCTTGCCTCCTTACTAAAACTCGACGTGCGTAAGGGTGCTGGCCCTGACGGCATTCCTGCACTTTTCCTGCGTAAATGCGCCACTAACTTAGTTCAGCCACTTGCTATGATTTTCAATATGTCGCTTGCTACAGGACACTTTCCTAGCATATGGAAACAATCCCATGTTGTTCCGGTTTTAAAATCCGGTAATAGGCAAGTGGTTGAAAATTATCGTCCAATCTCCATACTCTCAACTATGTCAAAGGTTTTCGAACCGTTGTATATGGTTACTTGCTGTCGTTGTTCAAGAGTCAGATAATTCCTGAGCAGCACGGGTTTTTCTCTGGCAGGTCTGTTGAATCCAACTTGTTATTGTATTGCAATCACATCTCGAAAAGTTTAGATAACCGTGTACAAGTTGACTCAATATACACTGATTTTAGTAAGGCTTTCGACAAAATAGATCACAATATACTAGTGGACAAGCTAAATTCCTTAGGAATACATGGTGACCTAGTTCGTTGGGTAAAGTCATATATTTCCAATAGAACCCAGGCGGTTAAGTTAAATGGTTTTATTACAGACTTTGTCCCTGTTACGTCAGGTGTAGCTCAGGGCTCGCACCTCGGTCCTTTACTTTTCATTATGTACATTAACGACATATCGAGCTGCTTTCGTCATTCCAAATTTTTGTTATACGCAGATGATTTGAAAATTTTTTGCCCAATTAACACAATATCTGATCAATTTAACATCCAACAGGATTTATATCGCCTCCATGATTACTGTATAAAAAATAAATTATTTTTGAATTACGCTAAGTGTAAATGTATTTCCTTCTCAAGGAATCGAACCATTTACAATTATCCATATTTATTAAACACTCACTTGTTGGAGCATGTTACTAACATTAAAGATCTCGGTGTGTTTTTCGACAGTAAATTATTGTTTCATCGTCACATCGATTTTATTGCGTCTAAGTCTTTCCGTTGTCTAGGTTTCGTTATACGGTCAACTAAGTCCTTTACCAATCTAAATTCTTTAATTTCATTGTTCTATGCTTACGTCCACAGTGTGCTTGGTTACGCCAGTGTAATCTGGAATCCCCAGTACAATATTTACATTACCAGAATTGAATCTATTCAAAGAAGGTTTGTCAACTATTTATTAAAGAAGTACAATATGCCCCGTTATGATTACGCGTCCTCACTTGTGGAATTCAATCTTACACCATTAAAAACTCGCAGGGAACGTATTGATATGTGTTGTTTGTTCAAGATTTGTAACAGTCTTCTCGATGCTCCTGAAATTCTTGCGTCCATTGATTTTAACGTCCCTGCATTCTCTACGCGTGCAACGACACTCTTTCGGCCTCCAATGGCTAAAACTAATTTACGTAGGAACTCCCCCATACTGCGAATACTCTATAATTACAACACAAATTACGATAATATCGATTTGTTTGATGGCTCGTATCGCTCATTCAAGCAGAAAATCAGGTATTGCTAATTTTGCTAATCGGTGCATATTAATAACTTCCTTTATCCTATTTTTCTTTTATTCTCTTTACTGGTCAGACTATTGTAGTGTTTTTTTTATTATTATTATTATTACTGCTATTGTTCATATTGAATCTGTTTTTGATTTTTCTTTCCTCTTTTTTTTCTACATGATAGTTGTCTGTTTGTATATATATACATGTGTATATATGTATAAACATATTAGTATAGTTGGTATGTTATGTATGTACATGCAATTGTTATTTCGTGGATACTGTTCTGGGTTCGTCCTGTTTGTATCCCAACCACTGTAAATAAATAAATAAATAAATAAATACCTTTCCATTAAAAAAAATCTACTTTCCACAGATTAAACTTATTTAAAAACAACTAAGTTTTTAAACACCCTGTATAATGTTACAGAGAAGAACTTCAAATGTTGTGTAAGTAGATACTATCAGCTATGCGTATGCAAAATCTCATTCATCTTTCTTACTCCTAAGTGACGTAATATCGCTATAAAGTAAGATTGGCATCTGTCACTTTTTTTTTAATTGCGAATAACTCAGAAGGCATGGTATTTAGGTATAGGGTATGATGAAATATGTGTAAAATTTATCATAGAAGCTGAATTTGTAATTTATTTTATAGCATGCTATTTAAAAAATCGAAGTTGATGCCCACTTCCGGATAACCGGAAGTGATATTTATTCAAAAATATTTTCAGTTGATAGTTCATATTGAACCATATGCAACTGCAAAATTTTATTTTAAAATTCTATTCCGTTTTTATAATACTTTTAATAGGCCATTCTCACCAATCACCCTGTATATAAAAAAACAAACAGCAAGAATAGAGCACCAACTAGACTTGTGAGATAAATAACATGTGAGAAACACACTTTTTATATAAAGGAAATCTCAGAAGATATAAGTGTATAAAGTGTCAACTTCTGATAATCAAAGAGTTGTTGTTCAGAATGTGTGCAATATTAAAGGAAAAGGACCTCTCAAACAGAATCGCGCTATGCAATTCAAAGATCAATGCAGTTCATACAACTCAGATGAAACACCACGTCTCCTACGCAATTTATAGATAAATTCTGTCATAAGTAGCCTTATCCAAGCAAGGATAAAATTCTTCGAAGGTTGCAATTAGTCCAATGAACAATTCTTAGAACGACCAATTATTCGAATTGGAGTCACAATGAAATGCAATGGAATTGGATTCTTTCTGGGCGGTCTTTATTTTTTTTTGCATGACTGGTGGCGTACATGCCGTGTACTGTTGTATTCAGTTCATTAAAGTAGTACTCTCTTCGGATCCCTTCCAAAAATATCCTAATTCTTGGATGCTGAGATTTGGCATTCGAAGCTCCGAGTCACCCTTCGACCGAATTCTTCGTTTTTGGCATTCTAGGTGCAGCTGATATTGGAAGTAATTTCTCATTGAGTTGTTGCAAGTCGTAGCACGGCGCCTTCTTGGCCTTCTTTCTGAATGGCCTATCCAGGTATCCTCAAAATAATCCGCTACATTTTGACCTGCGTGAGGGAACACATTATTGTCCTCGAATGCTTCCGCCACTCGTTCAAGTGAAATATAAATGCCAAGAATCCAATTTTCAATGCAAAATTTGCATCATATCGCTCCGTTAGGCCAGATACTTGGGCATGTCGATAAACTGCCTGACAAAAATGGAAACAACATCTCCTAATGGTGGCTTCCGGGAAAGTAGTTGAGATTGCTTTAGCTGTGGCTCTCGAAATCAATCATAATTGTTGATGAGGCAGCGGTGGGGCAGATATCTTAAATTTTTTACAGCATTCTACTGTAGTTTCCTTCCGTTTTGTCGGGCACCAGCACGTATACCAGTGGGATGAATAGATTGTCCTTCAGCTCATAAATGGTGTATAATTAGGCAAATATTTAGGGAACTGTCTCTGCTGAAAGTATAGGTACGATAAACATGTTAATGTTTCGTCTATGAATACTACAATTTTCAAATGCTTTTAACTGTAGTTTCCTTTTAGTGCTCATTATAGATAGTTTTAATCCTATAACACTTTAGACTTCATGAATTACTAAGAAGTTATTTCTTCCTCAGACTAAATCTGAGAGTATCCTAACTTTCTCGAATCAACTAATTCAATTTTAGTCGATAAAATGTTCCTTCAAGTTCAATTAAGCAATTCCACAATTATGATTGTATACTGTTTCAAACTCTGCGGAAAGCTTTACAATATACGAAGGAAACGGTGCTTAATTAAGAAAGGAATATATCGAAGCGAAGGGTGAAATACCATGACAGCAGCGACTTTGGATGCCATGTATGATGGAAATCCGAAGTTCACGGAATCGAAAATAACCCTAAGGAGTAATTATTTATCTTCAGGTTCATTCGTTCTCGCACGAGATGCTCACCTCGTAGTAGTTGAGACAGATGAATACCGTAAACGTGATGTAACGAGGTCGGAACAGGTGTAAAATTCGGAGAATAGGCTTAGTTCAACTTCGCTCTCTTGAATGTATGTTCTGTGTAAGCTGTAGGTACCACATTCTACTGCAGTATCCACTGAGAAGGCGTTTTCGTAGGGTTGCGGGCTAAAATGGTGTGGTCTTATCGATTATTAGGGAGGAAATGCTCGCTCTAATTCGTCCGTGTCATCGTGTATAGAGAGGGGTAACTAACTGTTCTAGAGTTGGTGGAGAGTTCGAACGGAATCTAGGATTACTTCAACAAGTTTCAAGGAATAAGTGAACTAATTATATTTATTGCCGTTTGCGTCAAGTTTCTTAAGACCGAAGCTTAGTTAAGCCATACACTCAATTTTAAGTTAAGCGTAATTTACTTTAGCAAGGATTGTGTTTTCTTTATGACGACTTACAATGGAAGCCTAGACTTATTAACACAATATGTTTTTATTTCCAAAACAACACGAGGTTTCGTACCTCACAGAACTTAAGGTTGAGTAAACAATTATAGAAAAATAGTTCAGAAATGATGAATGATGACAGTAGCTGAGAGTTCGTAAATTATTTATCAGTTGTTTTGATACGAGAATAAGAAATAACATAAAATGTTTGCTTCCAGAAGGAAGTCTGGTTCAAAGGGAGAATAAACGATCAATTTAACAAAACCTGTTCATCCATAGAACATAACTTGGTTTAATAAATGCGTTTCTTATTCGGTAATTTCTTACTATTGAAAATAAATACATTATAACTGTATTATAACTGTCTTATAACCTTATAGTGTCAACACAATTGTTCTAAGGGGTACTTAACCTTAAGCCTAATATTGTAGTGGTATACCAACATTACAGCCATTTACAAGAAGATTGATTAATCGTAATAATAACCTAGATTTGCGGTGTGTCAGAAATTAATTGGATGTTATTGATTATGTTGACATTTATAATCACAGGTTATACAGCTGACACTTCTAATAGTTTGCTAGTAGGCCAGCTAATAAATTTGTGATAGAACAGGATTCGTTTTTCGTAAATAAGCACTTTATCTTATGCAACAAAAAAAATGGTAGGTAAGAATCATAGTGTGTAATTAAGGGAAACCATTCTATCCATACACAAAGAATTTTTTTAAAAGTTTCATTGCAATGTGAAGTATTTTTTTGACAACCACTTCCATTTTAGATAGCCAAGTGATTGGCAAATGTCTATAGTTTAAATATATTTTTGTTTAGACATTAGTTTACAATTAAGCAATTAGACGTTATTGAATGCATCCTTAAAAAATTCATGATCACCTGGATACAAGATCTGCAGTATCTGCTGTGTTTTTATTTGTGAAGAGTTTTCCAGCATAATAGACTATTAAGTTTTGTTGTGGGAAATGGGATACATGCTTTCCTCATATTTATGCAACAAAAGATGATGACTACGAAAACATAAAATGTGAAACAAATAGTGTTTTTGTTAGTCCATGAAAATAATTTTAGGAGATTCGTCAGGGAGGCAACCTAGGACACACTTGATTCCGAATCATCCATTTTTGCCCTATATATTGTCACAATATGCAGACGATGCAACTGATATTGTGGACGCAGATATTGAGAGACATTGAAAGGTGATTTTGCATGTCTGAAATGCTGCTTCAACGGTACAAAGAGAAGTCTTTTCTGTATCGTATCGTTACTGGGGGCGAAAAATGGATCCACTATGACAATCCTAAACGCAAGAAATCATATGTGAGTCCTAGGCAATCCAGCACATCGATTCCAAAGCTGAATATCCATGCTTAGAAGGTGATACTGTGTATTTGGTGGGATCAGAAAGGTGTGGTGTATCATGAACTGCTAAAACCAGGTGAAACCATTAATGGGAACGCTATCGACAACAAATCATCATTATTTAAGCGAGCATTACACCAAAAATGGCTGGAATGGACGACTAGAGACGAGTTATTGATTTTGCATCATGACTATGGTCGGTTACATGTTGCGCAACCCGTTAAAACTTACTTGGAAAATAACGGATGGGAAGACTTACCCCACTCGTCGTATAGCCCAGACATTACCGCTTCCAACTGCCAGTTGTTTCGATCAATGCAAAATGGTTTGTCCGGAATACATTTCACTTCAATTGAAGGTATCAAAAATTGGGTCGATACGTTCTTGGACTCCAAAGATGACCGATTTTATTGGAACGGAATTCGCGTGGTCTCTCAAAGATCGCGTTGGTCGAAGGAAAATACTCAAAGATGAATAAAACCTTAAAGTCGAAAATTACAATTTATGCATCTTTATTCTTACTGCCTTAGTCTTTGCCAGTAAATTTCAAGTCCACTTCACATATAATCTGACAAAGTCTTAATTGGTAAGATGTTTTCCAAGTAAAGTCGAAAAAGTTTCAAATGAATCTCACTTGTTATACGCGAGGGTTATCTTGGCGTGGGATGCTTCCAACCACATGATATTGCTCCAGTGTATTTCAGACCAAAACATGTCATCGTTGACATGATGTAAATTCATAAATTCGTGGATTCGGAAAACCATTTTGAATATGGATATTAGCATTAACTGCCTTTGTAAATGTCCAATATCAACCCTAGAAATATCTGCTTATTAATCACACCATAAATTTGTCTCAAAACATTGCCTTTTTGTTTGAATTTGATATTGCCAGAAAATATTTCGTTTAAAACGAACGGTATTTTTGGATTAGAAAACGTAAAATTTTTGTCATCCATAATTATGATTTTTTTTTGTCTTGTGATTAGTGCTTCTTGCAACGAAATATTGCTGTTGAGTCGTAGTTAAAGAATATTTACGATTAAAAGTTATTGTTGTACGATTTTATTTGCTAGAACATAAATGTTTCAGAAAAAGCATCATATACATTTGATAATGTTTATAAAGATTTGAAGTTAAAGTTAAAAAAGAACTTCGCCTAAATCTGGAGATCATTCGGTTATCTACTAAATCAGTAACAATTCATTGGATTTTTTTAAGATAGCATCCTATACATTTAAACCTTATACCTTAATATTTACTTGAAGTCAGACAAACAATTTTTGAATATTGCCAGTTTTTTAGAGAAATTTATTGTTTGCTTGATTTTCAGAAATATAAAAGTTTGTTAGTGATATTTTGATCTCAACAAAATTTGAGAATATTTGCATAGATATAATTTTTTTCGTTAATTTTCAATTCAATATAAAAGTTTTTTAGTTACATTTGAGAATATTTGTTCCGTCTGCCCAGTTTTTTTTAATGGAAACTAGTAAATTTTACTCTACCATTCGATAGAGAACTTTTTCTCTTTACAATAATATTTTTGTTATTTTTAATTCATTTTTTTTATAAGAAAAGGCCGGTTCAAATGTTTAACAGATGTTCGGTACATCGCAGATAGACAGAAGCGAAGCGATAAACAAACTTGAGCGACATAAATTTATCAGTGGTTATTGTGTACGTCAAATCTTTGACAGTGGTAGACCTAGAACGGCAAAAAGCGATGATAACAAACTGGATATTTTATTGGCTGCATCTGAAGATCCCCATTTATCAGCCAATCAACTAGCGGCCAATTTCAATATTTCACAGTCATCGATCGTGTCAATTTTAAAAAGTGAAAAGTATAAACCTTATAAGGTACACCTTGTACACGAGTTAACGGAAGATGATTTTGATAGATTACAATTTTCTGAAGAAATGTTAAATATTTGCAATACTAATAAAAATTTTGTCAACAATATTCTTTTCTCTGACGAAGCTACTTTTTGCCTTACCGGTGAAGTAAACAGACATAACTGCAAATACTGGTCATCGGAAAATCTCTCTTGGTTTTTGGAGCACCATACGCAGTACCCCCAAAAGGTTAATGTTTGGGTTGGCATTCTAGGCGGTCATATTATCGGTTCCTTTTTCATCAATGGCAATTTAACTTCGGCTCTGTATTTGTAGTTATTGCAAAATGAAATAATACCTGCTTGTGCTACGCTTTATCCACATGAAAACAATGAACACCTGCCCAATGACAGTATCTGGTTCCAGCAAGATTGCGCCCCACCACATTATGGTGTAAATGTTCGTCAATATCTGGACAACGTTTTTCCCCACAGATGGATCGGAAGACGAGGAACCAGTGAATGGCCAGTCCCTTCGCCAGATTTAAGTCCTTTAGATATTTTTCTTTGGGGATATGTAAAAAACAAAGTTTACAAAGATAAGCCCGATAACGTCGAAGATTTACAAATCCGAATTACCAGAACGATACAAGAAATTCCGAGATTTTTTATAGAACTCTGTTCCGGGTTTTGTAAATCGACTGGGTCATTGTCAAATTACTAATGGACGACAATTTGAACCTTACTTTAATTTACTTTGTTATTAATTTGTTTAATTTTTTTTAGAAACGTTATTAAAATGAATTTTAAAAAACATAAATTTTCTGAAAAGAAAAAAATTTCCGAGTAAAATTTACCAGTTCCCATTCAAAAAAACTGCGCGGACAGGCGTAACTAAAAAACAATTGAAGAAAAAAATTCAAATATTCTCAAATGTAGATCAAAATAACCTAACAAACTTTTATATTGAACTAATGAATATTAACGACAATAAATCGCCGTCTCCATACTTTTAACTGACCCTGTATATTGCCTTTAACAAAAATCAATAAAACAAAAATATTAACAAGAAGTTTGAATTTATTACATGATTTGCAATTAAAAAAAACAAATAAAACGTTTATAACTTTTTTGAAAAATAATCTGATATATTTTTTGTATTGTCCTTTTTAGATGAACAACATTGTCTCATTCCCTTTGATTTCAAACCCCTTTTAATTCTCGCCGACGTGGCAGCTGTTTTCATATTTTGTTCCTTCCGAGAAACGATATCTTTTCGTGTTCGGCGACTTTTAATTCGTGTTAAGAGAAAGAAAATGTATGCAAATACATAGCACTTTTTCGGGGCTGCTTTATTGTTTCGTGTTAACCGATATTTCTTCTTAAGCGTTTTCGTGTTAAACGTATTTCACTGTATATATTTTGCAATATTGTGTTATTGTTTTACTTAAGTAGTTAAAAATCGACGGGTGTCAACAGCAAAGTTGTCATTATGAAGACAATAATAATATTGAATTTAAGGATTAAATTTCAAGTTATTGTTAAATTATTTGCAAAATCTTCTATGTGATATTATTTAAATATTAAGACGATTAAAAAATGTGCGTAACTCTTTGTACTTTTTGGTAGGTTGTAATAAATATAAACGGGGATAACACAACCAACCGCAGCTTAATTAAATAGCCTTAACTGAGACTAATGTCCCTGTAAATTAGTTTAAATAAAAGTGTAAACAAGATCAGGGGTATGATGTAAACGTTATTTTAAAAGTAAGTACACAAAATTTCTTACGCCCAGGTTCTTGTTTTTCAATCACTGTATTTTTGAAGATTTATATTTTATCGTGGGAGCATGTACCGGTTCTCCTTTGTAAATTGGCAAATTATATTGTTGTAGGTAGCTAAGTACATCTGCGTGGATTTCAACTTTTGTTTATTTCGATCTGGTAAGATGACTAACATATTTTTTTACGACAATAATAAATAGTTAATGTAGTACATTCTAAAAAATAATAATTAACAATGAAAATAACTGAAACAATAACGAGTAAGAAAGGTTATATAATGAGTAGTAATTTACTTCTTATTACAAAAATATTTAATAAAAGTCAACCGTTTCATGCATACTTGTTACCTGATACTTATTTCGTTTGTTTTTCATTTAGAAGCAAAACAAGATAAAGCACTTATAAACAATAGCGTGTGAAAGGTAAGTAGTGATATAAAATCCCAGAAATGTTTTTCCGGTTAAAGTTACGGATTAGATACGTATAAGAGATATCAGGTCCATTAGCTTTAAAACTTTGCGAATTTAAATATAAACAATTGTGGAAAAATTTTAATTGAATATGAAATAGAAAATACAAAAACCGTATCATCTTATTAGTAATGAAAGTATTATTGACTTGTTTATTAAAATACTAGTATTGCTTTTTTACATTTGCCACACCAAATACACAAAGCAAAAGTTAGATTGAAAAATTTTTCAATAGTTGTAGCGATTTTCTCAACAAAGAGCATGTATAATTATACTGAAATATTGGGAAAATTTACACGAAATTTTCATAGATTTTGTATTGTACCTATCTGTTGCTACTTCATGTAGAAAGTTATAATATAACAGCTGCCTTTAGGTTGAAAACTAATGTAATAAAATTGTTACACTGAAGTAAGGAAACATAACCCGTAAAAACATATTCTGCATATAAAGGCAATAAAAGCAATCTAATTAACAAAGTTAGGCTATTAACATTTTAAAGCGAGGTAAACATACTGATGCGTGATGTAAATGTTTTCGTGAAAATGGAAACAAAGTGTGTAGCACGAATTTCATCTTATTTAAATTCATATGTTTTTTCTTTCCATAATAATTTAATTTATTCCCACCTTTCCCGTCCTATACGAGGTTCATTAGCTTTTACATTAAAAGGAAACCTTAAAGTAAATCCCATAACGGGTTTCATTGAATTTTCGTGAAATTTTCTCTTCATTTTTGCAATGTAGTATGCAAATATTTATTATAGTAGAGGTTTTTTTCGTCCAATAGCAATATATTTTCCCCTGCGGTGAAAAGAGCCCGGGTAACTATCTACTCTGTATATAAAAAATAATGTAGCGACCATAAAATTTAAGTCAATAAATTCCAAAGCTCGTTTGCGAAGTTTCGCGATTACATTATGTGAGTTTAGGAAGCCTAAAACTTGGAAACTTCAGGCTATTGCCAAAAAATAAATTTTCCCTTTGGTTTTTGTTTCGGCAATTTTAACGATAACTTTGTCGTATGCCTTACGATTTAATTGCATCTTTTTGCATAATATGATTTATAATTCTTTAAGACTTAGAAGGCAACACTATAGTTAAACCTAACGTCAGTTTTATATTGCTTTTTATTTTGAAATTTATGTATTTTGTAAATCAATATTATACAGTAACGTTTACTATCTATAATTTTAAACTTGACTAACTTAATGGCGCATGTTGTATCACCGTTTGCTGTTGGAAAATTTTTATCAAATAAATACACAAATGGAGCATCTGCCACAAATTAAAGAGAAAATAAACGATACACGAAATTCTGCACGAGTTGAGCTGGTTTATAAAGACTGCCATGCTGTTGATCAGTGGTCCACAATTTTTCTGTCTTGTAGTATAATTTATTATATTATTATTATAATGATAACATAAAATGAATCAGCTTGATGCTTTAATAAATCAAAAACTTTTTATAACAGTTTATAATAAAGCATAAGTAATAGATATGTCTCTCTGAAGTCAAAAGTGTTGATATCTCTTTCTGAACTGTACCTTAAGTTCTTCCTTAGTGCTTATTCCAATTAGTTCTTCTTGTAATATGTCTTCAATGTCACCGCATGAATAGATAAACTCTACTGGGTTATTTCCGTAGTCAAAACATCGTGAAACCTAGTTTCAAAGTGTGTGAAGCATATTTAATCGTCATAGTTTGTCTGTGACAATTTGGGAAACTAGAAAAATTTGTGCTGTCCAATATTTTGCTTCATTAGGATAATTCTGACAAGAAAGACTGAAATGATGGACTTTGTGTTATTAAATGTAGACCATCACCTTGTATCTTCAAGTTACTTTTTGAATAATACTGTAATTGTCCTGAAACACCTTCTTAATTATTGCATAATTTTATTCTGATTTTGTTAAAAATCTTAGAAGCCATTGATACTATTTTATAAATACATGTTGCCAACTGTCGCATACACATATAACTAGATATGGCAATAGTATACCAGTATATCGAGATGGTTGACTTGCCGCACTATAGGACGTTCAATTTGTTAACTATAGTGTGGGTTTTCTCCGTTTTCATAATAAAAAGTCAACCATCTCGCTATTCTGGTATACATGTCTACATATAACACTTTCAAGGCTATGTAGTACATCAGTACACAGCATGCTTAACATCACTGTATCATTTCCATGAATTTTGTTAAACATTTTTGCCGGATATCTATGGCATTTTAAGTTAAATTATGGAGCGTGTTATTACTTCACTTAAGAACCGATGTACATACATATTATTTGAGCTCGCGCTTAATCAACGTACGAAACAATAGTTTTATTTAAAATTAACATACTTATTTTTTCCCGACTGCACGGGCAGGACCATCCAGAAAGACCAACTCGGCCAAAAGAGAGACTCATGGTGTCCCCTTGATCAAGAGTTAATTTACTTACTCCGGCATCATCTAATCGATCGACCTTAAAGTATATCCGCCTGTTGGAGAGTCATCAAGGAGATGGACCAGAATTTCCTCTGCACTCTCATAGCTTCGACATAGGTGACACTTTACTACGTCCATGTAATGCATGTGCCAATGCTTAGCGGCGAGTTCAGGTTTGACAAAAGCTTTGATGCTGCCATAAAAACGATCACACGTCCACGTGGACCTATGAATGGTCATTCGTTGGCGCCTCTTGCTAACTTTTCAGCTATTTCATTTCCTCTGATTCCAGAGTGACTGAGACAGAGTACTGTGATGTTCTATCAGTTTTCGAGCTTCCTATGGCAGTCAAGTACCACTTTGAATCAAAACTGATAGCCTGTAGTGTTCTAAGGGCAGTCTGGATGTCAGATAAAAACTCTACCGATCCTATTTACCAATACGAAAAGCAATGCCTAAATTTAAAACCAAACAATATGTTTTTCGTATTATTAATTACTATTATCATATTCATCCCTCATTTTATAAACTATTGTTATAAGTTTAAATAAATACAGTTGTTGAATTATTTTATACTCTAATACAATTAACTAACACCATTTTGTCAGACAAGATTATGTGTGTGACAAAAACATCAATCTATTTATTACCATTTATTTCTAATCTTTAGGCTTCCGAAGTATGGGTAATAGTTCACTGTCAAAAATTCATTTCAATTGTCGTTTCAAAATTATAAAAAGATCACATTAGATATTAGCAAAGTTTAATTTAAACATAGAAACGGGCTTATTTTTTAAATTAAAAGTTGACATGCAAGATAGGATACTTTAGGATGCCAGTATAAACATTATGGCTATGCATATTGTAGGTATGATCTAAGTAAAACATAAGTAAATATGTTTGTTTGCTGTGAGTACATAGATATGTGTATTCCAGTACATATAGTGCACACTTCAGATTGTTTTGTTGACATAAGTTAATTTTAAGTAAATTATGTACATACATAGTTTGCACCAAATTAATCTATAACGCTTGTACATACATATTTTATGTGTTTTTATTACCGAGAAATATATCAAAAATCGATTCATCAACGGCAGGGAACCCTTTCTTATAAAAATGCTCGTAATTCTGAGGAATATAGTTATAATTCGGGCTGGTAGCTTAGTGGCTTGCACACTTGACTAGCAGTCCGGCAGTACCGGGTTCGAACCCCGGTGCTTCCTTTCTGAGTTTGGTTTTCTGTAGTTTTCCAAATTCCACGGCAAATGCGGAAAGGTAACATCTTAAGTCGGTCTACAGCCGCAGGCGTAATAATAACTCATGGCCAGCCGATGCCCCCTGTAATTGGCGCAAGCTGTTGGGGGATGCTAAGGCATGGATTATTATTATTATTATTATTATAATTCGGAATTAACATATTGACTAATTAGATCCTTCTTCATGCGAACAATTTCACTATTTACTGTATAAAGCAATAATGTAACTTCATAATTTCTTGATAGATTTAATTCCCACAACACGGCATATTAAGTCAGAATACGTATAAAACCTACCTATCGCTGTTATTATTTTACCGTAAATATTCTGAAACCACATCATTAAAAATGACGTAGTTTGATTTAAAAAATAAAATAAATTGGTGATGTGATGACGTATCCATTCAAGGACTAGTAAGTGTACACTCGACGTTAATAATATAAGCAGATGTTTTATAAATAAAGTTATTGTTATAATTTATAAAATAAATTTAATTGCAACAGGATAACATATGCAGGTCATACTTAACTCGTCCCCTATTCTAAAACACCAATTCGCGGTAGAATCATTACACACATATTTAAACGATATAATTTAAAACTATCTACAGTGGGTTTCGCAAGAATTTGTATGCATAAATTAGCACACGTCTACATCAACAAGCAATTCCGTTCGTATTAATATACACGGCCATTGGTGAGAAAGATGAAAATTGCTCACGTACATTGCAATATAGCGCCCACTTAGCGGCAATTTCCAGTGCGGTCACGTACCTCGCGAAATGTAATACGCGTGCCGCACGTTTTTAAACCGGAAACACGTGATTTATTGGCGGCGCGATTATATAATTCGAAATAAAAGTGACATCGCTCCAGGATATATTGCCGTCGTGGGATTAATTGCCCTGCACATTTCTTCCCTGTCTGTAGTATCGAATGTCAAAATGAAAATTTTCACCCACATCTACTCATATCCGAATGTTTATATTTAACTGAAAAAAAGTCATTACTTAGGTAGGTTAAAATGTCACAGTATTGAAGGGTGATATTTGAAAATTTGCATATATGTATGTACATGATTTAGCTTTTAATTTGGGCTTCAATCGTTTTTTGTTTGATTTTATGTGCACTACTCTAACCAGTAAATAATGAGCAACAGAAGACGAGATTTAAATCCAAAAAAGAGATTTTATAATATTCGGTCATCCAAAAGCAATAGTTTCGTATCTACATTTTGGAGTCCAGTTCTCTCGTTCGCAGCCGTTTCTCATTCTTCTTAATCTTCTACAAAAATAAAGTAACTGTTTATGTTATTTCAGTGACGTGAATTAAAATTAGTTAAAGTACTATATTAAGCACTGAGAGTTTGGAATAGGTATTATTGTTAAAATTGCACACACACAAACACAAGCAACGCTATTTATTAACCGGATATAAGAAAAAAATTAAGAAAATACAGCGAAGATTTTTGGAAAAAATGAAAAAGATAGACAAAAAGGAAAGAGAAGGAAAGTAAAAAGATTTCCCCTTTAGAGACAGAAAAGTGTAAAACATTTAAAGTTTAAAAGCGATGCTTAACAAATGTCCAGTTGTGAACACAATTCAGCCGCTGGAAAGACACTAAAGGATACGATGTCAAGAAGATTCAAAATTCAAGCAAAACCGAGACACAAAGAAGAGAGTGAGGGTTTTGGTAGTTTGTTTTTTACATTTATACATTAGACTAATTGTAAGATAAGATAGGGTGGGTCAAGATAAATTGTAATGTGTTTAATATAATATATGTATTTTATTATTTCATTTGATTTTGACATAACAATATGGTAGTATCTTTGTCAAAGCTCTTTTCGTCTATGTTTAGTTCCACAGTATTTAAATATTATCGATATAGTTGGTAACAGTTTTCCATCTTCTCTGTTGATATTGTTCAGATTCTTCTAGATATCAATAACTTCTCTCCATTGATAGGAGCTTGCATATGTAAAAGTTGATTTCGTGTTTTTCCACTGCTGATTGGTGTTGATATATTTTTTTTAACTTATTTTAACTTTAGTTTGACGTTTCTATCGATATACACTTTTAAAGTAACACATATCTTGTGAACTCCTGGATTTTATAACGGTGAAACAGACAAAATATAAAATACATAATTTTACAGTACAGTATTGACAGAATTATAATACTAGGACCCGTTAGAAAATAGCTGCGATTTTTTTAGCAAGGATACCGCCAGGAGCAGCGACTTTAGGTTGTTTGTATACCACATCGTCTCTCGGACAAACAAGCTGATGTCTAGTCTTCGAGATCAAGCTTTTCGTCTGTTTTTCTTTTAGTAATCTCCACTATTCTTGCCCTTTCTGATATTGATATTGAATTGTGGTTACTCTTTCCGACAGACATTATTAACTAAATCAAACAAACTTATTTCCACTTCATTAGTGTTCCCAAATATACATTTCGACCCTTCTTTCTAAATTAAAATTTCATCTTCTTTGACTTTTGCTTTTCCAATATTGTGGTGCAAACACCAAACTTTGCTTGTGTCTGTCTAGCATCCTTGCCTTTGCTTTATCTGAGAAATGGTCTAATGTGTTTCAGTGTGTGGTAAGCGATAAACTTTTAAGGGTAACAAAAATTTCACTCCCGTCTATTATTATAGATTAGTGGATGCCTGATTGCTGAATTTACTTGCCCAGCATTTGTTTATAAGGATTAGTAGAGTGCATTAGGAACCTGTTCTATTCTTGTCTATTTTCAGAATTATTGTCCTTTTACGATATTCACGTATATTTTCTTTGCGATCAGTAACATAACACGAAGTAAAGTTTTGCAGTATCTTTAACGAACTTAAATATATCTTCTTAGATAATCTTGGTATCTCATAAATAGTAATTGCTTACCAGGATTAGAAGATTGGTTTGAATTAACCGTGTCTGCCACGTCCAAAGATTGTAAGCTCTAGGATCTTGGGGATTCATGGTTATCAAGGTGAATTAAAATTCAACGCTCTTTTGGTGAACCTATATGGTGTTGAATGTGTTTTATGACATGTAGAGAAATGTCTCCGGTTATCCAACCTGATTTTGACGACAATTCTAATGATCCAGGAGAGGCCCTATTAATAAAATAGTTTTTATTGTGTACTGTGGAAACTATTTCAATACCAAAGAAGGTCACTAATTGTCTACGCTTTTCTGACATGATTTAGACAACTTGTTTTCCACCAATTTCTGCAATAACTAGGAGTGTGAATAGCACCGTGGTAATTCCAGTTTCATCTAGGTGGAAATGGCAGTGTTTCCATCTAGCAAACTACGGCATCGGCAGAATTATTAGGCACTCCTATAAAATTTCTATTGTAAAGTAATTCCGTACATTTGAGGATTACCGATGAATTCCAAGAACTATTACGCGTACTATAAAAACTATAAATTACAATATTCCAAGAATGACGAACTGCTGCGACGTTGTACCAACTTTTACCTGCTTATCTGCTAGTTGTATGTTCGCGTTCATTAGAAAAGGTCGGATCAAGTGTGGTGAATTTATTTAAATTGAAGGGTTTTAAGAGTTTTGCTATTTTATTATTGACATACAGTAGTGTTTCCGTGTGTAAAATGCCTAAACGACGAGAACTGAGTGAGGCTGAACGGCCTCAGGTACTGTTGTTGTCTGCGGAAGGGAAGAAAAAAGACTTAAATGTTCGCGTTGTGCAGTGCAAACAACGATAAAATGTGCTAGTGAGACAAGACAACTAAAAACTAGACCAGGTAGAGGAAGAAAACGTAAAACAACTGACAGAGAAGATCGTTGGCTGTGTCGCCAGGCACTTCAAAATCATAGGCAAAGTGCTTGCAATTTATCCGACGCGTTACAAAGCGCACATGAAGTTAAGTTATCGGCGCGAACTACTGGCAGACGACTAGGCGATGTGGGCTTAAAAGCTCGAAGGCTGCGAAAGAAAAATAGAAAAATGCGGTTCTGTAAATTCTAAAAATGGTTTGTTAGAGTACTACAAATTGACGACATTAGAAAACCATCTCCTTCTTTTTAGCTTTTTGGTATACCTGGTACTGTTTATGTTCGTCGTCGGGTAGGTGAGGAATATCACCCTCAATGTGTTCTTCGCACAATAAAGGGCGGAGGAGGCAGTACAGTGATTTGGGTCTGTATGGCAACAAGAGGAGTGGGAAACGCCTTCATTTGCAGAAGGCGGATGAATTCTGCTACCTACGTAGGAATGTTGGAACAGATTTTAAACCCCTCAATTAATAAAATATTTGAAGAAGATGTAAACAATGTCATCTTCCAACAAGACAGCGCGCCGTGTCATACTGCACGATCATCGACAGCGTGGTTTCGAGAAAACGGGATTAAGGTTTTGGATTGGCCTCCGCGGAGTCCAGATTTAACAATTCAGCACTTGTGGTCAGTATTAAAAGAAAAAAGTGCACGATTGCAAGAGCTCGTCAAAATGAGATCTGGGTACCGTTATTCTAGAAGAATAGAACAAGCTGCCTTTCAGTACTTGCCAGAAATTAGTCTCTAATATACCAAAAAGGATTTCAGCGGCTTGTGTGCAAGAGGAGGACCAACAAAATACTAAAATATATCAATTTGATAATAAATGCTCAATCCGTAAAATTATCTTTAATTTTTTTCTCAAAGTCTTTATGAAATTCTAATATTGTTAGGGTGCCTATTATAATTTTGCCGATGGGTATATATGACAAGGTCGCATGCTCTTCAACGGCCACATCGTCAGCAGCAATACCCGTCACTTCGATAGTATAACTTCAAAATTTATTTAGTGTTTATCTGTACAATTTACATGTAAATTTAAAAAACAGCGGATTTTGTTTCGTTACCTTGTGAATGGTATACTTTCAAATATTTACTTTGATCGTTAATTTTCCTATATTACATAATTATTTACGTTGCTATGTCATGTTTGAAATCATAAAAAAACTTATAATAGTTATTACACTATTACAGTTTATACATACAGCATGTATAGCTTACGAGTGTATAATTCCTAATTGTTTTTAATTGTAGGTAATTATTGTAGAAACTCATTTGTTAGGTGTGACTCATTGCAATTATGATATACTTATGTATGTATTCGCTTCTATACTAAAACTGTTCTGTTGATACCATCGTGTATGAAGTTGTCAATATTTCATTATTTGGAAACAAATATAGACCAAGATGCAATATTTTTCTATATCTAAATATTGGGTCTCTTAAATTTTTGTTAGCTTTTTTGCACGATGCTAGTGGTGTTAGTTCTATCCAGAAACAACACTTATTATTTCTTTCATTTACCTTAGCTCAAAGGCAATAGTCTTCAAAAGTATAATGTTTAATATATCTGGACTGTGCAAGACTCTCTAAGATCTTTCAGTGTAGATACTACGTAAAGGAAGTATCCGCGGGGCTGTGTAATGGTAAACCACGGAAGTTTTAATTACGTCTTTATGAAATACCTGTCTTGGATCTACTGGGATAAGTAAAGGTCGCGTTCCATCCTATGCTTTACCACTACGTATAATATGCGGTAGATATACCGCAGAACAATATAGTCTCACATCTCCGCACAATAAATGAGATTACAGGTGGGTTTTCCGAGGCAGTAGCGTTATGGAAAATTATATTTGCGCTTTTCTACAGCAAAGAGCAAGTATGATCTACTACGGGGATCATAAAAACGTCAGCTAAATTAGTTTCAATTCTAAAATCGTGTTTGTAATTTTGCTGCATTCTACTTCTCTTTGTTTATATACGTAATAAGATACAGATACACATACTATGGCATATACTCTTTCTTAAATCATCCGCAATCAAAGTGGGTCATTCAATCAATCAACTTATTTTTGCCCAAAAAATCGCTTAGCTAGCTTCGATTAGTTTCTCCCAGAATCATAACACCACTAAATGATTTTTTAGTTCAAATGTTTATTGATTAGTGTTATCATGCGCGGCGAAATAAACCATGCAATAAAATTATTCAGACCGCATTTCACTGTTTGGAATTTTAATCAAAAACATTTGAACAAAGTGAACTGAAATAAAATCTAACAAAACAGCAACTATCCATTTGTCCACAACGAATGTTTTTACAAAAGAAATACACAGTTCCTACTCATACTCTAAGCACAACCTAAGTATTCACACCCTCGCAGAGAACCGACTTCTAACAGTATTAAACTAATGGAACTATCTCGTTTTGTGCTTATGTACTTTCTTATTTACATGCATACTTAGTCTTGAGCCCCTTCTATGTTTGCGTATACAGTTCATTTTGTAATTTTTTAATATTATAAAAGCAACTCATTCCTGTTGAGTTTGTCGCCGCATCAAAGTAGCGAAGCCCAAAGAATTTGGCAGTAAAATAAGAAAATAAGCTGTGGAATTATAAGTGAAAGGATTTGGATGGGTGTGATAAGTATTGTGGCAAGATATAAAAAACGAAAAAAAAAGAAACATAAGTGAAAGATATCTTAAGAAAAACGTCAGCAAGATTTGATGAAACGATAGTTATAGAAATTCCTCTTAAAAATCGTTTTAACAGTGATGCGGACATTTAAACATTAAAAACAAATAATTTGGTCTGATAATACTAAAATTGTTTTGATACGTTCTGACAAAATTATAAATATACGGAGAAAGCCAATAGTAATGAAACGTTTGTACCTATACTGTCAAACGTTTGCGGTGTAAAAAAATAAGGAAATCTATACTAAAATTTTGCCCTAAAACCCCATTATATAAAAAATACATATGGTGCATTATAAAAATGGTCATATCATATGGTGGAAATGCTTAAAAAAAAATGGACTCCCAAGGGGAAAATTAATATGAACTATCATTGTTTCGGTAATTAAATTCTTTTTTTTTTAAATAAACCGTGGACATTATGCAAAATGTTTAATATTTAATTCATTTTTGTTAAAAGTTTAAATGTGTTTCTTTCTTTATTACATAATCTGATATTATATTATAAAACATTTCAATAAAATCATATTGTACTCGAAATTCCATGGTTATTTATTGATAAGCAAAATATAAAAATTGACATTTTTGATTGCAGAAAAGTTAATAATAAGAAAAATGCCAGAGTTGATTAAAGACGTCAAATTTGTTTCGCAATAAAAAAAAATATGTTCAAAACCTGGTAGTAAAAACAGAACAGTTGCATGTTATACACTATTGCTAACCAATTTTCGTTCCATCCCTACAAAATCCAATTAGTTAGGAACTTTGAAGACGACTCCCGTTTAGATGGAGGGGGCAATTAATAATCAAAATTTCCTTTCATTCCTAGTTATCATCATATGGAACTGGAATCGAGTGATATCTTTCCTCTTCATTTTAAACGAAAGGAAATTAAATTCAATATAGATCCGATTTTACAATTGAGACCGATACTTGTTGAAGACCTGTTAAACAAGATGGACAATTTAATGTGATGCAAAATTTGCTTAATATTTAATTCATTTTTTCAGAAAGATACAGAAATAAATAAATTAAATAAAAGTCTAAATGTGTTTCTGTGGAAATCTTTTACTTTAAAAACCAAAACATTAAGAACATCCTGATAATTTCCGTTATAATCTGATCAACAAACATTAAACAACAAAAACAAACCTATAAGAAGTTGAAATAAAACGTTTCAATAAACAGTCATATTGTACTCGGAAACTTCCATGAAAAGTTATTTATTGATAAGCAACTTGGAGTTTATGGTTCTAAATTGATGATTCAACAAAAAGATGACGGAATTTAAAAATTGAAGATATGGAAAAACGTGCTGATTTGGAGGTGGAGAATACACGGATTAAGTTTCTTGAGCGAATTAAAATTGGTGAATTCAAAAATATGTATGCAATGTTGTTAGATATCAGAGTTGATCTTCAGGCTAACCGATACCAGAATAAGTTATCATCGGATAAAAATTATTTAATCGAAAGTATGTGTTAACAAGTAATACTTTGGGTTTCAAAGAAAATTATAAGGTGTTTCTCAATGATCACTTGCAAAGAACAAAAAAAAATATGTTCAAAAACTGGCAGTAAAAACAGAAGGAGGAAATCGTCAGGAAATCCGAAGTATCTCGTGTGTTGGGAATTACTAATTGATAACTTGATCCTACTAATGTGTTCTATCGTTTTATTATCAGCAACATTAGCTACTGATGTGTTTTTCGCAAGCTCTTGTATACTGATGTGATTTGTTGTACGGAGACTTGGTTAAATGATAATATAAGTAATAGTGAATTGTTTTGTGAAGCATATCAATGTTTCGTAGGGATAGATTGCAACATCAAGTGTCGGTAAATTTGGAGTGTGTTTAATTTTGTAAAGTTCAATTTTCCATCCCTGTCACAGACATTACAAAATACTTTATTTTTTGATAACCTTTGTAATATAGTTTATGAAAATAGTAAGGATATATTTGTAATAGGAGATTTTAATTTACCGAATATTCAATGGTTTTATAATGGTCAATTTAGAATCCTTTGTCTATTAATCTTAAGGAGAGCTTACTTGGATATGTTATCATTTCTTAATTTTGTTCAATATAAGGAACTTCACCGTATCCTTGAAGTGCAACGACGAGAATGTGTCACCGTTTAGATATTTGTGGAAATCTCTGCAATATGATAAGTGATATTGCTTGGTCCGACAATTTAATAATCAATCCGTGGAATGCTGTTGAATTTACCTCATTTGTTTAAAGTTATTAAAAAAATGTTTCCGTCTCCTTTTCCTTATTTCGACGGTCTACTATTAAAATTTATACCATTAAGATTTACGAGTCCTTTACCATCCTTAGACGTTGTTTTGATTATCGAAATTGGATAAATTCTTGCAGTCAAATATCAAATCGGACGCTAATAACTTTTTTAAACGCAGAAATGTAGTCGACCTCTACAATTTGTTAGAAAGCAATTTAATTGAACAGGATGACTGTTGACTGACAATGCATTTTTGAGACCTGATTGACCAAAGTTCCGTACTGCAGATGTTAAGATCTTTGGACGTAAGAAAGGGTAGTGGTCCAGATCATATTCCCCTTTATTTATTAAATCTTGTGCTGAATCTCTTGCATATCCCCTATCTCATTTTTTTTCAGGGAACTTTTCCTCAAGATGGATTGATTTTTGACAGTGAAATTATAATGAAAGGTTTTCGAAAAAATGAGCAATGGATTGCCAATAAAGTGAAGTAGATCTACCATTACAAATCTACATTACCGAATTTGTCTTCTGTCTTGGATCAAGGTGGCCAGGTTGAGTTTTCTGACAGATCGATAAAGCCACTTTATTGATTTCTAAATTAGTTCAAATATTTGCCATGGAAACTTTCCGATGGATTACTTCTTATATTAGAGGTCACAGGCTGTTGCTATTAATGGACTTAGATCTGACTATTAAAAAACTTTTTAATTTATACATAAATGACAAAGGTTTTTGTTGTAATGATTTAAAAAATTTTTAATAGTATTGGTAGTAGTTTACAGTTACAATATGAATTGAATAAATTTGAAATTTATTGTAATTCCAATAAACTTAAATATTAACAAGTGTAAATTGATTCACTAAGTTGAATGTCTCAGCAATAAAGCTCAGGTTTCTCAAAAAAATTTCAAATTTCATTACTCGCCGTGCTTTTAGAAAAGACGTAGAAACTAAGCCTTTTAATGGTCTTATTAAACACGCTTGTGGTTAATAATCTGCTGTATCTCTGTGATTTGGAACCCCATGTATAATGTTTAATTGATTTGAATCGGTACAAAAAAAGTTTTTAAAATTTTTGAAACTCACAATTTACAGAGTTTTCGAGATATTAATCGCAGATCTATTGATAATATATAAAATTGTTCATAATCATTTTGACTGTGACTTTCTCCAAAATGAGTTTTAGTGTCCCGAGACTGGAGGCTAGACGACATTCCAACTAATAACTCAAAGAACCAACATGGGTATAAACTCACCGTTTTATCGAACGTAATAACTACAATAGTTTGTAGTTTAGATATTTTTAACTTGTCGCTGTCTGCTTTCAGGAGTTCAGTGATCGGTCTTTTTCATGGATAGACTTTTTTTCTAGTTTAAGGTACTTATACTATTAATCCTACCACACTTTTATTTTATTTATTTTACTTACTGCTATCGTAATAAAAACTTTTTTCTTAAGTTATTGATGTTTTGTCTTTTTTGTATTGTATTTTATTTGGAAATTTTTTTGGGGCTACGCGTCAACCCGAATATTAAATAAAATAAAAAATAAATAAATAAAAATAAACATGAATTTTTTGTATCTGTGCTATGTTAATTCAATTCCTGGAGCAATTGCTATCCAAGAAAATGCAATTAGGTATTATAATAACTAAACAGGATTAATAAGGATTTATTTTTGTATCTTTCTGGTCTACAGACGATACGATTGGTTGTACAATCCGTTCTACAACTGTAGTTGGGACGGTTTAAAGCGGCCTACACACGAAACGATCGACTGATAATCTGTTGTAATATCGTACTTGGTTCGAGGATAAGGAAAACAGCGACTGACTTGTCCTTACGTTTTTAATTTCAACTTGTAGTACGACAAGTCGTACAATGATCGTTTCGTTTGTAGGCCGCTTAGTCCAGAATTTTTAGATATTCGCTCTAATAAAGAAATTTAATTGTTAGCCGCCATCTTTAAAACACATTTTTTGAAAATATTCAAAAACGGTGAGTTTTACGTTAAAAAGATAAGATATCACTCGAGTGTCAATATTTGCCGAGATATAGTCCGACTTTCAATGCTAACTGAGCAAGGATCGAATGAACAAAAAAAAGTTTCATAATTGTAGAAAATATTATGCTCCACAATTTTAATACGTATTTCAAAAAATTAGAAGATATTTTCCAAAAACCAACAGTCGTCTTTTTAAATCGACTAAACAAATTTGACTAGAGATTTTTTGTTTGAACTTTTTTGTTTCAAACAAAAAAGACGGGAAATGTTAACCTTACAATTTTTAACGTGAAACTCACCGGAGCTATTTTAAAAATGCGTTTTTCAAGATATGGCTTTCGCGGTTTTAGACGACACAAAGTACTTGACATCTCTAACATAATCCAATCGAAAAATCAATTATTAGGATTTTTTGCGGAGCGAACCCGATTTTGGTGCTAAAAATCCTGGACTTAAAACAGGATTAATAAGGATAAAAAGGATAAGATAAAGATAAATGACGATTTTTTGTCAAGTTAGCAAGTATGGTATTGTTGTAAAGAAATTTAATTGCCTTTAAGATGAGGTATTCGACTCCAGTTCCCTATGATGCTAAAGGAGGTGGTAGCCTCTTTAATTGGGAGAATAAAGTTAGAAAATTAAGTTTGTAACGCACATGTGTCCCTTTACAAAACAAATTTGACGTCTCTGGGATTTTTTAAACCACTTTTTCAGGAATAATTTATGTTTCGTTTTAGATTGGCCACTTGTATATTTTCTTTTGTTCTTTTTCTACTTGATTTTGTTTAAACATTTTGCCCTAAAATTGAATGTAAAGGATTGGGTTGTGATCAATTTTCTTACGTAGCATATATGGACAGGGTTTTGTATAAATTAGGAGGTAGCTATTTAATAAATTCTACTGAGCAGTGAAGCATGAAGAAACATTATAATAGATCTTTTTCTACAGTACTTGCAAACATATTAGTAAGTTATATTTTAGAATCAAATTTAAAACGCAGAGTATAAGACAATTAAAACTAAAATATAGTATTTGAAGGTTTTATTTGCTTCTAATAAACATACAATCCTCATTAATTTTGACTATTATACATATTTACATTTCTAAACTAATTTTTATTTCAATTAGATTATTTAGAAACTAGGAAAATGCCTGTAATAGGTGCTCATGATATATTGTTGGAATTCACCCTGCGGACGAATGCAATGAAAATAGATTTAGCATTAGAAGCTGACCACGTGGTTTCGACCTTCCACGTCTTATCAGCGTAACTTCGAATGCAAGATCTAATGTCATCACCTTTCACCTCTCAATTTATTTTTATAATACTTCCAACAACGGACTAATTCTAACCCTATGCCCTCTAGTGAGCAAGGTGGGAAGTAGCAGGAGGTCTATTTTTGGAGGTATACAAATAAGTTGAGGGGTTGTGGTTGATTACAATTTCCAAATTGTATTACTTACATCGATAATATCATAATATAATAAATCTTATTCCATACTAATATTGATGATTATAATTGAAATTATATGTCATAAATAAAATATTTAAACATTAGAGTTTAATATAGTGTCAATTATTTAAGCTAAATTATTAGCATTCAGACGAGGCAAACAAGGAATTTTTGATCAGTGAAAAAGTATTACGCCTATAATTATTATAATGGTCGGCTTTGAAGAAAACGTTATTAATTCTAGTAGGAATAAAAATGGCATTTTCTGATCTAGACTAAAAAAAAAAATCTTTTCTTGTTACACGATCAGTTTAAACTACTTACTCTCGGTGCATTTTCTGAGAAGATTACCAAATATAAGCAGCCAGTGGTTATGCACGCGACCTAATCAGATTTCAAATTCCTCGGTAAAACTATTACGAGGGTGCTTGTCATCGGTGATGCACTAAATCTGATTTTCAACGGGGATAACCCACCCACCGTGTTTTGCATAATTGCAGGATGACTGCGTTTGACATGGTGAAACCGATGAAGCGAAAGGCGTATGTACTGTGAAATGCATTTCGCACGTTTTGAATTCAATGCCGACTCACGTTTGATGGAAATTATTAGGGTCTATGTATGAATTAATTAGGTGCGCTAATGGTTGCATTCATCTTCAGGTACCTCTTATCGAGTTTATCATTCACATGAATAAATGCAAAGAGACCCTGGGTTACGAGATGAATAAATAGTCTATACTCTATTTACTGACTATACCTAAATGAATTGAATTATATAATTATATCGAAGATAGAATAGGTGATAAGTATTCACCAAAAATGTGCATTTAAGTACTAATTCAAACTTATCAAAGTTTCAATTTAAGTGTAGACATTTTTCGAGTAGAGATACATGCATAAATCTTTCACGTCAATATAATAAAATTAACGATGTACGATCTTGGCATTCACAGAGCGACATATCAGTGGGATTACCCTTGTCGCGAGATGTTACTGTAACCTGGGCGCACCAGCTCCGATTGACAAATCCATTTGTGCAAATAAGTACGATGTTTAGGATGGCACGACCCACGTAAGGTTCGAGAATTACGTTTTCGCGTCACTGTCGCAATTAATTTAGATGGGAAATTCTCGTCGTATGTGGATGTGTCGCGATGTTCCGCTCCATCGAAGTATATGAGAATTAATGCGTCTTAGTTACGCACTACATTTATGTACATACGTATGTATATCTCTGTATGCTTCTAACTACATATAAGATGGAATTGTAACGTCTAATCCAGTCGAGAATTGCATTATCATTTGCGAATGTGGTCGAATTAACTGCGGTAATTATATATTTTGGATGTCATGTTAGATATGGAATTAAAATCATCGGCAGTACAATGAATCTGACACAATCTTCAGTTGCGATTAATTTAATAGGAATAATTTGTCTAAAGCCTTTTACTAAATGTAGGGTGAACAATACATTATTAATCCAGAATTCCTGATGTATTAAAATGATATTTTGTACACTGTGCATAGAAAGAACGCAACAACAACAATCAACAAGATGTCTAAACAAAAAAATCAATGATATATACTTCATAATACTTCTATCGAATATTGCAAAAGTTTCCCTTTTGCGTTTCAAAAGAGAATGGAAGTGGTTAGCCACTTTTTCGGGTTGTAGGGCTGCGCTATGATGTCAGGTTGGTGGTACTGGACACTAGTATTATTTAATGTAGCAATTCCTTTTAGAAATTCATGACGTTCGACTTAGAGACGATGCCAACGTTCTTTACAGGTATCAATATAACGGTCTGTGTGAATTAACGGTCTTAAAATGTGCTAATATGTGTTTCAAATACCTTGGGCGCCACGGTATATGAGCAAATTCCCCTCATGTACCTACGATGACGATAGATACTGATACCGAAATAAAGAAATTAATTCCCCTGACTAGCATAATGTCGGTCGCAATCGCTCTAACGTAATAAAGAAAACATATACTTACTTTACAAACTTTCTTTCCTTTATACGTTCCCGAGACAAGGTAAATGGAGAATTTATATTATCTTAACAATAAATAATAACACAAAATAAGCAGAGTTATTTCACACTAAATAAATGAAAATGCAGCAAATAAACGAATAACTATAGTAGTATTTTAATTTATTGACTAAGCGCTGGACCTTCCCAGTAACCACGGCCTTACTTCATACTGATTATTTAAACAAATATGTATTATCAACACAAGAACACTAACTGGCTCTAATTTTACAAATATAAATACCACTAATTGTGGAGCGGACTAGACTCTCTGGCGTTCGAACGAGAAGTGCTCTATCACAGGGTCTGGACACTATATAGGCAGCGTCATTTACAGAGTGCCACTTACTACCATTTGACCAATCCTAGAAAACGCTTTCTGTTATATCGACAAAGACATATATCAGCTGTTTTACGCCATTGTTTACATTACATGTTCTGAATCCATTTTGTAGTTTATCGTTTTTGCTATAGTTTTCAGATTTGTTAAAACACCTTGCGTGTAAATTCATTGTAGAACACACTATATATGTAGTTATGTACACAGGTAATAGTAGTTTTGTTGGATAATTGACGGCAGAATTACTTTTTCAGCTTCGTTCCATGGGCAAGAATGAAGTAAATATATGAAATATTATTTTTTGAGAAATTAGTAATGAACTTCTCAATTGCTTACCGTTTCAGCATTTTATTATAATTTAGTTAAGTGTAGATTACGCGTTTGGTTTTCTATTTCCTTTGGAATTGCTTTTTTCTTGTTAATTTTGAACAGCTGAACGGAATATAGTTTCCCTGTTAGTTTAGTGTATATAGTTCTAGTTTTATAGTAGATCATAGATAGATGTAAACTATAATCAAGGAGATTTCTTTTTCCTAAAAGTAATCTGTTTGAATATAATATACATGTTTTCAAAAAAAAAAAAAAACGTAATTAGGGAGGCTTATTCAATCTTCAAATATACAGCCATTTTTTTGTAATATATTGTGGCATTCTATAGATGGCAGCACCAGTATATTGTAGTTTTTAGAGTGGCCAGACTATATCTTGGGTCGTTTATACTCTATCACATGCGGAGTCTAGTCGATCTATTCCTACGCCGTACAGTTCTAATCATAAGTCACCTGTTTACTCGTTGTTGGTTAAAAACTGTTACATTTTTAAACTATTAAGAATACATGAAATTGTAACATAGCGAAATTATATACAGTTAGGAAATATATACAAATAGGTGCATTACATTAATTAGAATGAAATAACATTTCTGTAATGGACATATAATAAGTACTTGTCCCTCAACCTTGTTAGTCCTAACTGATCTCTAAGCTTATAAAGAAGTTTAGTATCTTCTTGGAAACCATGGCTTTAACATTAGCTGGTTCCAGATAAGTCTGTTCGAGGTAGTAATACTTTGGGCTACGGCTCCACAGTGGCACATGATGTGTACTGCCATTTCCCTATGTCTCGAGTGGAATTGGCATTTATCTCAGAGAGCTCTGTGGCCAGTAAATAAAGCCGCGATGATGCTGAGGTATCTCTTGTTGAGTTGCAGCAGGAATTTTACTTTAGTAGAAGTTAGAAAAAGTAATAAACTCTTTTGAGAGCGAGCGTTCGTAGGACCTTAAGTACTACCTTACGATCTCTAAGGAAGATGTATGTGCGTGCATCCTGGTAGCATGGCAGCACATGATGTTCAATGGCACATATTTTTGCCTGAAAAGTAGTTGGGCTCGTACGTAATATCATCAAGATCTTGTAGCCTGCCCCACAGATGTGTACCTATTCCCACTCCTCTACTTGTTTTGGATCATGGCGTCATTTGGATTTTCAGTTTTAAAGAGTGAGATGTAGTAAGGCCCGGATCGCTGCCTTTTTTGCAGCAACACTTGTCGTCGATTTTCTTTAGCTTTTGGTCACTATATTAGTGATGCGTGTATAACCATGGATTTCACTATGCTCAAGTAAGTTCAGAGGATCATCTTAGATTTCAGGCGTCAGGTTTTTCCAAACAAATGATGGCAAATCCATAACGACCGTATGGCCTTTTCAGAAGTCTAAAGGTAAATTTCTGATCTAAGAACATACCCAGATATTTAACCTCAATACAGAAATCAAGCTGCGCTTCTCCCAGTATGGTTTTTAAAGAATGGTACCACAATCTTCTTGTGTGGATTATTGCTCAGGTTCTCCTATAAATGCCAAGACCAAACTTTATTCAAGTTAGATTGCATACAGGTTGATACTAGATTAATTACTAGACCAATCATGTTTTCTCTTTACAATGATTACTAAGTTATTGGCGTATGCTTACACCTCAAAGCCAGGATTTGAGAGCTTATCATGGCTTTTATCCACAACCATGGTCCACAATAAAGGCGAGAATACCTTTGCCCGGGAACCTCCTTTCGTAGTTACTACTTTTGCGATAGAATCTCCTATGTTTATAGATACGATTCTGCTTTTGAGCATTGATTCGATTCATCTGATAATGGAAGGCTCAATGCCTACGTTCTCTGCTACATTTTCAGTTGACCCAAATGTAGTAGTATCTAAATCACTCTCGATGTCATTAAATGTACATCGAGCAATCTCTTTGACCGACGTGATTCATTGTAATCATGGCAATGATGTATATAGAAGTCATTTTTGCACTATTGTTACTTCTTTCTTCTACGCGGTGGCATTTGTTGGCCATTCTCTCAAATATGTAAAAAGATAGCTTTTGCTAATCGCCAGGACTATTGTACAACTTTTTCGAATTTTGTTGCAGTTGTAGTTTTTATTTCAATCACCAGATATTAAATAAAATTTAAAAATAGAATAATAGTTTTAATCTTGGTGTCAAAAGTATGAAGTCGCTAGTTGTGTAAGCTAAAAATAATATGGCATGAAGAAATTATATCTATAATGATTGTAATAAGATACTCATGTGTAAATCTTGCTAGTCACTGGAATGAAACTTGAAACGAAATCACTACACTTAACTCTCTGGAACCCGTTATTGAAATCGATACGATTGTCATCTGTGTAGATTATCGTAAATACCAATTCCAATTATGTTATGTACACTTCTTTATTGCATTATTTAATACAAACTGTGTTTTGCTTATTATTTTATCGATTCTTATTTTTATTATACAAATGTTTACAAATTTACTCCCCCGACTTAGCGTTGCTGTACAAACAAGAATATATTTTAGTACTAATACTATTTACATACTTGCATATACTACGTACACATGTTATTCCCCATAAACTTGTTATATTCTATTCGCGAATATTGGCCCATAAATGGTAACTTGTTTGGTGCATATGCGCGTATGACCTCAAAATATTACTTCAAAATCGTGTAGCTTTTATCGTTTATAGCTACATTCCGCGATTATGTAAACGTTGATGCTGCAATGAATTATGAAACACCTATAGCAGAGAAATATTTTTTGGTCTTTTTAGTTAAATTTTAGATTTCTAGCAAAAGCGCTCTTCGATTATTCTTAAAGGGTTGAAAAATATTTCTCTAATAAATTTTCCAATTATGGAAAAATCATAACAGAGTATAAAAGGGTATGATGCTATTCTACGTCAGCTATTTTATCAGGATTGACTTGATGATGTGAAAAATCATTGTTCTGTTCAAGGAATCTACTCTTTTTTTATCATTCAGTATAGTAATGAGCAGTTGATCAACAGGTCATTATCATTTATCAACAGCATCATCATTTTAGTCTTGACGCTGTTGATCAATGAACCACAATTCCACAAACGGTTATTTCTGGATGACAATTTAGCGCTGAATAGTTTTGAAATATTTTTAGGAAATTTGCTTAAATTGGCGATGTCTTCGTGTGTTTGTTAGTATTACTAATATATTATAATTAGTGCTGTTCTCGTTAGTACTACTACCTTGCATGAATAACTTTGCTCATATAGTTCCTGATAGAAAATTTTTTAAAGTAATAATTTTGATGAAGCCTGCTTAGTAGTTCTTGTCTTGGTGTTATATTCCAGGTGTAGAATTTTTTCCCTTTCGTACTGAAACCCTTTGCAGATCTACTCAGCATTTTCATTACTTGAAAGTCCAGCAGAAAAACTCGCCTAAAATATGTCTATACAATTATTCTACGCAATAATGCTAGCTCTATGGTACGGTAGTGTGGGACTCTCAGTCCCTCAGTAGCTGAGTTCTATTCCTTCCGGAACTGCTTGCTGCATTACTTACTCCTTGCTAGAATGGCAGAAGCCATACTGTGTCAGAGACTGCGAGAGAAAGTAGTTCACCTTTCTGTCTATCCACGACCTTAGGTTCTGTATGAGTGTTTTAGTCCACGCGGTACGTCCGGTGTCGTTGTTCCACCTACCCTGCCATTTGTGGAGCATGTTATTAGTGATTGAATGTGGGCATCTAGATATCGGAGGCTCTCCTGGCTCTATATCAATATTTTCCTCACTCTGATGACAATCAGTTTTACTTTTCTACCGCGTACCAGGAGTACTGGTTCTGTTTTTTTGTTCTACAAGTTTAAGCTTTTTGTCTTCCAGGCAGTTGACGACGCTAGCTAAAGTTTGCTCTTCCAGTGACCACTAGCCCAAGGTCAACGCATATTCTATGAGATGTACTTTTAATGGGATAGGTATTTCTAATATCTCATTACAATAAACGTTCCATAGCGTTGGACCTAGCACTGACCCCACATGTAACTTCCAAAATGCTGGACTCTCCAGCCATCAATGTCCTTTTATCAAAGCAGCTTTTAATTATATTGTTCAAATACGATGATATACTTCTCTTTTTTAATTCATTTAACACTCCATTCCACTCACAGAGCTCACAGAACTCTCTCAAGGTATACGGTCCGCGTAATGCCTCTTTGTCTAGTTCTTTAACTTTTGTGAGTGCTGTGATAGTTGATCTGCCCTGGTCTCCTTTTCCTCCTAATTCCTTGTGCAACTTCAGGAGGATAAGGTGTTCCAGCAGTTTTCCTAGTACGTTAAGAATTCACGAAGGTCGATACGAACTATTCTGCTGTTCATCGAACCATAATTTACCTATTCGCTAGTTTGTATCATTGACTAATTATTGATTCAGTACTCATATTGATTTTATTCCAATGTTTCTTCCAGCGTTTGGATTCCAATTAGGGTATAAATGCACAAAATATTCCTCTTCAGATAGTACGTATACAAACATTAAGTGTAAGTCGTATATTTCTAATGAGTTTAGTCCTGAGGGAATTTTATGGTTTTTCGATTCGATTTATTTGTCTCTTATAGTACGAGTATGATTAATATATGTATTTTCTGACCTTTATGTGCTTATCTTTTAATTCCTGATTTATTTCCACTTAGAGGTCAATAAAACAATAAATAATTAAATACCAATTTATTCCATAACATATAATATGTTTTCGTTAAATAACTTATTTGTAATTTGACACATATTAAATGTCAATTTCTTCCACTGAAGAAGTTATTTAACGAAAACATATTATTATATGTTATGGAATAAATTGGTATTTAATTATTTATTGTTTTATTGACCTCTAAGTGGAAATAAATCAGGAATTAAAAGATAAAGTACGAGTATGCAATAGGTTCAAGCATTAATAGAAAATTATTATGTTATAAGATTGATTTATTAAATACAGAAGAGGTTACCTATTGTGAGATGATGTTTATTGTCCCAAAATATTCCTTTGCATTTTAGACAAGCAATCATGCATATTGATTCAAAAATTCCATGTTGAGACCAAAAACCGCATACAGATGATCGCCAGCGTTGCGTTGGTGTGGCTACATTATCAATCAACAACTCAGAACATTCGTCACTTAATTAAGAGTGTCTTGTTATATGAAATCAACGTATCGATAATCTTTAAGGCAATCTATATTAAAATGTTGTCATACAAAAGGTATATGAATTTGCTTCTTCAAGACCAACATCAATACAATAGCAAAGGCACTGTTAAAAATATTAGTCCGACAATCTAGAGGCTCTATATCCTCCTTTAAGGTAACATCAATGTTGATAATTGTGAAAAATGATAATGCCAAGTTTCTTTTGCTATATGAAAGTATCATTACATCATTAGAACCACTACAGTATACTCAAATATCCACCATCAACATTTGTAGAAATTTAATAAACCATGTTTTGACATCTTCTTATGAAATTATTATTAGTTTCTGGTAATATTGCATTATTTATTAAACTTAGCTGGGACGCTACATTCATACTTTCTTCACGGAACGATTAAGCACTTACTATCTCCAAATAGTAACCTGTCTGGTAGACATTCACGTCGGCAATAATCACGAGGAACATCATCCAATAATTCTCCATTAAGCCCAAAGGTCGCAATATTCCGATTGGTATTATGAATTTCAATGATGCTTTCGCGATGATGGCGTCTAGCACCATGTAGTATCGTTGGACTACCTCCGGCATATAACGTAATAACGTCCGCTTAATTCGGCACACCATCATCCCATAACCGTGTAAGGTCGAAAGACAGGAGAATCGGGGCTATCTAATAAACAGGATCTGGCATCATGTTCTGAATAGGGAAGAGGGATTAGCGTAGCTCTCCATCCCCTCAAGCTGTATAAGTTTGCAGTGCCGTACGATGGTGAGTTAGTTAGGGGAACAAAATTGGAACAAAACCAATGCAAGTTCCATTTCATAATAGGTTCTTTTAAAATTTGAGAATGCGTAGATTTGGTAATTAAAAATATAAAATAATAGGAGTATTAGCTTCTGGAACAGGAATTTTATGGACAAAGCAGCCTCAGTCTTAACAAATATATACTCAGCTTTCAAGTAAATCAGTATTCATCAGATACCACTACCTAATCGTGGCTTCATAATCCTTTAATCTAGACAATGCATTTTCATATGTAATATATGTACGCCACTGGAGGATAGATCCTCTCCCTGATGAAAATTATCATGTTTCGTAGTGGGATACGCTTCAAGCTCGTGTACGGTACATCGCCCTTTGTTGACCCTGCACGATATCGGAAGATACGAGACGGAAAAGGACGCAAATAGAATACGTATGTGCGTCTCGGTAAAAACTGGAAGGTCGCATTCGCATGATATAGTGCTGAGTCGTGGGGATTTTTCTCCTTTTCCGGTTTTCCTCTCATTTTTATTTTTTCCTCGTCGCGCGTTTCGTGCTATTACGATGGTCATTGATAATCCGGAGGCAAGAATGTCCGAGAATAAAAGCGAAATGTGTTTTTTGTCCGTCTGTTAAGATTCTATATGATATAAAAAGGTATCTTATTGGGTAATATGAGTGATACTTTTAAGATGAAATACAAGTTTCCGAGATTTTCCTTATTGTTTCTTCGGTCCTGTGAAGATGAGGTGAACGTACCTGGATCCCATAATTATATTTTATCTTTCGATGTTTGGAATGCGACATCGGATGCTACCGAATATATTTGTTAGACATTTTTGTGAAATCTATTTTTTTATTACATAGTTCTTTAAAATTTTATAAGGGATCAATAACTCTTGTAAGTATAAATGTGAAACAATTCTGTGTTTACACTCGTAGCAAAAGATTTATTAATACATCAAAGTGCCACTAGATGATTTTTGTATCAGCGTATACATATGTAAACAAGCACCAATGACAAATGACAGCTAACTAAAAAGCTATCCATAATAAAATTTTTAATTTTTGAATACACTTTTCCAGTGGTTGAAACGATGTATGATGCAGCTCTTTCTTGTTGCCGTATGTTGTAGAACTTTGCTGCTGTTTATCTATTACACCATAGTTTAATGTAAACATCGAAAATTGCCTTTATCATAAAGCTATTGTAAAAGCGAAGTTTGAAACTATTCTATTCATAGTTATTGGACTGTCCTTTCAACCGTAATAGGTCTTCTGCCATGGTCTTGTATATTGTGAAGATATAATAATAATAATAATAATAATAATATTTATTTATTAACCTAGCAGATTACAATCCATTTATAAGGTTATTTCTATTTTAAGGAAAGTACGAACGGAACGTGCATATTAAGTATATAATAATAGCTAAAATTAATAATAATAAATCAAAATAAGCATTCCTTAGCCATTATACAAAAATCCCTATAATTATTATTATAAATATCAAGGGCATAATTATAATGATTGTATGTCCTACATAAATTAAAAAGTGGCGAATTCATCAAATAATTTGTATGGGGTATATTATAAACAAAAGTAAGTGAGCTGCGGGAATTAAAACGGGGGATGTAAAAATTTAATTTTTCTAGAAACTCAGGATTATCGGTTATGCAGTGAACTATTTTAAATAAATGGCACAAAGAAATTAGCTTTCGATTATTTTCAAGTGAGCTAAAGTTAAATTCTTGGAGTAATGTCATATATGAAATATTATAATCCGGATATCTTCTGTATTTAACATAGTACAAATATTTTAAAAATTTTCTTTGAATTGACTCAATTTGTGTAATATGCTTCTGGTAGAAAGGTGCCCAGACAATACAACAATATTCCAGCTTACTACGAATTAGCATTATGTACAACTTCACCAAGGTGTCGATGCTTTCAAAATCCTTACAAGAACGTATGATAAAACCTAGCAATTTGTGAGCGTCCATGCAAACTCCTGCAATGTGTTCAGCAAAGCGAAGCCCTCCATCAAAAACCACTCCAAGATCCCTAATGGAGTGAACCCTTGCAATGCTGGTGCCATCAACACCATACTGATAAAGCAATACGTCGGATTTGCGAGTATATGTCATTACTTTACATTTCTCAGTATTGAGCGAAAGACCATTATCTGTGCACCAATTAGTAAGTGTATCCAAGTCATGTTGCAGAGCCATGCAATCCTCGAAAGCGCTGATGGCAGTAAAAATCTTAAGGTCATCAGCGTAGAGCAAGCATCCGGCATTAACTAAATCGCATATGTCGTTAATAAACATAATGAATAAGAGTGGTCCAAGATTCGAGCCCTGGGGCACTCCACTGAGAGCCGTGTAAATATTTGATGCAACACCTTTGTATTCAACATACAACTGACGATTCGCTAGGTAATCTTGCAATAATATAATAAGATCAGGATGCAAACCAAAATTTGCCAATTTAGAAACGATAACGTTATGTTGCACATGATCAAACGCTTTCTTAATATCCGTATAAATTACATCAATTTGTTTTTTACTATCCATGTTCTCAGCAATATATTGGGTAAAATTACACAAATTGGTAACCGTAGAACGTCCCTTTGCGAAACCATGTTGACTACGATGTATGAGCGGATGTATATGCCAATAAATTAAATTGCATAATATCATCTCAAAGATTTTGGAAAAATTACTCAATAGTGCTATAGGCCGATAGTTGTTGACCATATTCTTTGATCCAGACTTGAAGACAGGAACTATTTTTGTTTTTCTCCATATATTAGGAAAAGATCTTTGAGACAAAATACCATTGTAAATAATTTTCAAAGGTGTTAATAAGCATGGTGCACAGTCTTTAACCAAAAAGGACGGTAAGACGGTATGAATCTTAAAAGTAATATTTGACGTATAGTATGTAAATTGCATTGCTTTATCTAACGTATGGCGAATTTCAAAAATGAACAATCGAAAGAAATGTGTCGATGAGCGCAGTGGGTAGACGGCTAATTATCGATAGAAGCCGGATTTCAATTCTAGGGAGAGAGGATGACATCTTTCTCGGAGAATTGGATTCCGATCGACTTACCATTCACTGTTGGGAGCAAAGATTAACAGCGCAGCATTATAAAAGGCGATATAATGCTGTCACCAAGTCATCTAAACCCAATTATACACACACACAAACTATACCACTTGAGAGTTGCAATGATGGTCACACAAGCGATACAGCTTAAGAAGTCGCTGCAAATAAGTGCCCATCACACATTAAAAACAAAATCTGTAGGTTAATATTTAGAAATTAAGACACAATGTAAAAAATTACGCAAACATTTACATGATTTTATAGAGGTTGCTATAGCTTTCGTTATCAATTTTTTTACTGAAAAAATTAGTGTGGAGATGAGAAAATACTTGGAAGTTTAGAACAGCAGTCTTGCATATTTTCGAAGAAATTTATTAATAATCTAAAAAGAAAGAACTTTCACTATGCAATTAAAAGTTGTCCTTTCCATGATCAGAAGGACATCTAACCTTTCCTGGATTATCCCAAACCATTTGCAGATCCTTACTGGACCCGAAACCCACTTGAGAGTCCAATGAACAGATACCCAACTACAGATCCGATTTTGCCAATGGATTATGTACTCTAAAATCATGTTTATTTATTTAAAAATTGTTTATGACAAGATTCGTTAAGATTCATATTCCAATACATAAAACGATTTACTAGACTTCACAATTATTTAGTTAACGAGATACCAGACAAATAAGTTAAAAATGCTCCTCAGATATTACCTTAATATTTAAGATTTATTTAACACCAGAATTAATAATGATGAATTAATTTTCATTAGTAGAACGTTTCATAATATCATTGTAGCCATAATGCTCTACGTATATAGTAAAACTCCATTTCACAGTCTCATAAATAAACAGACGTTAAAGTCTGTCTGCATTCCTATCCAAAGAAACAAATGGTTAGAATAAAACAGGGTGGCATTATTTTGGAGTTTCAATTCATTCACTTTTATTTGTATGTATTGTCACTTCGCTCTATACAGAGTTTTCAAACTTAAGTCGGCACTATTGCTAACTTTGTTATTATTGGAGCTACAAAGTTGGTTAAATAGGCAAACTAGTGTAGTTTTTCAAGCAAATTACAATGGCATTTAAAAAAAAATAATTGACGTACTGGGTCACGTGATATTGTGAAAAATGTAATTTTTTTAAATGGGACACCCAGTATACAGTTCTCATGGTCGACAGAAAATTTAATTCTGAACAAAAACTTTCCTATGAACTTTTATCCTAAAGTCAATAATAACAGTTATTGATGATTTTTCAAATTTGCCAAGGTGGCTGTTATTTCATAAACAAAATTCGATTGTTTTGCAAATGTCATCAACATTGAAATATTGCATTAAACCTCTGTCAGTAAGCAATTAACATTTTGTGTTTATTGATGAAAAAATGCCTTTTACGCATTTAGAAAAATGTGATATGATGGAATGTTACATCGTTTGTAATAAAAATTCCCTGCAAGCTCGTGAACGTTACGGTGTTTTATTTCCTACGCGCAACTTGCCAGATCGAATGTACTTTTTACTTTTGTACTTTTGTTGTTTCGATCAAATGAAAATGTGTTCATGAAAACTAGAACCAAAAAACAATTTATAATAAGTGAAGCAACTGAAATTAACGTCTTAGCTTTCTTTGAAGCTAATCCTAATAATGCAATTAATGATTTAAAGGAAGAAAGTCGACTATCTTTGGGAACTATTCACAATATTCTACCGAGAGATCAATAAAGACGGACTCAGTTTTGTCAGTGGTACATTAATCAAGTTAGACTTAACCATAATTTTTGGCGTTTGGTTCTTTGGAGTGACGAATCAAATTTCTCCAACAGGGGTATGTATAACAGGAAGAACAGCCACTATTGGAGTCGAGAAAACCCGATGCTTTTCCGTCCTTGTAATCCGCAGAGACGCTTTAGAGTTAATGTTTGGTGTGGCTTGATTGATTCAAGAATTGTAGGCCCCGTATTTTATCAAGGTGCATTAACTGGCGAGAGGTATGTCGAAATGTTAACCGCTACCCTTGGAGAATTCTTGGATGACCTGAATTTAATGGATAGACAACAGATATTCTTTCAACAAGATGGTGCTTCTGCCCATAATGTTCGCCAAATTCATAACTTATTACATGACCTTTTTGATGGCCGATATCTATCAACTAACGGGCCTATTCGTATGCCTCCCTGATCACTGGACATAACACCTTTGGCTTTCTTCTTTTGGGGATTTGTGAAAAGTGCAGTGTATGAAAAACGATATGATACTCTTGAAGATCTCCAGCAAAGCATCAGCCATGCTATTAATAATATTGATGGTAGAATCATTGCTAAGGCTACTAGAAGCGTTAACAGGCGGGTTCAAAAGTGCTTGGAGCAAGAGGGTGATGTTTTTGAGCATCTGCTCTGAATTTAAAATTTTTTTTTTTTTTATTTTCGAAACTAATAAAATAACTTAAAATAAACAATACTGTTTTTAGTTTCTGTAAAAACAATCATCAATAACTCTGTTATTATTGACTTTAGGATAAAAGTTCATAGGAAAGTTTTTGTTCAGAATTAAATTTTCTGTCGACTGTATACTGGGTGTCCCATTTAAAAAAATTACGTTTTTCACAATATCACGTGACCCAGTACGTCAATATTTTTTTTAATGCCATTGTAATTTGCTTGAAAAACTACACTAGTTTGCCTATTTAACCAACTTTGTAGCTCCAATAATAACAAAGTTAGCAATAGTGCCGACTTAAGTTTGAAAACCCTGATATATATTATTCTATTTTCGGTTAGTTGAGGTGTCAGGTAATAACAAGATTTACTGAGATAATAGAGCGGTAGCAACGGATTATTCTTTACAAAATTTGACTAATCGGTGATACATTTTTCTGCAAACTGCGAATTTGTGAAACTTTTTTATAGAGCATCAAAATTTGTACAAAAAAATCTACGAGAATACGATTCTAACGATTACAGGCTTCATTTAGAGTTACTATAGGCTAAGCAAATTGCATTACTCTCTTTTATACTAGTAACCCTTGTGATACTGTATATGATCACACTATTCAAGTGTTAAGAACACAAAGAACATAATTTTTAGCACTTTGTGTAAATATATTCTATTTATTTGAAAGCTAAAATTTACCTTATATGTCATCAAAGAACTTAAAACTGTGATACAGACAGTATGCACTATTAAAACAATAGGTCTTGATAAACCTACCTGATAAACCACGTCGAGTTACCGTCCAAACGAAAGAAGAATCCTCTATGGTCCTACTCCTCTGTCCTAGTGCTGTGCGGGATGGTCCTTTAACCCTTTTATCGCTTGTGAAGGCCCTTCAAGCCTTATGAGTTTGTGTGTAAGGTAGTGCTGGTTTTGTCCATCTCACTGCAACCTGGGCGTTGGTAAAATTTTGTCCTCTCCAGGGTCGTGGTGGCGAGTTTGACGCCCAATCCGGAGGTGGATATTCTTAACGAACCGGGGCGCCTCCACGATTATTCGCAGCATCTTGTTTTGAATGGCCTTCAGTCTTCTACAGTGGGTCTTGGCCAGACTTGATCAGGAGAGTGAGCCATACGTTACTGTTGGACGTAGAAATGTCATGTAAATCAAGATTTTGATTTTTAAAGAAAGGGAACTTTTCGAAGAAAGCAATAGCAGGAGCATAGAAAAAAAGAATCCAAATTATAGTAGCATCAGAGGAATTAGTAGTGGTCATAAGATCCATTATGTACGCAGAGTTTTACAAATTCTATTGTGTATTTTATTTTTTTAATGGACAAATGAAACGTTGGTGAATTGTTCATGAATAACAACAAACTTTAGAACTGCTAAAAACTATACCTATCTATTTATAAAGTTTCAAAGCATAGCGGCAACAGCTTTTCAATAAAGAACAATGTATGCATAAGAATGTAGCATATAAGAAATATACAAGTTTAAGGTACCATGGTACTTTTACAAGCTTGCGTAAAGCTATTTTTACGTTCTTGCAAATCCACCTTGAACTGTTTTTTACCATGTGCAATTCCGTAACTGATCCCCTAAGACAGTTGCTCGATAGCGAACACGTCAATTGTGACAAATGACGTCGACTGAGTTGAAATTGTTCCACACAAAAACAAAACACATCCAACGACTAACTGAAAAAGAACTAGGAAACAACCGGAAAGTTTCCATGTTACAATCGGCTATGGTATGCTTTTTGTTCCATTTACTACGGTGTGCCTTTTAAACGAGGAAAATACGTAAATCTTTTAGTGACTGTAAAAGTTATTCACTTCTTTTGGTAAATACGTATAAAGTAGAATTTTCATTTATTTTAGGTCATAACTCTTTGCAGGTTTTAGTTGACAATTCACGTTAATAACAGTCAGCGGTTGTAAGGTTCAGCACAGATCAGCAGTTCTTTTTATTAGGAGACCAAGTTAATCTTTTTTTAAGTAACTTTGTAGTATATTAGCAGTGCAGATCCTAAAATTATACTTCACGAAGCGCCTTCGTTTACATCGATAACATTCCAGAGCACATCATTCTTTTCACATTTTACTTGTTACAAAATTAATTTAGCTATAATGGAGAATATGGAGTTCCTTGACAACCCTTCTTTGAGAATGCTTCATTTCAGAGTTAAATATTTTACTCTTCTTACACTTAACGAAAGTTTTAAGTAAAAAAAAAACTTCGATAAGATTGTTTGTTTTGCCATTTTTCATCATATGTTATAAAATTATTCGGAAAAATTGCAATAAATTGCAATTACTGATTGATTCTTGGACTGAAAATAGGCATAATTAGTACCGACTTAAGATGAATAAAAATTATCTCTACGTCAGTGTACGATGACGCAAGCAAGGAAATTAATGGCGCACCTATTAGGTATTCCGACGAAACAGGCTAATTACATAAAACAATTAAAGCGATGATAATGATAATGACGACGATGGCCGACGGGAGATGAAAGCCGGGGATAGTGCGGAGCAAGCGAGGGTGGGATCGTTGTTCGCCACCGCGGGGTATTTGTGCGCCATGCGAAAATAAGCCCTTTTCGTACTAACAGGAATTTTGATGCCTTGCGGACCAGTGGCAGCGTTAAATGTTCCAAACTATTAACATTTTGTAACATGTACATATAATGGGGTTAATGAATTATTAACAACAAATTAAATATTCAATATTGCTTTAATACGTTGATTATTAACAAAATTACAAGTGTTTGCAACCTTCGTTTGTGGTGAAAGTTAAATTAAATCAATGCTACCGAGAAAAAAAGTTTATATGAAATGAAAATTTTTAAAACATAGTTATGATTTAAAAATATATCGATTGTGGTAGTAGCTTTTAAAATAACAAAATGTTTGATTTTTGAGGTAGATTATATTAGATTTAAAAGACGTGTGATATTGATCTATTGTGCCCTCTTGCATGCGTTGTAAGCTGCTGGAGTATGCCCGCTCTCAAAGCTTCCCATGCAGTCTAAGAGCTTTAATAAACTGCAATAGCTGTGATGGTTTCAGAGCAGATATTTCCACTTCGTTCATGACATCCTTACTAAGATAATTCGCTCGGGTTTCAGTGATTTTCTTCCTCCGCCCCGCAGAACCTGCAGTCGCTATTCTGTTTTAGACCTATCCTTGTAATGTGTTCCCCAAGGTGGCAATGTCGTGTAAGAAAACTTGTGAGGATGCGTAGTCTATTTCTGCTAAGTTCTAGCAAAGTTCTTACTCTGTGCTTATTGTAGTTTCCAAGGAATATCTTGGAGTGTCTCAGATCAGGACGATTCTCCCAGAGGGATTCTCTGAGCCTCTCTTCTCTATACTTAAGTTCTTTTTTTTAATTCAATAGATTCGGCCTTTATTTGATGTAAATCCATATTCCAATAGAAATAAAACCAAACAATTGTTTCAGATTTACATTATATTTGGTTGAAAACACAACAGCTGTTTCGCTACACCGTAGCTTCTTCAAGCTGTGGCGGCCTTTCATGTTAATAGATTAGCTTTTTCGTTACCTCTGATTGCGGTATGCCCTCGCATAATGCAACTCTGTTTTCCTTGCCTGGGTTGTTTAATCTGTTAAGACATTTCCAGAATAATTTCGAGCTGATGGTGTTAGAACTCAGCGCCGTTATGGCTGCTTGATTATCGGAGAAAATTGCAATTCTCTGCTTCCGATGGTTTCTGTTCATGTTGAACACATCTTCCAATGCAGTTGATCTCCGCTTGAAAGCCACTGGGATATATTCCCATTAGCTCGGAATATTTGGTTCCTAGTCTAAATATTCCTGCGCCTGTTCCTTTGCTGGTTTTAGAACCGTTCACACACCATTTGATGGTGTTTTCTTGTAGGGAGTACGTGGGGTTTTCTCCTGGCTATTCTCTCTTCTTGCTTAGCTATGTAAGAAACTTCTTTCCAAAGCTATATTTGTTGACCATTTCATCGTTCGGTAGACATAGAAGTGAGGAGAGCCCCGCTTAATATGTCTAACCTCCACTCCTCCAGTCCCCGCCCTGGTTAGTCTATGTAATGCCATAAGGTCCGCTTCCTCAACCACTATGTTTAAGAGGGTCAGGTCTAAGATCACCGCTAGGGCCACGGTTGGGCATATTCTCATGCCGCCAGTAATGATTCGATCACTATTCCATCCAGATGGATGTTATTCATGTTCGAAATTTTCCTCTTCCTAGTGATAGGTAAAATCGTGGTATTCGCGAAGTTGATGCTCAGCTCCACTGATTGACAGCATTGATTAGTGATCTTAAGGTTCGTTTGCATTAGGTCACAAAGAATTCCCTCAAACTTGCCTTTTGCTATTATTACAATGTCATTGGCGTAACCTATAGAATTTACCAGGCTCCACAAGCAGAGGCCGCCTTGAGGTTTTCCACGAGTGGTTCTGGTTTTCATAGTCTGTTCACTTAGATTTTTAAGGTGTAAATTGCATTTGGTTTTTTTAATAGTACACGCATACAATCTTTATTAATGATGAATATTAAATTATGGCAATTAATTAACGGGTCGATGGCCGCAGTGGTTAGGCGGCTGACTATTGTTGTGAGAGGACGATAGGTGCCGGGGTTCAATTCTCTGGAGGGACGGTGACATTTTTTCAGAGAGTTTAATCCCGGATCGACTTGCCATTCGCTGTTAGGAGCAAAGTGATTAACAGCGCGGCATCATAAAAGGCGATATGATGCTGTCACAACGCCATTTAAACACAACTTACACACACTAAACTACACCGCAAGAGTTGCAGTGATAGCCAGACAAGTAATACAGCTTACGGAGTCACTGCAACTAAGCACCCACCACACATTAAAAAAAAAATTAGAACATACGGATAAAATTTGGAAGGCACCATATGAAAGACAAAATTAAGAAACTTGAAAGTTTGTTATAGAATAAATTGAATATATTGACTAGGACATTCCACAAACTGCCACCTATTTTGTCTCACAGAGATATGAAGAGCTAGATCAGAAAAAGCATAATTTAGTGGGCGGAACGTACCACTCCTGTACAAACCTATGAAAATAATTCAAGTGTCTGAAAGCACAAGGTAGTACTAATAGTACTTTCTATTAGAACAACATGTACACAAATTTTTCGTAATTATCGTTGGAGAGGTTCCATATTTATAAGAATAGCATTATCTCAACAAATACTCCGAAAATAAAGCGAATATAAGGGATTCACTGTAGGTAGATTTGTTTAAAAGATTTTACAAACACGTTTAATCATGCACCATAACACAGTAGAGTGATAACATGTACTACACAGGCGTAAAAACATAACGAACGACTAAGATAGGTTAACAGAGACACTCGAGTTTCGATGACATTAGATTTCATTTTAGCATCAGTTAAGTGCAAATTCGACATTGAGTAGCTTCCAGGTTGTTCTTCGCTGCCAGTTAACTATATTTAATCGATCATTAAAAACCCACGCCTAAGATTGCTTAATCTTTTTAGAATGTATGAATTTAGATGTCTGTCCATGTTTTAGAATTCTCCATGGTTAGTCGAAGATCAAAATACCAAACCTGATAACACAGCTTAATTATAAATAACTACCAGAACTAGGAGTATATTATACTTCTAAGAGATACTGCTACTATTAGTTCCTTTGCCATAAATAATCAATATCGTCCACAACTTTAATAGCCGTTTATAAAAGGTATCTTGATAATAGGCACTTATACTATTTATGGTTCCTTTAGCTAGCTGGCGTATATATAGGGCAAGAAACACAAAGGCGATGGCATTACCCAGAAGCGACGTGTACATATACGTCATTTAACTTATATGCTACTGTTTGGAGACAATATTCTCCCGGTCGAGATTCAACGGGCGAGGATGTCAAAGAAAATCGCTTTGGGATCGTGTACGACGTCCGTTAGAGCGAGATGACGAGGGTACCACCAACAAAACCGGATCCTACTGCGTACGAGGATTTCCGTTAATAATTGTCCGTGCGCCCTTTCGCGGTCTAAGCCAGCTAATGGACAATCCTATTCATCTAAACAGCGGCGGCGAAAGGGTATAGTGCCTGTTGTATTACGGTAATAGTCCAGGCTAGTCTTTCAATGCGCTACAGTAGGGAATATGGAAATTTTAAATTCTAATATCGCGGTACTTACTTTTGATTCAGGATCTCTCGTTGTGTTCCAAAGATAAGCTACTTCTTTCCCTTTATGTAAACAAAATAAAATTAAATTTTATAGGTAACATTACAAAAGCTATGCCATATGGAATTGGAATGACGTGCATAACAGAATAAGATTCTTAACTTAAAGTAGATTAAATTTTGTTTTAAAATAGTGTTTTAGTCAAAAGCGACATGTGGTCTCAGCACTCAAAAAATAACAACATCAGCTAGCGAAAGCTGGAATCATTACAATAAACTCTCCCAGTGCTTAAAACAGCAATATAATTCTAAAGTACAAAATTTTCTGGACAATTTTTTCATCATATACATTACCTAATATTATGTACCTAGCTCGAGAACCCTTTGATGAATATGCTTCCCCCTCGGCAAGTAGGTTCACCTTGTTAATCTAAACGAGAGGCCAAACTCCCAGCAGGGCACATTAACGCCTTATAGGGCTAAAATTTCATCCATATTTTCTCGAGAACCGTTTGATGAATCTACTTCGCTCTCGGCCAGATGGTTCACCTTGGCCAAACTCCCAGCAAGGCACATTAACGCGTTATAGAGATAAATTTTCTCGAGAACCGTTTGATGAATCTGCTTCGCTCTGGGCAAGTTGGTTCATCTTGTTAATCTAAACGAGAGGACAAACCCCCAGGAAGGCACATTATCGCGTTTGAGCGCTGTGACCGTTCAAACTTTCATCAATTTTCTGGACAACTTTTTCATCATATAAATATTACCTAGCTCGATAACCGTTTGATGAATCTGCTTCCCCCTCGGCAAGTAGGTTCACCTTGTTAATCTAAACGAGAGGCCAAACTCCCAGCAGGGCACATTAACGCCTTATAGGGCTAAAATTTCATCCATATTTTCTCGAGAACCGATTGATGAATCTACTTCGCTATCGGCCAGATAGTTCATCTTGTTGATCTAAACGAGAGGCCAAACTCGCAGCAAGGCACATTAACGCGTTATAGAGATAAATTTTCTCGAGAACAGTTTGATGAATCTGCTTCGCTCTGGGCAAGTTGGTTCATCTTGTTAATCTAAACGAAAGGACAAACTACCAGGAAGGCACATTAACGCGTTTGAGCGCTGTGACCGTTCCAAATTGGTAAATTTTCTAGACAATTTTTTCATCATATACATTACTTAATATTACCTAGCTCGAGAACCGTTTGATGAATCTGCTTCCCCCTCGGCAAGTAGGTTCACCTTGTTAATCTAAACGAGAGGCCAAACTCCCAGCAGGGCACATTAACGCCTTATAGGACTAAAATTTCATCGATATTTTCTCCAGAACCGTTTGATGAATCTGCTTCGCTCTGGGCAAGTTGGTTGATCTTGTTAATCTAAACGAAAGGTCAAACCCCCAGGAAGGCACATTAATGCGTTTGAGCGCTGTGACCATTCAAACTTTCATAAATTTTCTGGACAACTTTTTCATCATATAAATATTGCCTAGCTCGATAACCGTTTGATGGATCTGCTTCCTCCTCGGCAAGTAGGTTCACCTTGTTAATCTAAACGAGAGGCCAAATTCGCAGCAAGGCACATTAACGCGTTATAGAGATAAATTTTCTCGAGAACCGTTTGATGAATCTGCTTCGCTCTGGGCAAGTTGGTTCACCTTGTTAATCTAAACGAGAGGACAAACCCCCAGGAAGGCACATTAACGCGTTTGAGCGCTGTGACCGTTCAAACTTTCATCAATTTTCTGGACAACTTTTTCATCATATAAATATTACCTAGCTCGATAACCGTTTGATGGATCTGCTTCCTCCTTGGCAAGTAGGTTCACCTTGTTAATGTAAACGAGTGGCCAAACTCTCAGCTAGGCACATCAACGCGTTATAGAGATAAATTTTCTCGAGAACCGTTTGATGAATCTGCTTCGCTCTGGGCAAGTTGGTTCATCTTGTTAATCTAAACGAGAGGACAAACTACCAGGAAGGCACATTAACGCGTTTGAGCGCTGTGACCGTTCCAACTTTCATAAATTTTCTGGACAACTTTTTCATCATATAAATATTACCTAGCTCGATAACCGTTTGATGGATCTGCTTCCTCCTCGGCAAATAGGTTCACCTTGTTAATCTAAACGAGACGCCAAATTCGGAGCAAGGCACATTAACGCGTTATAGAGATAAATTTTCTCGAGAACCGTTTGATAAATCTGCTTCGCTCTGGGCAAGTTGGTTCATCTTGTTAATCTAAACGAGAGGACAAACGACCAGGAAGGCACATTAACGCGTTTGAGCGCTGTGACCGCTCCAAATTGGTAAATTTTCTAGACAATTTTTTCATCATATACATTACTTAATATTACCTAGCTCGAGAACCGTTTGATGAATCTGCTTCCCCCTCGGCAAGTAGGTTCACCTTGTTAATCTAAACGAGAGGCCAAACTCCCAGCAGGGCACATTAACGCCTTATAGGACTAAAATTTCATCGATATTTTCTCCAGAACCGTTTGATGAATCTGCTTCGCTCTGGGCAAGTTGGTTGATCTTGTTAATCTAAACGAAAGGTCAAACCCCCAGGAAGGCACATTAATGCGTTTGAGCGCTGTGACCATTCAAACTTTCATAAATTTTCTGGACAACTTTTTCATCATATAAATATTGCCTAGCTCGATAACCGTTTGATGGATCTGCTTCCTCCTCGGCAAGTAGGTTCACCTTGTTAATCTAAACGAGAGGCCAAATTCGCAGCAAGGCACATTAACGCGTTATAGAGATAAATTTTCTCGAGAACCGTTTGATGAATCTGCTTCGCTCTGGGCAAGTTGGTTCACCTTGTTAATCTAAACGAGAGGACAAACCCCCAGGAAGGCACATTAACGCGTTTGAGCGCTGTGACCGTTCAAACTTTCATCAATTTTCTGGACAACTTTTTCATCATATAAATATTACCTAGCTCGATAACCGTTTGATGGATCTGCTTCCTCCTTGGCAAGTAGGTTCACCTTGTTAATGTAAACGAGTGGCCAAACTCTCAGCTAGGCACATCAACGCGTTATAGAGATAAATTTTCTCGAGAACCGTTTGATGAATCTGCTTCGCTCTGGGCAAGTTGGTTCATCTTGTTAATCTAAACGAGAGGACAAACTACCAGGAAGGCACATTAACGCGTTTGAGCGCTGTGACCGCTCCAAATTGATAAATTTTCTAGACAATTTTTTCATCATATACATTACCTAATATTACCTAGCTCGAGAAGCGTTTGATGAATCTGCTTCCCCCTCGGCAAGTACGTTCACCTTGTTAATCTAAACGAGAGGCCAAACTCCCAGCAGGGCACATTAACGCCTTATAGGGCCAAAATTTCATCGATATTTTCTCGAGAACCGTTTGATGAATCTACTTCGCTATCGGCCAGATGGTTTATCTTGCTAATCTAAACGAGAGGCCAAACTCCCAGCAGGGCACATTAACGCCTTATAGGGCTAAAATTTCATCCATATTTTCTCGAGAATCGTTTGATGAATCTACTTCGCTATCGGCCAGATAGTTCATCTTGTTGATCTAAACGAGAGGCCAAACTCGCAGCAAGGCACATTAACGCGTTATAGAGATAAATTTTCTCGAGAACAGTTTGATGAATCTGCTTCGCCCTGGGGAAGTTGGTTCATCTTCTTAATCTAAACGAGAGGTCAAACCCCCAGGAAGGCACATTAATGCGTTTGAGCGCTGTGACCATTCAAACTTTCATAAATTTTCTGGACAACTTTTTCATCATATAAATATTGCCTAGCTCGATAACCGTTTGATGGATCTGCTTCCTCCTCGTCAAGTAGGTTCACCTTGTTAATCTAAACGAGAGGCCAAATTCGCAGCAAGGCACATTAACGCGTTATAGGGATAAATTTTCTCGAGAACCGTTTGATGAATCTGCTTCGCTCTGGGCAAGTTGGTTCACCTTGTTAATCTAAACGAGAGAACAAACCCCCAGGAAGGCACATTAACGCGTTTGAGCGCTGTGACCGTTCAAACTTTCATCAATTTTCTGGACAACTTTTTCATCATATAAATATTACCTAGCTCGATAACCGTTTGATGGATCTGCTTCCTCCTTGGCAAGTAGGTTCACCTTGTTAATGTAAACGAGTGGCCAAACTCTCAGCTAGGCACATCAACGCGTTATAGAGATAAATTTTCTCGAGAACCGTTTGATGAATCTGCTTCGCTCTGGGCAAGTTGGTTCATCTTGTTAATCTAAACGAGAGGCCAAACTCCCAGCAGGGCACATTAACGCGTAATAGAGATAAATTTTCTCGAGAACAGTTTGATGAAACTGCTTCGCTCTGGGAAATTTGGTTCATCTTGTTAATCTAAACGAGAGGACAAACCCCCAGGAAGGCACATTAACGCGTTTGAGCGCTGTGACCGTTCAAACTTTCATCAATTTTCTGGACAACTTTTTCATCATATAAATATTACCTAGCTCGATAACCGTTTGATGAATCTGCTTCCCCCTCGGTAAGTAGGTTCACCTTGTTAATCTAAACGAGAGACCAAACTCCCAGCAGGGTACATTAAGGCCTTATAGGGCTAAAATTTTATCGATATTTTCTCGAGAACCGTTTGATGAATCAACTTCGCTATCGGCCAAATGGTTCATCTTGTTAATCTAAGCGAGAGGCCAAACTCCCAGCAGGGCACATTAACGCCTTATAGGGCTAAAATTTCATCGATATTTTCTCGAGAACCGTTTGATGAATCTACTTCGCTCTCGGCCAGATGGTTCACCTTGGCCAAACTCCCAGCAAGGCACATTAACGCGTTATAGAGATAAATTTTCTCGAGAACAGTTTGATGAATCTGCTTCGCCCTGGGGAAGTTGGTTCATCTTCTTAATCTAAACGAGAGGTCAAACCCCCAGGAAGGCACATTAATGCGTTTGAGCGCTGTGACCATTCAAACTTTCATAAATTTTCTGGACAACTTTTTCATCATATAAATATTGCCTAGCTCGATAACCGTTTGATGAATCTACTTCGCTCTCGGCCAGATGGTTCACCTTGGCCAAACTCCCAGCAAGGCACATTAACGCGTTATAGAGATAAATTTTCTCGAGAACAGTTTGATGAATCTGCTTCGCCCTGGGGAAGTTGGTTCATCTTCTTAATCTAAACGAGAGGACAAACCCCCAGGAAGGCACATTAACGCGTTTGAGCGCTGTGACCGTTCAAACTTTCATCAATTTTCTGGACAACTTTTTCATCATATAAATATTACCTAGCTCGATAACCGTTTGATGGATCTGCTTCCTCCTTGGCAAGTAGGTTCACCTTGTTAATGTAAACGAGTGGCCAAACTCTCAGCTAGGCACATCAACGCGTTATAGAGATAAATTTTCTCGAGAACCGTTTGATGAATCTGCTTCGCTCTGGGCAAGTTGGTTCATCTTGTTAATCTAAACGAGAGGACAAACTACCAGGAAGGCACATTAACGCGTTTGAGCGCTGTGACCGCTCCAAATTGATAAATTTTCTAGACAATTTTTTCATCATATACATTACCTAATATTACCTAGCTCGAGAAGCGTTTGATGAATCTGCTTCCCCCTCGGCAAGTAGGTTCACCTTGTTAATCTAAACGAGAGGCCAAACTCCCAGCAGGGCACATTAACGCCTTATAGGCCCAAAATTTCATCGATATTTTCTCGAGAACCGTTTGATGAATCTACTTCGCTATCGGCCAGATGGTTTATCTTGTTAATCTAAACGAGAGGCCAAACTCCCAGCAGGGCACATTAACGCCTTATAGGGCTAAAATTTCATCCATATTTTCTCGAGAATCGTTTGATGAATCTACTTCGCTATCGGCCAGATAGTTCATCTTGTTGATCTAAACGAGAGGCCAAACTCGCAGCAAGGCACATTAACGCGTTATAGAGATAAATTTTCTCGAGAACAGTTTGATGAATCTGCTTCGCCCTGGGGAAGTTGGTTCATCTTGTTAATCTAAACGAGAGGTCAAACCCCCAGGAAGGCACATTAACGCGTTTGAGCGCTGTGACCATTCAAACTTTCATAAATTTTCTGGACAACTTTTTCATCATATAAATATTACCTAGCTCGATAACCGTTTGATGGATCTGCTTCCTCCTCGGCAAGTAGGTTCACCTTGTTAATCTAAACGAGACGCCAAATTCGCAGCAAGGCACATTAACGCGTTATAGAGATAAATTTTCTCGAGAACCGTTTGATGAATCGGCTTCGGTCTGGGCAAGTTGGTTCATCTTGTTAATCTAAACGAGAGGACAAACGACCAGGAAGGCACATTAACGCGTTTGAGCGCTGTGACCGCTCCAAATTGGTAAATTTTCTAGACAATTTTTTCATTAACACATTAACGCCTTATAGGGCCAAAATTTCATCGATATTTTCTCGAAAACCGTTTGATGAATCTACTTTGCTCTCGGCCAGATGATTCAACTTGTTAATCTAAACGAGAGGACAAACCCCCAGGAAGACACATTAACGCGTTTGAGCGCTGTGACCGTTCAAACTTTCATAAATTTTCTGGACAACTTTTTCATCATATAAATATTACCTAGCTCGATAACCGTTTGATGGATCTGTTTCCTCCTTGGCAAGTAGGTTCACCTTGTTAATCTAAACGGGTGGCCAAATTCCCAGCTAGGCACATCAACGCGGTATAGAGATAAATTTTCTCGAGAACCGTTTGATGAATCTGCTTCGCTCTGGGCAAGTTCATTCGTCTTGTTAATCTAAACAACAGGATAAACTACCAGGAAGGCACATTAACGCGTTTGAGCGCTGTGACCGCTCCAAATTGATAAATTTTCTGGACAATTTTTTCATCATATAAATATTACCTAGCTCGATAACCGTTTGATGGATCTGCTTCCTCCTCGGCAAGTGGGTTCACCTTGTTAATCTAAACGAGAGGCCAAACTCCCAGCAGGGTACATTAACGCCTCATAGGGCTAAAATTTCATAGATATTTTCTCGAGAACCGTTTGATGAATGTGCTTCCCCCTCGGCAAGTAGGTTCACCTTGTTAATCTAAACGAGAGGCGAAACTCCCAGCAGGGCACACAGCTGGGCAAGTTGGTTCATCTTGTTAATCTAAACGAGAGGACAAACCCCCAGGAAGGCACATTAACGCGTTTGAGCGCTGTGACCGTTCAAACTTTCATAAATTTCCTGGACAACTTTTTCATCATATAAATATTACCTAGTTCGATAACCGTTTGATGGATCTGCTTACTCCTCGGCAAGTAGGTTCTCCTTGTTAATCTAAACGAGAGGTCAAACTCCCAGTAAGGCACATTAACGCGTTATAGAGATAAATTTTCTCGAGAACCGTTTGATGAATCTGCTTCGCTCTGGACAAACCCCCAGGAAGGCACATTAACGGGTTTGAGCGCTGTGACCGTTCAAACTTTCATACATTTTCTGGACAACTTTTTCATCATATAAATATTACCTAGCTCGATATCCGTTTGATGGATTTGCTTCCTCCTCGGCAAGTAGGTTCATCTTGTTAATCTAAACGAGAGGCCAAACTCCCAGCTAGGCACATTAACGCGTTATAGAGATAAATTTTCTAAATTCTCTAAATTTTCTAAAGAGGGCATTAAACCACAACCCTGAAACTTTTAAAATAATAAATTCCAATCTTTTCGTGTTCGACTTTTCCCCTTCGACATCCCAGTCCTTCATTATAATGGACCTTCTCTCCTACTGTGTGTACGGCGAGAGAAGCATCAATTCAGAGCGACGTACGGCGGCGCGCCGGCCACCCCTTTTCTTTCGCCTATTATTCGTCGAATTATTCGCCGAAGCAATGATTCGCTTAATCTCCAGAAAACACGTTTCTTTCATTTTCGGATAAATTTACTCTCTATTCCGGTCGTGCGGCTGCCTCTCGCGCCTCTGTACCACTACACCCCTCCCTATCCCGTTTAATATTGATCGCAGGCGTCGAAGATGACGTGCGCTTTTCCGTTTTGCCCCCACCCCCTTACCTATCGACCCCCTTAAACGCATCCATCCTACCGGAAAACGGTAGACCTCATCTCCCCCATGGCGAAAGCTATATGACGAATGAGAGGAAATCAAATATATTTATACAGTGTGATACAATAGCGTAAACGAAATTTTGCTTTAAAAGTGATTTAGAAAATTACTGTTTGTAGGTTTTCCTAATTCATTTCGTTTCAATATTAAAAATAATTATTCGTATATCTCTATGTTAAGGGGTGACACACCAATGGTAGATGATAAAACAACCACTAACATTGGAATAATGTTATAATTTCCATTTTTATTTATGTTTTACTATCGAATTTCCGTCTCTCTAATCTCTTTAATTGGTTTAATTTCTCAATTTATATATACCGATGTTTTAATTGTATATATAAATTAGTTAATTGTGTTTCAATAGTGAAAACTACAATTTAATGTAGTTTTATCTGAAACGCTTGTTTTCTTGGAAAACTATATCTGTAACAGATATTTTACTTAGCTACTAATTCTTGAAAAATTGAGGGTATCTACACTTATTGTTCGCTTCCCAAAAGGGAAAAGTGTTCTAGAATCTAGCTTTAAAACTAATTGCAATATAGGAGGGATTAGTTTTTGCTAATCAATTTTGCGGACATTTTTACCTATCAAAGAGTTGCAGTAATTGTGCCGCAGGACGCACAAGAAAACGTCGAGATATGCCACAATATAAAAAACCAAAAAATGCCTATGAAAGGTAATAGGCCTAGAATAGCATCGTATATTGTTGAAATCGCCCTGCAATCGAGTACAATGAAAAATGATCAAGCATTAGAAACGGAAGTCGGAAAGGGACTACCTTGGGCACCCCCCACCGCTACTCCTTCGGTGTCACACATGACGCAGTCGTAGGTAGTTTCAAAACAGTCTACCTGGTTTTAGTTGGTTTTGACCTTGTTTTGTACTGGTTTTAGTTGGCTTTCAGGGTGAGTTTAGTTGGTTTTAAGCAGGTTTTGATATGCTTTGACAACAGCCTACCCAGCTCAAAACCAACTAAAACCAGTTCAAAACCAACTAAAACCAGGTCAAAACCTGATAGGCTGTTTTGGAACTACGTACGACCGCGTCACGTGTGACACCGAAGGAATAGTGGTGGGGGGTGTCCACGGTAGCCCCTTACCTACTATCGGACCTTTGGTTTCGATCTTTTCGATCTCGTCAGCGTAACTTCAAATGGAAGACCTACATTCATTGCAACACACTTATTAACTTTAATCATATAATACCTGCGACAATGCACTTATTCCAATTCCATGCCCTCACAACACAGGTCTGTACAGAGAATTGCATGTTTATAAAGAAATTCCAAAAAACAAGATCTATAAGATAGATATACCGAAAAGTATTTTCCATATAAAATTATTTTCTGCAAACCTCCTTGACGAACAGGTCACATAAGTCAATGATTGATGCCTGGTTCCTCATTATGATGTTTTCAGACAGTTCTCCGTGGTATCTGTCTTTTTGGATTTGTAAACACAGAGAAAAGGTAGTAACATGTCTTAAGATTGACCAAAGGTCACTGAGAATTTTAAAATTATGTATAATTACTTGAAGACCTTGTTCAATTTTAAACTATGTATATTTTAGAAATCTTAACACATTATAGATATTAACGAATTGATTTTAAACCATCGAATGAACTACAGATTAAGTCCGAGAGACATGGCCAGCAGGGAGAGGCTAACCAATTTATTATTTTCGATTATAAGCATAATAGCGTTTTACCAAACGAATTAAGTAGGATTTTATCTTCTTTTAGACCAAAATGCCTCAAATCAGCTAATGGGATCAGTTAATGGGACTAATTAAGATTGCAAAACTTCATGAAATCTTTAAAACTAGGCTTAAGAAGCGAATTCAACATAACAATTAAAAAAAAAGAGCGACGAATGAGACCCCCGTCTATTTTAGGAAAAAAAAATGAATCAAAAATCGTATTGCATATTGTAAAGCTCCAAACAAAAGATGGCTCGTTGTGTAAAATATTAAATATCAGCGAAGCTGAATCTTCCTCATAATTTTAATAGTTAAGTGAAATGACAGGTTATAGTTGGCTACAATCATTTAGCTGAAAGTACTTAAAAAGTTTTGGAAGACATGAATTATTCGAGAGATTCAGTATTATGTTTAATATGAACGAGACCGGTTTACAACTAAACGATAAGCCTTCAGATGTTGTTTTAAAGATTAAAAAAAAATGTAAGTACAATTACATTCGATTTTGAAATGCTGCAATAGAGACGGAGCATTTATCCCACTCTAACATAAAAAGAGGTCATCAACACTGGCAACAGTTCTAAATTTACCAGAAAATATTGTTCATAAAAAGAAGAAAATAGATGAAAAACTATTACAGGAGACCAAAAGAGCAGAAAGACAAGAGAAAAAAAGACTAAATAGAAAGGAAAAGAACAAAAGGTCAACAAAGCAACATTGCTGGTCAACTTCAAATCAGGAAACGTTAAAGGAGGCAAAGAAAGGCGTGAGACAGAAGATGAAGATATTCCTACATTCAGTAGACGTTCATTTCATGAAAGTTCTCGTTTTGACAGCAGATATTAATAATTAACGATAAACTTAATAACATAATTCAACAACGAACAAAAAAAGTGTTTCTGCATTATTTAGTCTTACGTTCTTCACGTTCGTTTATTGTATTTTATTGGGCCATCTCCCCTAAAATTTTATGAGTGCGACGAAGCACTGATCATCTTCTTTAGTACCGATTATATTTTAATTAGTTAAAGATGCAGTTATTTAGCTTTTCTCCTTGGACGTATTTGGCAATTTCAAATTTGTATTGTAGGTATTGTTTAGATGAGTGAACATATGTACACATTACGATAAATACAAAAGACGTGGTCTAGCTTTGCCGATTAGAGGATCTAACGTTGTAAAAAAATAAAAAATTTCTTAAAGGTCTTGGAAACCACAAAAGCAACGGAAATAAAACGTCCAGTCTTTTCCAGGACAAATTTCAATAAAATTTAGATTTGAAAAGGTACGGAATTAGCCCTCCTTAGAATAAGAAAATTGTTTAATTTTCCTTTGTTGCGTTAACAAGAAAGAAACTAGAACAGAAATACACAATAGCAATTTTACCCATTCTAAACAGATTATATTTTAGCTATAAAATTGATAAAATAAGTACTAAAGATAGTCAATACTGTTTTACCAATACACATATGTATGTGCTAGTAAGCGGCAAACACTCTACAACAGAAAATTGCCCAATTAAAAAAAGGACAACCTTTGACATTTTGGAAAACGTTAACGAGAAATCTAAACCATACATAGATATCGAATCGAACTAGAGAGGAATTTCATCAGTTGCCGATCGAGCAGGGAATCGTTTGGCAGCACTTAGCCTGACCATTACAAGGTTTGTTCCTACATTTCCTCGTAATTTTTGGATGCTGTAAGATTGGTATAAAATTTTATATAGTTTCCTGAAAATTCCAAATTGCTTCAGTATCAAGTTTCATAAGCTAAAGCGAACTTAATCCAAACCCTAACTTGGCAACTGGGCAACTTGGTATTTAACTACCATAATAAGAATTAACCCAGTATAGACACAATCAGAAAGTAGTTATACCAGCAGTTATCATCAGAAACTGAACAGCTTACCGAGCTTACATTTTTTCCTGGCTAGCTACTTGTACCAGTTACAAACAACTATACCAATATAAATGCTGCTGAAATAGTTTTTATTGTCTAAACATAATATGTAGGTACGTCAATAATCTAAACAAAGGTGTTGAAAAATTCTATTTTACTCAAGTTATACAAATAAAAATACATTATGTACAAGTCAATATCAATACATGCTGTCGCATGTTTTGGATAAGCTGATCTCGCTGGTCTAGAAAGGTTCTACGTTCCTTTTAAGTGGGAAACGTTTTTTCTTCGTCATTCTCTCTATATCTTTTCGCTCCAAAGTCCTATCGTTTTATGAAGAGCAGATGAAAAAGGTTTTTTTTCCAACGTCTGTTTGCATAATAGATGTTTTCTTTACCGCTGATGTAATGGCGATCAAACAGGGACGGTGAATTTTTCTCCGAAGGTTGGTATTCCTCTGCGTGTGTTTATCGCATTGGAATACTGAAGTGAGCGTTAGAACGGAGGTATTTGTTTTACTTGGTTGTTTATTTTTGCGCCCGATGGAAGTGCGACATTCATCGGAATATTTTCGTTATTGGATAGGATATGTGTCAGGACCGTTTGTGACATGCGAGTAATGTTTGTTCACTGCGCTGTCTCCTGGCAAATCATTTATGAAAATTTATTTGCTACAGTTCCGGAAAAACTTTTGTTTACCTGCTTATCCAATAAATTAATCGTGAAACGGAAATGTATTTTTTATTTTGTGATAGCTGAAGAGTATTTGTTTCCGAAAAACAAACGTGTACAGTTCAAACACACAGAACGATATGTCAAGTTGTACTACCTATAAAAAGGGTGACAACACATAAGTTTAATTTCTACGTACATCTACAACTACGTGTTATATTTTATCGTTTAATTTCGGCGTTCAAAAATGAATTGATGATTATTCCTTGTATATACGGTCTTTACAGTAACATTTTCCTTGCTAGATTCGTACACATTCGCTATTCAATGCACATGCTACCATCTAGGGTTCGTTTTGATAAAGTGCTAGGCGGTTCTATTATAGTTTCCTGTTGATCCTAATATTGGTCGTTTTCTGCAAAATTAATGGGAAAGCTAAGCCTTTTTCGGTCATTTGTGCGTATCTTAGTGAGATTTCCGTTTGTTCTGACCCAATTATCGTCTATTTACGTATTTCATTTTCTCGTAATTCTTTCACCTCCTAACTTCTGTTTCTCTTTGGTTCATCCAGAATTTACTCTATTTCAAGATTAATAACGGAATAAATCATTATGTATATATTAGGATCCAATTGTTTTTTATAAAATCCTTAATTTATTGTTGGGTACTCTATGGAAATGCTGTCAAACTTGCTTTTAATATGTTTTAATACTATTTTGTTTATTTAGAAGAACATTAATCTTTAAAATAATTGAATTTCATCAATATACATAAAGATTCCGCGGCAACAACGATCTTTCCGTTTATCTTTAAAATGTATGTAGCCTAAATCTCTCGTTTGGAATGAAATGACGCCTACAAATCTTCTTTACGAATTTTCAGACGTGATAGTTAATAGGGCTATATTTAGACTATGTGGGGAGGTGGTAGGTTTGTTTGAGGTTCCACTCATGAATTGAGATTAGCGCAATTTCACCATAGTGTGCTACGACATTGAATATTTAGTCGTATTTCCAACCTTGCCCCAAATAGTAAATATTTATTTTTGCAATAACGCTTACAATGCTGTTGCATTTTGGCAAATTAATATTAATACAGTTATTTTAGTGTACACGAATTTACCGATTACAATGATATCAAACGTAAATGTTTCAAGAAATTGCTATTTTATTGTTTTTAATATAGAAGTAAATGATTGCAATTAATCTTATAACACTGAACAACGAAATCTGTCTCTTATTAGTGTGCTAAAACCGACAATAAGCTTACCTTTTTAATATTACTTCAAGTTTTAGAAATACGCGATGTCATGTCATTAGTCAGTCGAAGTTGATGAGTTGAACCGAATAGTGGACATCATAAGATGACTCAAAAGTATGAAAACAAGCCAGATCAGTTCAACTATGATTGTGGCGAGGTTCCTTTTGCGTCTCAGAAGCGGTTAATTTCGGTTGCAAAATAGGGAATCAGACAAAAGCATTGGTCACCATATATCTGCTGTAATACATGCGCTTCAAGCCTGAGAAACTGGTTAAATCATAAAAAAACGACATATGCGGTTTACTATTGTAATGGTCTGGAGACAGTCTACAAATCATACCAGTGATTGCTTTCTGCAGGATACTTCGTGCTGGGCAAGATACGGGTATATCCAAGAAGAAAAATTCGGTTATCCAAATATATCATCTTTCATGAGATCTGTGGTCCGTAGTGATGAACTTCCTATCCCACAACTTTCAGAAACATTCAAGAAAAACATCCTGATTTCACACCAAGCATGTCATATCCACACAAAATAACCCAGTCAGAATTAAATGAACTCGCTGGAGATCTAGATCTTCTAAAATGTAAGACAGAGTTACTAGGATCAAAACTGCAACAGTGGAACCTATTAGAAGACGATGCTTCGGTATGTGTTGTCCATAAACGCCATAAAGGCCTAGTACCATTTTTGACATGGAAAATAATTCGGTTTTCTGCAATAATATTAGCGGTTTATTAGTGGCTTTAAATATAAACTATAAATCAGAGGAGTGGAATAGAGATTGTTTATAGATAGTTTAACATTGAGTTTAAAGGCAGTGCTATTGCATATTGGGAATATTCTACTGTCTATTCCTGTTGGACATGCCTTTCGTATAAAAGGAATTATACGACGATATCAAGTATCTATTGACAAGCAGAAAATACGATGAGTACCAATAAAAAATCTGTGGCGACTTAAAGATTGTTGCGTTTTTACTCGATTTGAAGCTGGGCTATACAATGTTATGTTGTTCTGTTTTTTTGTGTGAATGGGACAGTCGGGCAAAGGCATTTCATTACAAACGATAAGACTGGCTTGTTCGACAATCATTAGAGTCAGGCCAAAAAAAAGTGCAATATATGCCATTGGTAAACTCCAAAAAGGTTTTGTTGCCACCATTGCACATCATATTAAGACTTTTCTGTATCTGCATCAGAAATTCCCACGGTTAAGTGAAGTAAAAATTATAGAAACTGGTGAGCCACAGATACGAAATATTCTGAAATACGAACATTTTGAGAGCACTCTAACAGATATGTGAATATGAATGTTCGGAATGACTTTAGCCTTGTAATCACTACTTTCTTGCGAAGCTGACAAGTACACCGATCTTTTTTTTGTTAAAAATAAAATAGAAAAATGTGTTCTTGAAAACTGCAACTAAGTATCTAATTTGTATATAATGCAATTTTTCCCAAACGCCAATTAAATTAAACATATTTTTATTTTAAAAATATGTCGTCCGGAGGTGGAGTCGAACCACCAGGTATGGCTGTCGCGGCCTACTGCTTCACCGTTGCGCGCGCCACCGGGCGGCTTCGACACCACTAATAATCTTGACAAATATATGCGAACGAGATGTTGTAATGACCTAGGATAGGCAACATTTTTGACACCGAAGTGTATTTATTTATTTAATATAAAATAAATACACTTCGGTGTCAAAAAAAGTATCTAATTTCATTGTCATTTTTGTATTCAGCGCCCCAAAATTAACAAAAAAATGCACTTTTCAAACAAGATGCAACAAATAAAGTAAAATTTGTCTGTCTTACGTAGTTAGTGCAGTACTACATTATTCAAAAAGCGAAACCCATGCTTTTGATTGTTTTTTTTAGTAGTCATCACAATTTGCACAAATCATAACAGGTGCCTGTTAACAATGATTACTTGATTCTCATATTTTACATCGATTGGTGTATTCTCCTCCAAAAAAAAGTGTTTTGAGCGTTTCTAAACTTTGTAGGGTATAATTCAATTAGTTTCATAAAAAATATTCATTTATCTACACAATCATATAACGAGAAGCTGTAGTTTCTATTAAAATTACATATCTATACATTATACACTAGTCGATTATCTGTAAATGAGAAGCGTATTTAATGTATTGTTCTGTTGATAGCTTGTTAAGTGCAAGTTAGTTAGGAAATAAATAATGCTATCAGATGTTTCAAATTGATACTTTAACATGTTTGTCGCGCGCAATAAAGATTCCTCACGGGTATAGTAGAAATGTTGATTGATGTGGTCGCTAATGTTTTGGAGCATAGGTTTTACTGTTGTATATAATTGGATGAATTCGTTAAATGTTTTAGGTTTCAATTGCCAAGACCAGCAATTGAACGTATTTTGCAGGCGGTAAATTCAATTAACACTTTGCTACAACTGTATTATTTATTATGGATAATGCAAAGTTCTTTTAATTAATTGATAAATAAATAAAGAGTTTGTGCAAGACGTTAGTAGTAGGAGCAAAAAAAGGTCATTCTAAGATCCTTTACACAACTGTGTATTGGCAATTTCATTTTTTGAAAAAGAACTGACAAATTGAAGAAATGAAGAGCAACCAATCGTATGTGATGCATCATAATGCTAGAATTGAACATCGGAAAAAAGCAGGGTAGTCACAGATGAAGAATGCATGTACATATTTGTAGAATAGTTCTTCGGCGCCGTTTGTGAGAAACTGGCAGCAAATATACGGAAAAGACAAAGCCATACAACATTATACTTTTTTGCCATCAGTAATGAACAGGACCGCCTTAATAACGTGCAACGTGGTTTTAAAAAGCTAGGATCTACAGCAACAGCAATGAATGAACTTGTAGATGCAGTTACAAAGGCGTTCGATGAAAATATCAAACTAATATACAGTGATCCTTCGAAAGAATTCGCATGTGTTGATCACAATATCCTCTGCTATTCCACTCCAGCTGTTAAAGAGTTATTTAATAAACAGAGAACAAGTGTAGTGGAACGAATAGTAGTCGAGATAGTTAACAGAGAAGTACGGCTATTAACAGCGATATTGTTCTACACATACATAAATGGTGTTCCTTTGAGTGTTTATTGTCACAAAACGCTAATCTATGCAGACGATGCAACCTCCCTTGTGCTGACACAAGCTGAAGAGTAGTTTGGTGCGAATACACTCAGTTTTATCAGCCCAATATGCCTAAACTTTAGTCTTTTCCACGCAAAATAACCAAAAACAATCGATCAAATTCTTGGGCATATTCTTTTATACAGGATTAATATGGGGTTACCAAATCATGCATTACGAAGAAAAAAAGTTAGTAATTGTGGGAGTAAATTCAAAAACAAGTTAGTCCGCATTTACATCAAATATAAATATCAATTCCACTGTTAAAACCACGCTTATGATACTCATAACAAGAATAACTACTGAGCTGTGTATGGACTGGAACCAACTACAAGATCAATCAAATTTTATAACCACTTGTCAACTTGCTTAAAGATGCTGTCTCCGAAACTATTAAAAAAACGTGTGATTGACATTCTTCTGTCGAGGTAGTGTTTATTTCAACTTTTGGCATGTATATACTTTTAAAACGTCGAGCATTGTCAAACATAATAAATCAATAATTGCCTGCAATTGATGCTCAAGCACAAATCGTCTTACTAGCAAAAGTAACAAACGAGGTTGAGTATTAGAGACGGATAATAGTTTTTTCCCATCAGGCATCATCAGCGTTGCCCCAAATACTAGACCCTGCTTTCATTGCTTTCACTTTGCTTCGGATGACAAGCTAGTTCTAGGCTTATTTCTTCTATCGATCAAGGTCAGAACTAGTCAATTTTAAATTAGATCAAACATGAAAACAGACATATGTACATACATCATTAAACTAAAATTTGAAACCATATTACTGTTTCACATCTCCTTCCATCCAATAGTCGTAATTAACTTAATGAAGTTTTCAAATCAACAGATAACAAAGCAATCCTCGACATATTTTAATAATTACGGGATAGTATTACATAGTCGCAACATACGACTAAAGCAAATGAAAATCAGATAACAGTGGTTGTATCATAGTTTCCTATAATTCTATTTTTAATCTAAAAACTATACCCGAAGGGTATTTGGACCCGTTTCAAATCGGAATCTCGACGTTTCTGTATGTAATAAATCCTTCGGCGTTTTCGTTCCTTTTATATAAAATACTATATCAATAACGTAATATCCCTTCCTCGCTGTTTTATATTTTTTCGTTCCGCCCGGCGCGTCCATTTCTTTGTCGCGAAAATCTCTGAATTCGTGTTGTTATACGAAAAGAAAGCAAAAAATCATATTTCGAATCCAATACCATCAAAAATAATAACTTGTAATAACGGATGACGGCAGCCGGACATTTTCGCCGAAATAAAAAGCTCGCTATCAGTTGTAAAACCGAGAGCGTATTCGTTCGGGGAGTGTAAACAGGATCGGCTCTAGATGAAATTCCTCCAGTAGCAAAATGTTGTAAATTAGATTTTCAGAATGCTGTATAGTGATGAAGAAGTCACCTTGTGCAACAGTTTCTAGAACTATCATCAGCATAATTAAGCATTAATAACGCGAAAAAGACAGATGAGTGGGAGAACTACAGGAAAACTCACTGAATATAATCAAGCTTTAAAAGCAGCTAAGCAGAAATCATGGAGGCAGTTCTGTGAAGATGTAGAAACTACATCGGAAGGAGCAAGGCTCCATAAACTTCTGGCAAAAGATCCGATCACCCCTCTAGGGACCATAAGGAAACCCGAGGAAGATTTTACAAACACCGGAAAAGAAACCCTTGAGGTACTACTTCGGAAACACTTCCCAGACTGGGAGAAAGTCAACCCTGGCACGATCAGCAAAGTCCTGGAAATCACCCTCAGAGGGCAGAGACGTTGGCCAAAAGAGTAATAGCATACGACAGGGTAGTGTGGGCTATTAACTCTTTTAAATCATACAAATCGCCTGGACCAGATGATATACTCCCAGTATTTTTACAGCGGAGAGAAAGATACATATCACCGCTGCTATGTAAGCTATATAGAGCCAGCTTAGCTCTAGGATATATACCAAAAGTATGGAAAAGGGCTAGGGTAGCTTTTATACCTAAACCTGGGCGACCCTCGCATTCTGAGGCTAAAGCTTACAGACCCAGAAAACAATGGAAAAACTGCTGGAAAAATACATTAGGGAAACCTCTCTAGAACGGAGGCCATTACACCCTAATCAACTTGCATACCAGTCAGGAAAATCATGTGATACTGCCTTACATCAACTCGTATCAAGAGTAGAGGCAGCTAACAACAACCAGGAGATTGCACTAGTGGCATTCCTGGACATAGAAGGAGCATTTGACAACACCTCCTTTAACTCAATGATAAGAGCTGCCAGCAACCGTGGCGTGGAAAACACTATTTGTAAGTGGATCAGGGCCATGCTGGAAGGAAGACTCATTGAAACATCACTAGCGGGTGATACGATGTAGGTATTGGTGCGCAGGGGACGCCCACAGGGGGGAGGGTTCTGTCGCCCCTACTGTGGGATCTCGTCATCGACAAACTGCTTGTAACCTTAAACAATACAGGCCACTATACCCAGGGGTATGCAGATGATATAGCAATACTCATTAGGGGAAAAAGTGCAAGTACCATTTCAGAACTTACGCAAAATGCTCCGAAAACAACGGAAGGATGGTACATGTAGGAAAACCTAAAAGTTAATCCTGCGAAAGCAACAATAGTTCCATTTACGAAAAGAAGAAAGCTGGATGGCCTAAAACCACCAACGCTTCACAATGAAACCGTACAATTCAGTCAAAAGGCAAAATTCTTAGGATTAACTCTTGACTCGAAGTTAACATGGAACAAACATCTTGAACAGATGATAGAAAAGTGCAAACGAGCACTAATGACCACCCGCAGAACAATTAGGAAAACAAGGGGATTAAAGCCACGTATGATGTACTGGCTGCACACTGCAGTGGTGGACCAAAACTACACAGAAGCAGGCAAGTGTACAACTCACAAAGATACAGAGGTTGGCGTGCCTGTGTATCACTGGGGCGACAAAAAGCACGCCAACAGCTGCTATGAAAACCATGCTAAACCTACCCCCCTTGGACATTTACATAGGGGGAGAGGCAAGAGTGGGGGCATATAGACTCAAACCAGAGGGCCAAACCCAAATCTGGTATGCAGATGGGTCAAGAAGGTCCACAGGTTCTGGAGCAGTTATGTATAGTGAAACCCTAAATCATAAAGAATATTTGACACTAGGGCAATATACCACCGTATACCAAACGGAAATACTAGCAATAGACACATGTGCTCTATGGGCATTAGGGACACAACCTAGGAGTCAGCTGATTCATATCCTGTCGGATAGCCAAGCGGCCCTAAAGACAGCTTATCAGATAACCTCGAGGCTAGCTTGGGAGTGCCTGGAAAACCTAAGAACCCTGCCCAAACGCAACAAGGTAACTTTGGTGTGGGTGCCGGAGCACAAGGGTGGTACACCCTTGTGCCCCGGCAACGAAATAGCAAACAAGCTAGCAAGAAAAGGTTCTGCGACAAAATTCACCGGAGCTGAACCGGGTTTGGCGATAACCAGAACTGCGATACGCGGTGCAGTGGCTGAGTGAATTGTAAAAACACACCAGGCACACCGGAAGAGCGTTGAAGGGCAAATTCATAGCAATCGAATGATGAGGCAGCCATCGCGGCAGTTGGCAGTTGTTTACATAAGGAAATTTACTTGGTACCGAATAATACAATAGGCCATAGGCCGCGGTGTTATAAGGGGACGCTACTAAACAAAACCCGGCCGGTAACCAGTGACCAAATCAATCAATCAATCAATCATCATTCGTTTGATGTTGGTCTTATAACGGAATCTGATGTTCTGTCGAGTATCGGTAAACTGAAGAAAGACTTGACTTCTGGCGACGATTGCATACCTGGTGTAGTAGTGCGTGAGTGTGCTTCGGTTTTGAGTCGACCTCTAGTGACTTTATATAATTTAATTCTGGGTCGTTCCTTCTTCCCTAGTGCCTGGAAAGTTGCGAAGGTTATACCAATATTTAAGCATGGTGATCGCGTGAGTATTAGTAACTATAGACCTGTGAGTGTTCTTCCACATTTTGCCAAGATATTGGAACATATTCTGCACACCAGAATCTATACAAGCATTAAACCATTTTTGTCTTGTCATCAGCATGGGTTTATACCTGGGAGGTCAACTAATACCAATTTAATTAACATTACCCAATTTATTTCAACAGCGTTGGATGGACGCAAACAAGTGGATGTCATCTACACAGACTTTGCGAAGGCGTTCGACTCCTTAGACATCAATATACTATTAACAAAGCTTGATTATATTGGTTTTTGCCCTTCACTTATCAATTTAATGGAGTCCTACTTAATAGGCAGAACCGCGTATGTTACATACAATGGCTTTAACTCCTATACTTTCTCGGTGACTTCTGGAGTACCGCAGGGTTCCCACCTCGGTCCTCTGTTATTCAATATTTTTATTAACGATTTGCTGGAAAGAATACAATGTGACTGTTTGAGTTATGCAGATGATTTGAAGATCTACAGTGTTGTTGATAATACCTCTAACTGTATCAACCTACAAACGAACCTTAGTCTTATTGATGAGTGGTGTGCCTGCAACAACATCTCCTTAAATGTTGATAAATGTTCCGTGGTATCTTATACCAGAGGTTCTTCGAGAATTGTGTATGATTACTCAGTTAGGAAGGGAATAATTCCTAGAAGGGATGAAATTCGTGACTTGGGAGTATTGTTTGACTCTCGTTTGTCCTTTTCTAACCACATCAGGGGTATATGCTTGTCGGCTTCAAGATCTCTGGGATTTGTAATAAGATCGTGTCGTGACTACACCAATGTACATGCAATCAAGAGATTGTACTTTGCTTTAGTTCAGAGTAGACTGGAATACGCTTCTTTGGTATGGTATCCGTGTTATACCTACCAGATATTGGCCATTGAGAAGGTACAAAAGCGCTTTCTGAAATATTTATCATTCAGAATCTCAGGAGCCTACCCAGAACGTGGTACTGATTACGGTGCTCTACTGGTGGAGCACGGATTTCATTCACTATCAGATAGAAGAGACAAATATAGTGCCAAGTTTCTACGTGATGTTCTTGCAAATGAAGTAGACTCACCAACTTTGCTTGCCTGTATCAATTTCTGTGTATCAGTGCAAAGTACACGATCGAGTGATGTTTTAAGAGCGCCAAGAGCTAGAACGAATGTGTTAATTAAATCTCCAGTCTTTCACATGGTGCATAACTTCAATAAGCTTTATTCTGGTAGTGATAGCATATAAATTTATCAATAGCTTTTGTTCTAATTACTTCGAACTTTTAGTACATACCTAACTGATTTATTTATTTATATTTGACATGCTTTGATTTGTATTTCAGTTTATTTTATTACGCATGTGATATTATTTACTTTTTGAATTGTAGGTTATCTTTATGTTTATGGAATGTGAAGTATAATTTGTTTTAATGTATCGTTCGTATGCAACCCATGTTACGTTGTTGCAATGATGATTTGTTACTACATTTCTATTTTTTTTTTGCACTGCATGTAATTGTAATTTGTATTGTCCTGTAAATGGTGTTCACCGTTGGACATTAAAGATGATGATGATGATGATGATTATTATTATTATTATTATTATTATTATTATTATTATTATTATTATTATTATCAGCATCATCCGCAAAAAGTCACTGGATAGATCTGAGTTAAAATGATACAAGCGGATAACAAGGTTTTACAAAAATGAAACACCATTCTTAGTAATGTAAACATATTTATTTTGCTTGTATCAGTTAAAAGGACAGGAATATTATGTGTCCGGGGTTCACATTAATGCTCGTAGTCGTCGTTTCTGTCACTTGATTATCATTTCTTGAAATCGCTAAAAAACGTTATAGATGATTATTTGTTAACCAAGAGCAATTGTTCTTCTTGGTGCAACTTCACCAAAGTACACAATTTATTACTGTTAAAATTCTTCGTTCACATTGAGGCTAGTCTTATATTTCTGTTCTAATCTGGTTTGGATTTTTTTTTTTGAGAAGACAACCAATTAATGTTTCTTTGTCCTCTTACAACTGATGAGATTATTGTGTTCAAAACAATTATTTTGGCATAAATTCGTCCTGTCAACTATTTTATAAAAAAGTCGGACTAATAATGAAGTACATCATAATCAATTACATGGCACTCATGCTTTTGTATATTACCGACATAACTCTGTATTACTCATACTCTCGAATAAAGATAAAATATTATTTGACGAGAGGGATGTAATTTGCTAAGAGGCAAATCATATTCTTGCGTACGAACTTGATTTAGATGAAGCCGGTCCTGAAAATACGTACAGAATGGGGAATTCAAAAAAAACGGGCGAAATAAATAGAGAAAGATATATGGAAAGAGAGAAGAGGCACTTACAGTAAGTAGGGTATAGCGCGAATGGTTAGAAAAAACAGACGCGACACACCAGAATGCGCACTTGCTAACAAAACAAAATATAGAGGAACCATTCTTTAAAATATATTTCAATAAATCATCCCGGCCTTTTTTGATATCGACGAAACGTTCTCTTCTTATTTTTTTGGCAATTCAGCTGACAGTTACACAGCAGTTTGTCGATATTTGCCAACCGTCTTTTTTTCCCTGATCTCCTTTTTGGCGTTTTTTCGTCTAACCCACCCTTTTAGTCTTTCTTTTCTAGATTTTCTTGTTCCTGTTCTGGTTTTATTTTATTTTTTTTATTTCCACGGCTTCAGCGTGTTCAGTCTAGCGCCCGCGTCTTTTGCGGCATCTAAACGGATAAAAAGTGGAAAGGGGTAGCTAACGAAAAGAGGATTTTTCCGCATTGACAATGATTGAATATTCTTACGTGTCTTCGCCTAGCATCTCGGACAGACTATAAAAATTATTTATGGTGGAAACCTTTGTCGGAAAATGATCGGACGAGAGAATTCCATAAATGCTGAAACCGTTCACGTTTCTTTAACGTTGGGATCCGGCCATTTCGCTATGACGGTCGATTACTTTACACAGAAGTACCGCTTAAATTTCGAGCGCACACGCGTTCATACCCTGTTAACTTGAACGTTTCACCTAAGTTTGCAGAATCGAGCAGTTATATTATAGATGGTACACGATATCCAGACAAGTATTGCATAAAAATTACAATCTACAGCGTTATTTTATACTTGTCTGAATTCCCTCCACTACCATTGTTATGTTGGATATTTCAACTTTTAGAGCCATAAATTCTTATTACTTTTTGTGAAAATATTGCATTAGATTAATATTTCCTTTTTCTTTGCGTATATGTAAGCTCTACCGAACTTTTTATTTACCTCCATGATAGCTGAACACTGTTCTTACTATAATTACTCAATTCTGCCACGATTTTATAATAGAATTTAAACCAAAACAGGATTCATCAAAGAGTAATATAGATGTCCAGCTCTGCCGAGCACAAAAACCAACTAGGAATTATTACTAACTGATTGAGCATTCATTATTATTATTCCATGAATAACATGAAAATGATTTGCCAAATACTGATGCTCTTATACATTTCTATGCGCTTGAAATCATAATCACCTTTCATGCGATTGAGTTATTGTTGCATCTCCTGATGTGCAACCTTCTCGTGCATAATTTCCTTACTGACAGCTCAACCACAAATGATCAATAATGCTTTTGAAGGTGTTAAAGGCTATTACAACGACCTTTCGTGTTAAACCTCTTCAACGTCCTCTTGTTATAGCCTGTTTTACGGTTTAAGTGACGACTAACTAAATTACATTAATGTAATTAAATACAATATAGCTGTCTCCATCACAGATAAATAAAAATAATTCATAAATAATAATTAATTAAGTCAAAAGATGTCATGCCTTGTATGATAGAACAGGATGTATGTAATACCAGCTACTAGTTTTCTTGTTTCAATGCTATTGATGGAGTTTTGTTCGTTGTTGTAATATCACATGTTAGTTACCAACATTTCGTTGATCAAGTTTTACAAAAAAGACTTTTTTTTCATTAATTTGTCTTTTATCTGCGGTGGATATTTCGGAATCATTATTACTTTCTTTGACATCACATCATTTTCACAAACAAATATTTAAAACCATTATGCTTTCTCCAATAAATCCCATACTGACATTTTAATTGTAATGGACCAGCTGTTGGACAATGTCATATGAATGATTCCATCTCTAACGTCTTCCTATTTCTCCAAAGCTGCGTGAACCACCCTTTGTTGATTTGGAGGCTAACAAGTACTCTTCAAGGGGGCGGGGGTACACCGCGTTTTCGCCAAAGCTGGAGGTCTGCCAGGATCCAGCTCCCCAAGATACTGGATTAGAGGGTTTTCAGACCGACGGGTCCGTTCTAACCAGCGTTCTCGCATAGTCACTCAACATTCGAACGTTTAATCTCTGTGTATTTGATTGTTGGACACAAACTTCAGCCTTGAAGGCATTCGACCATATTAATGAGTCATGGGCTAGTATCGGTCTGAAAACAGTGGTGAAAATGAAGAGCTTGAACCTCCAATTCAGGGAGCTTTTCCAGCAGAGGAGCGGGCATAAGATAGACTTCGCACGAAGGAATCTAATTGCGTCGTCAGAAAAGTGCTGTGTGATGATGAGGCGCGCCCCAGTATATGGCCCAGAAAGTCTCTCACCACCCTCGGAGATGTTCTCATTACAACCACCACTGATGCACATTAGGTATACGAACCACATTCTTTATGCTTTACCTAATGATAAATTTAATGTAGCTTTTAATATGTTTAATTCCTTTAGTTCACGTATTAAATTCACCAGACTGTTGAATGTTTGGATATCCATATAATTAAGCTTGAAAATAACAAAATAATTGTGATTTAGTACCAAAATGAAATAAAAGTGGAATGAAGAATATGAGTTGGCGATAACCAACCAATTGATATTTTTAACAAATAAGTTTGAAAATATAAAACGCTACTGGACATTCACCTTCCTACTGGCAAGACAATTGGTTAACAGTGTGTTTAGTCAACTCAAAATGGTCTTGTCTTGGCTGGCGTCATTTCGGTTGCATACATATAGAGATATATAGAATGCTAATAGATTACAAAAAGTGCCATCATTGAAGGTCGCCATTGTGACACCATTACGGTGAGGATTATTGCGGGGTTTTGAAAATTTATTTACTAACATACATATAAAAATTATATTTTGGCTGAAGGACTTCTATCAGTGGCCTTGTAAGTTGACACAATAAAATACTAAATGAAATACAAGTTCAGAGCGTTATAATAAACGGTAAATAAATAGTGTGTAATCGCAATAGCAATTCACAGGTCAACAACATTTTTGGAACTGTTACACCACTTAGCGGATTTTAAAGTATGTTTTATGCTGAAAAAGAATATGCAATTAGAAATCTTCCATCAGGTCACATTTTTTAGTTATCTTGGTGTACAGTTTCCCATTTAAGTAAAATAGCTCCTTTAGTCAATCCTCAGGATGTGATGCCACCATTCTACATATAAAATTAGGGTTGATGAAAAATGTTGTGAAAGCACTAAATAAAGAAGGAGACGGTTTTAAATATTGAAAAGATGTGTTCACTAAGTCAAGTGATACCAAAGTGAAAGAAGAAATATTTGTTGGGCCAGATATTAGAAAACTACTCAACGATGCAATTTTTGACGCGAAGTTAAATAGTGTAAAGGTATTGGAATGGAAGTCATTTAGCATGGTTTCCTGGGTAATAACAAAGCCCAAAATAGTGATCAGTTAGTAGAAAATCGATTGGTAAACTCCAGAAATTTAGGCTGCCGGTGTCTTTAAAAATACATTTTTTGCACTCACATCTTGATTTTTTTCCCACTAAATTTGAGTGCTGTGAGTGATAAGCAGGGTGAGGGCTTCCATCAGGATGTATTACAAATCGAGCGGCGTTACTATTTGTGTATGTGTGCAGGAAATCATCCTTTAGCAGTATTTTTCACTTGTGATTCTTCTTCCATTCTAATAAGCTTCTTTTTCTTTTCCTTTCCGTAACCAATACTTTAAACCTATTTATATTTTATTATTTTTGTTAGCTTTCTTCAATATTATCTATATACACTTTTCACATATAGTTCAGTGAAGTATCTGTTCTCCTTCACTTTTTTTCAGATGTCTTTTCGCTTATTCTCTACTTTCTTTTCTGACGTTTCTTTTTTGTTTGTTTATCTGTTTGTCACTAGATCTTCCTTTTGCTCCATTTCAAAACCTTCGTAGTGTATATTTCATGTTGTGTAACAATTAATTTTGATACCCGTTGGCCTAAATTGAAACTCACGATCAGTGATCACATTTGTAATAGTACGTTAAATTTAGCTAACTTCAACAACACACAGACAATATTCAAGTCAAAAAAATCTTAGAACACCTATAAAGAAGCTACAAAATGTACTTATTTACTGTTGCATGATTTCAGAAAGCACTTCCTTATTGTAACAATAACACAAGGTGAGAAATAAGTCTAATCCATTCAAGCTAATTATATTCAATACAATATGTCATACAAGCTTCTAAATTAAACATCATGAAAACTGTGTATGTATGTACAAAATAAAAAGTGGCAGAAAATATTAACCAAAATATCTAACACAAGATTTTACAAGCACGTAAACAATAACCTCAAATTGCATATAAACAATGTATACATCAAGTTAACCAACCAACCACATTAACACAGTGAAAACATCAAATAAAACTAAAAAAGTAACTAAATGGTGTCACAATGGCGGCCTCCATGTTGTCCCAATTCAGAAACCTGCGAACACGGCACATAAGCGTTCTATATACCTTTATATCTATGGTCGGTTGTTATATTGATGAGATGTCACAATCATACAAAAGTGATACTACATTGAGAAAAAAGTATTGTGCTTGTTATAAACCTTGTTGTAAACTGTTAATTGAAGGAGTACATTCCATTTGCATTTGATAGGATCTGAAATTTCTGTCAGCGATTAAACCATAATATTTTTCAAATGTTTATTCGGTCCATCAAGTAGTCCTACTAGTGTAAACAAAATTTTAGAAATTAACAAATTGCCAGAATTATACATTATAAAGTAATTATAAGTCAGGGTTATTCAAAAGCTGAGCTAAGTCATAACTATAATAAAAAACAATATTCTAAAATTACATTACTTAACACGAGGTTTCGTTGATTAATTGGAACACTTATAAATATTGTTATATGATGCAATCACTGAACTCGCGTGGAAATTATAGATCGGAATAGATTAATCGGAGTGAAGCGAGCAATATACAATATATTATATAAATATATGGGGTGTTCAAACACTACGACATTGTTTTACATACGATGTTTGTATAAATAATATTGATTTAATTTATTTTTGTATTACCAATATTTGGTTTTATTGTCAAAGCTTGATCAAGGTTATAATTAAATTATCAATGGACATTGCCTCATATTAAACAAAGAGTTAAAAGTTAAAAGTAATATTGTTTGAAGGCAGACTCAATGGTAATATAAAAATGGGCTCAATTTTTCTTATCTTTGTCCGTCACACCTGTTTGTCTGTTGGGCTAATTATCATTCAGAATTTTTATTCTCTTCCTACTACTAACTTGAAATAAATTACAACCTTCGATGCTACATTAATAAGATCAAAATGTTGCATACAAAATATTTAATACTGTAATGAACTGAATCATTTCAGTATTAGAGTATCAAGTAATACTGGTAGTTAACGTAGTATTTAGTGTAGGCAGAGATGACCACCTAGTTATTCTATTCGGAATAATTTTAGCAATTTTATGTTTACTATTTAACAACAATGTCCTTCCAATTATATTTTAAATTTGTTTTAATTATATCAATCGCATATCAATAAAAATCCTTTTAATTGAATCCTATCTAGAGTAAGCACACTAAAAATAACACTTCTCACCAAGCTTTATTTTTACGACCTAATAAAAATAAATCAGAACCGCTTAACCCGCCCAATAGAAAAAAAACGCCACTTTTAGAGCTATAATTCTAGGTCAAATTTCACCCTAATAGAGACCGGAAAAAATCCTTCCGTTTTTTTTACCGAAAAAAAGCCAATCTAGAACGATAAAAAATTCAACATCCCTCGTTCAAGGTACTTACGTACCCATTCTTTGCGCCATATCGTTAATGGCAAGAAGCAAACTTTACAGAACAGCAAATAACGGTTTACTACTCGGAATCGGGTCCTTTGGAACAGAGGAAAGCTCGATTTGCATGCGTCTAACGGCGTTCAGGAAATCCCAGGTGCAGTAGAAAACAATTTTTCAAACAAGTTTCCCGTGGCCGCCACGTTAAAATTATAATCCCCAATCAGAATTCCATTTGGTAATTCCCCGGGACTTTCGTACAACTGAAAAATAATAATTTACGGTTTTACTTGGCAGTTCCGTTTCTCTCCCACCCCGTTCGGTGCTGTTTTTTTTGAGGGGTTATGCGTGGTATTACGTCGCGTGGTGGGAAACACGGGAAAACCGTTAAAACGAAATGAAAGCGCGCTCAGAAATTGCGAAATTGTTTCGGCAGGATGCAGGAGATCAAAGAGGACGTTGCTGTTTCTATCATGAATATAAATTCGAAAAAATGGAAGATAAATGTTGAAGAAAGAGATAATATACAATATTTTGAAGTCGCTAAAGTAACAATGTTGTGACGTAAAACGTGTGATAATTCACATTTTGCTAAATCGCTATAACACCATAGAAGATGTAATAGTTATTATACAGGGTCTTTCCAAACTTCAGACTTAAATATTCATTGTAATTCGACCACTCTAAACTGTATTCTGTAAATTTAAAAGATATGTTCCAAGTGTGAAGTTGTGTGTGATGAAAATACTTATTGCATAAATCAATGGAGAAACTGGTTCAGTTGTGTTTAATCATAAGTAGTAGGCAGCATATCTTTATAAAAGCTATAATGATACCATCGCGTGATGTCACATGGCTTACAGTTTTCTTAATTTCGACAATACATCACGGAACGTAAATTCATCAAAATTACATCAAATATGAGGGCAAAGGAACGTAAATTCATTATTAAATCAAATCTATTACATACAAATAAGGCAAGCCTGGGCTTTGTCAAGCTTTATGCAACTAGATAAAAAACGGCTAGATTTTTAAACAGTTGTGATCCATTTTTTTATGGATCTGTATAGTGACGGAGGTTGTGTTCACACAATTTCAAAAATTCTATTCCTTGTTGTGGCCTAAAATTCTATAAAACATTTGCAATAAATTTCGACATTATCTCTATTTTTGAGATACAATTAACTTGCAAACCTGAAAGAAAACAACTTCCATAGGAGTAGTTGGTAACATGGTATTAATTGTAGAAACAGAAAAACATTAGACGTTCTCAACGAAGAATTGAAATGTGAATCTCTGAAGATAAATGTGTCACATAAAACGCATGACGATAAAATAAAACAAACGAAAATCACAACATCGAAAAGTATGCAGCAAATCGTTTCAAATACCTAAGATCAAACAAAGAAAGTAATGGAGAAGGTTGGAGAAATTTTAGATATGCTTGAAACCTGGAGGTAGTGCCGAAACAATACACTAATGCCCAAAAGCGAAGCATAGTATCAACATAAGCTGATAGAATAAGGATCGTGTCATTCCATGAAAAATTGAGAAAAAAATCAATAGGAATAAAAAAGGACAATTGAAATGGGCACGCATATATCAGGTGCTGTATATAAAATGCCAAAGATTAGATTTATCAGAAGAGTGTTCGAAATTACAAGGAGTGAAAAAAGAGAAGTTATGTCAGCTGATGCAAGAGACATAAAGTGAGAAAATTGCAGAATATTGGCACAAGACATAAGGAAATGGAAAATAAAAGTTGCAGTAGTCGTAATGGTAGCTTCACTACGTACAAATTTTACTGGAAGTTATAAGGTAATTACCTTAATGACATTTTACATAAAACATTTCAACCAGTAGTGGAAAAATTTTGGCGATTAGCTAATACCATTTATTTCAGCAAATCCACACAACTTTCACGTCACTTCCACAACTAGAGCATATCCTATAGTTGTTCAGATTCATTGCAATTATTCTTGGTAATCAAGGAGCCCTATCAACAATTTAAAATAAACTCCTGTTCAAAATGAAGGCACAACTATACATTATGTAATTATGTCTTTGTGTTTGCACTTTTTATTTAATTTAGAGTTAGTATAATATAAATAAAGGTAATTCGACAATCTTTCACCACAAGACATTTATTTTAAATTAAGTTCGAAGAATTATACAAAATTTGGCGATCAGGTACAAAAACTTTAAAACGATAAAAATTTACTAAACTTTACAAACAAAGAGAATTTCCAATTTACAAAAAAAAACTTCAATAACGTCTAGTACCTCCTCTAGCTCTTATAACCGCTTGCATTCGTCGGGATAAGCTTGTTATTAAGTTTTGGTTGTTGCTTGAGGAATGTTTTCCCAATCCAAGAGAACAACACGCTCTAACTCTTGCAACCTCATTGGGGCAGGTATGTAGATGATGCCGAATTAATCTTTTTAGAACATTCGAAAGGTCTCTATTGGATTTAAGTAAGGGCTGCGCGGTGGCCATCTGCATGTTGATTTCATTTAATTAATCCAAAACAGTCCTTGCACTGTGATGGCTTGCATTATCGTGCATGAAAATGAAGGTATCTCTGAAGGTATAAATGGCGCAAACGGCATCACGTGATCTTGAATAATGTTTTCTAGATAGATTTATGCATTCATAGACCGCGGAAGAATAGGAACCAATTCTGTGCGTACCTCAAATCATATTCCCCCTCAGAACATTTTTCAACCACCACCAAATGGCTTCTTTGGAAAGATAGTATTATACAATCCGAAAATCCTTCTCCAGGTCTGTGCCATACTTTATCGCGGCCATCTGCAGATTTTAGGCTCACTCGAGTTTAATCTCTAGCGAATCTTAATCTGCGTGATCTGTGATCTGCAGTAATTAGCGGTGCAGTAGCAGGCCTTCTACTATCCATTTCGGCTCCTTTTAATCTCCTCCTAACGGTTAAGGCAGAAATCCTGACATTTCCTGTCCATCCTGACAGTTTCGAGTTGATTACTTAGCTCTCTACTAGTACACTTTCTATTTCGTAATACCTGTTGTTGGAGAAAGTGCTCATCAATTTGACTTGTAGTCGTTTTCCACCCTTTACCACGTTTTCTATGGTGTGTGCCGGTTTCCCTAAATCTTCTAACCATTCGAATAATTGTTGAATGATTAACACTTAACGTATACTTCTGTCATCATTCATCATTGCTTAAATTACGTGTCCGTTTCATCTTTTTTTAACGAAATTGTTAAATATTGACCTAGCGAACTAATCCACACAAGATAATAACCAAATTATCAAACTAAAAAAAATGACGTGAACGAAGTACTTAACTTTTTTGACTTAGTTAAATGACATACAGTTATAAAAGCAGTACAAAACTAATAACAGCTACTTGACATAAGTCACCTAAGATTTCTAACAATAAACGCTAATATTTGGTCGATATTTTTTTAAATAATAAATATAAGTGGCGCGTTAATTTTGAAGAGGAGTTTATGTATATTAAACATGATTCTAGCCAAGTCTAGCCTTCTTATGAGCCGTTGCTAAAAAGAATAGAAAATCCCCTTAACTATGTACAGAGTGGGCCAAATTCGAAACTTATGTTTCTGAAAGAATTGAACAAAAACTAACCCATCTTTCTGGAGCTCGATTTTAAAGAGAAATCGATTGGTGTAATCCATATTTTTATATCTTCCTTAATTTAAGCAATACAGAGTGTTTTATAAAAATATGCAATTCTTGAAAACGCTTATAATTTTGCTATTTGTGATAATGTTTTATTTACGCAGAATTCTATGATCTCAATTATTTTTCTTTTAAACTCATCCCCAAACCCATCTTAAAATACTATGAAATTGCAAACACAAAATCAAATAATGTAAAAACTGTTTAAATAAAATATCAAGTGTGCTATATCATTTTAAAGGCAATTTTATGTGCTTTCCAATACTGTAAAAATATATAGGGTCTTCCATATAAAAAACACAAGTTTTGATAATATTTAAAAAAATACGAGTTTAAAAGAAAAATAACTGAGGTCATAGAATTCTGCGCCAAAAAGTGCCCTAAGAAACATTTTCACGAATAAAAAAGTTACACGGGTTTTTAAGAATTGCATATTTTTGTAAAACACTCTGTATTGCTTAAATTAAGGAAGATATAAGAATATGGATAACACCAATTGATTTCTCTTTAAAATCGAGCTCCAGAAACATGGATTAGTTTTTGTTCTTTCAAAAATATAAGTTCCCTATGAAAAGTATCGAATTTGGCTCACACTGTAAATCCATCTTAGGAACAGTTATTGTATTGATGTGATTTTTGACATTTTACAATAAAGATTGGTGATAAAATTTTCGTAAAATTTTGATTTTCCGTGTTCTACTACAGTCAGATATTTGATTAGTCAGAAAAGATTAGAAGACGTAACTTAACTATTTTTTGTTCACAATGATGATAGTGCAAATAGTTTGGATTGTTGGATAGTGCTGAACATTTTGGAGAGAAATACAATGGTGTTGTGTACCTTAATTATACATTGTGCATTTAATCTACATAATATTTATTTATTCTAAAGGTGTAAGAAGAATTGACGTGAGTTCGTATCTTAGATAGAAACATGAATCATGCCATGATATAAATGCATTAGATCTGTGCAAATTTCCTTGCAAATTAATATTAGCTCTCAGTACTCTGGCAATATTTATACGGAAGTCGTTCTCGTCTTTCATGCGCCGCACTTCATATGCTAAATATAAGGTCAACGATCTATTAATCTTCACACGACTTCATATTTCTTACTTAATTAGTTAATTGTGTAAGCAATAACTTCTGGGTCACTATTCAATTGTTCTATGAACGTAATTTTAATTATCTTAATTGGTACTGCAAATATTATTTCATCGCATACATTTAATCGGGAAATAACGTCACAGATTAAAATGTTCGGATTGAACGAAAAACTAATACAATTTTAACGCAGGCATAATTTATAAACAGCCACCCTTACCCGCACTCGCACAATACCACACATTAGCCGTAATTTTAACGTCGCTAATATCGCGTAATTCATTGCTGTCCTGGTAGTATTCGCACGCGAGCCCATTTATTTCGAATAGTTCGCGTTCACACATGCGAGGCTCTTATTATGTTCGCAATGCTGTTTCGTACGCATTACTCACATAGTTCAACCGCTAGATATGGAAACCTAGTTACGATTTCTTTTTAACTTCCATGTATATACATATAGATATATATACCAGCGAGAGCTTTTGTTTGCCCGATTACGAATTAGATTTCCGTGTTTACTTCTTGAAAGGAAAACATGCGGAAACGGATCCGGACAAGTGTAGAAAAAGAAAGGTTGAGTTCGCGATAAACTCGGACATTTCTGGGGAAAGATCTTACACGTCTTACTCTGTAGGTATAGATTTTTCAGTTGCTTAAATATTTGAGTGCGCTACGCTACTGGGACAAGTAGTCTTCAAACAATTCGCTGGGATATTTCTTGCCTTTGTCTGGGCTTTGTGTTTTACCCGCTTGAAAACAACGTTTTGAATTAAATGTTTCAATATGGTTGTGTTTTATTTACGTAAGAATGAACACACTTGAACAATGTTAACATTGAAATGTTTCTATTTTATCTTCTCGTTTTCTATTAATATCTGCATTAATTATTAATATCTGCATTAACGGGTTGATGGCCGCAGTGGTTAGGCGGCTGACTATTGTTGTGAGAGGACGATAGGTGCCGGGGTTCAATTCTCTGGAGGGACGGTGACATTTTTTCAGAGAGTTTAATCCCGGATCGACTTGCCATTCGCTGTTGGGAGCAAAGTGATTAACAGCGCGGCATCATAAAAGGCGATATGATGCTGTCACAAAGCCATTTAAACACAACTTACACACACTAAACTACACCGCAAGAGTTGCAGTGATAGCCAGACAAGTAATACAGCTTACGGAGTCACTGCAACTAAGCACCCACCACACTTGAAAAAAAAAAAAAAAAAATGTATTGTTTAAGAGTGTATTCATATTCTTGTATTTGTTATTATTAATGTTTTATTATGCTATTATAATTCTAAGAATTCGTTGCGTGCTAAAATATTAATGTGAAGGCTAATTAAAACAAAGCGACCTCACAGATTGAAATTCTGTTTTATTTTTTTAGTATGTATAGATATTTTTGTTATATTATTAGTCTGAAACACCCTGTATAACTGTTGGATCCATTTCTGTGAAAGTCCCAAATATTCTTCTGCACATTCGCAAAACTTTGATACCTTTATCGGATACATAATCTCTTAAAAAGCAACGTTGGTATTAAGCTTGTCTTCTTTTCACTAGTAAACGGCTACCATTTACGGTATAAATTCCATTGCAGCTTTCCGTATGGATGAACAAAATGAGAGCAAAAAGAACCGACAGTGGCAATAGTAATAAGAGCGAGTGCAGAATAAGTAGGTATGCTAAAACTCAGTAAAACGCATAGTATGTACTTCAAAAGACATTCAAATAAATGAAAATAGTTATTGACCTACATTTTTAAATTTAATACTAGCGCTACGGATCAGTCTAAGGTAAAATGTACATACATATTTCCTCATAAACTTACAAAACTGTCTAACGATATAGACATCATCTTGAGACTCCGGACTAATTCAAACTTTAAATAGCCGTCCACTAAGAAAGACCATTAATTTAGCTACCGTTTGGTGGCAAATAAGACTATACTACGGGTACGAGCCTACGAAATGTAGGCTAATAACATTTGCAGTAACTAGCGTTACTTCGTAGTATCCAATTAATTTTCAAATCACGAGAAGCTAATTTTAGCGATGGTAGAGAAAGCGAAAGTGAATTTAGCTAGACCATCGCCGGTGTAAAACATCCGACAACGTGAGAGCGGTGAACCCTTATTGGCAATAAATTCAATCCTTTTATCATGCGCGCACACATAATAAAGTATACACGATGAAGCCGACCTTAGAAGAACGAAATTAAGATTTGACCCTAACGTCTATCGTCCTTTCTTACTGTATATATGAGACAAAGATCAAAGGACGGCAATTTCCATTCGTACGGATCATTGGTCCCTTTGTAAATGTATGTCGCAAATAAATCAAACGTAAAAGAATATTTTTTTTTTGATTTTTGTAGTTATTTATTTTACATGGTTGATGTATTAAAAGAAAAATTGCTTTTAAAATGAACCAACCTTATTTTATTCATGATTACACAAAATTAGAATAAATGTCATCTACCTTGTTTTTGACTGTGTAGACATAATATCGGCAGGCTATTCAGTTTTTGTAGAAAGTATTATAGAAAGATATTTCCATTATCTAAATCTATAGACATACGAGGTGTGGCAGAAAAGTAATAAGACTGATTTTTTTTAGTTACCAAAGCTTTAATTTTTTTCAAACATCAATGTTATCCCTTTTAAAGTAGTTCCCTTGAGCAGCTATACACCGATGGAGACGTTGCTCCCACTGTTGGTAGCAGCGCTGGAAGTCTTTAACCGGTGTGGTCTTCAGTGTGTCCATTACACTCTTTTGGATCTTGTCTAAAGTCCAGAAATCACGTCCGTTGAGGACATTTTTCATTTAGGAAAAAGGAAAAAGTCTCCTAGGACTGCGGTCAGGTGAAATTCTGTTCTGGGCAGTGTGACATGGGGCGTTGGCATGATGGACTGCAATGTCTGGTCTCACGCAAATTACCCTTTTTCTGGGCCTTTCAAGGACGTCTTTATAAAAAACTTGACAGTTTGTCCTGGAGGAACAAATTCTTTGTGGACGATTCCCCTTTTGTAAAAAAAAACAAATCAGCATTGATTTAATCTTCGATTTGCTCATTCGAACATTCTTTGGTCGAGGAGAGTTTGCAGTATGCCACTCTTGACTTTGCCGTTTGGTCTCAGGATCTTATTCAAAAAAAATCCATGATTCATCACCTGTACTCACACGACCAAAGAAATCTTGCTCATTAGCGATTAGGTCAAGAAGATCAAGGCACTTATTTTTTCGAATGTCTTTCTGGTCAATTGTGAGGTTTTTTGACACAATTTTTACACAGACCTCTCGCATGTTGTTCAGTCAAAATTTGATGAACGGTAAATCTGTTCAAATTTAATTGTTCACTCAACATTCTTAATGTTAAACGACGGTCTGATCTCATTAGAATGTAGACACATTCAATGTTTTCATCGGTTTTAGAAGTTGAAGGCCTCCTTGAACGGTGTTCATCTTCAACGTGTTCTCTACCTTCTAAAAATGATTTGTGCCAGCGAAAAACTTGAGCTCGGAATAAAGAATGTTTCCCATAGGTATGTTTTAACTTTTTATACGTCACACTTGCCCATTCTCCAAGCTTAACACAAAATTCAATAGCATAATGTTGCTCCAAATTCCGCTGTTCCATTTTGCGTGACGGACAACCAAAACACAACTTCGCTAATAACAGTCACAAAAATCAGCCCGTTAACAGAACGAGTTGAAACTCACACTGAGCTGTTGGAGGGTATTGATAAACGAGGTCTATCAAGGACAACAGCGCAGCGTTGCGAGGTCACTTGCAGTGTTGCCAGTCTCATTACTTTTCTGCCACACCTCGTATATATAGTATAATTATACAGGATTATATAAGAAGAATAAGGTTGCTCGGTACATAAAATTTAGCTTTCCTTTGATAAAATAGAAGGACAAAGCAGGGCAAAAATCAGTCTGTAGCATTTACGTTTTTTAGCGAATATAATAGAAGAATAACAACTTTTTATTCACAAAATGTGGAAGCATTTGTTTTCGATCGGTCAATAATAATCAACTACATAGGTACACAAGTGAGACGTATACAGATGAGAGTTAGTTATCTATACCTTCACTAATTATAGACTTTCAAGCTAAATTAAGTTCAAAACTAAGTCCAAAATAACGTCAAACTCAGTCAAGTCAACTGGTTCAGTTGTGATGCAGCACTTACTGATATTACCGACAATATACTGATAGCGGGCAACTGATAGCGGTTTAGTCAACTGTCATGTATTATTGCATTACACTAAAGCCCTTGATACTGTCAACATAGATGCACCATTATCTAGTTTTTCTCATTTGGTTTTACCAATTAATAAGTATCTTATAAAGAGAAGACAATACAAAGAGTTGATGGTCTCCAGTCTACCCCACTTATTATATTAGAGGAAGTCTCTCAAGGTCTCATCTTATACACAATTACTGCTTTCCATTTGGCGTAACGACTAGTTTAGATGTGCTCTTTGTGTACACCATGAATATTTGTAGTGTTCCATTTATCAGTGCATTACTTCTTTTGCTCTCTTTTACCGTCCCTTCTCCCCTCAAACACAAACAAAATTTTAGGTGTTTAGTACTCTGATATTGTATTTGTTTGGCTTACAAATAAAACTATCAACTTCAAATTAAATGAAGTTAATTGAATTACATTTTTGGGTTATAAATTTCGGTATTTAAGAGAAAAATGGATTTTATGTTATTGTATATTTTAAAGGATTAGTAGTATTAAATTGCATCGGACTATCTTCATGTTGAAGCATTATCTATGACGACTATTGAAGTCGTTACATATGTATCATTCTTTCAAAGTGTAGCGGTACACAAGGAAGTCTTTTCTGCATCGTATCATTACTGAGGACGAGAAATGGATCCATTATGACAACTCTGAACACAGGAAATCAAATATGAGGCCCGGGTAAACCGGCAGAGCGGCTCCAAAGCGGAATATCTATGGTTCGAAGATGATGGTGTGTATTTGGTGGAATCAGCAGAGTGTGGTGTATGCTGCTAAAACTAGGTGAAACCATTACTGGAGAACGCAACCGACAACAACTCATTAAATTGAAGTGAACATTGAACATTGAAATAAGAAAGAAATGCATCCCAAAAATGTGTCCTTTTTCGAACTCCCTAAAAATCGCTTACCGATTTTGATAACGTGCTGCTTCCACTGCTTCAAGACTAGCGACAGACTTTCGAGGCTTCTGTACCGCAATACAGCTGCATACAAATTTTAAACTTGCCGATTCATGTTGTCCGTTGGTATAGCTATTATACACAAAAACTTACGTTTGCATTTCTTCGCGTTTGAAATATGTAAAATATGCTCGTAAATTCTGTTCAACAGTGTATAATACCACTTTAAACAAGCGGGCAAACTGCTTCAGCTTTTGCAAAAACAATAAAACACTATTCAATGACGAAACGTTTGAACATGTTATACTCGTTTTAAACGGGCGAAACAAAGACAGAAGGTGTGGCTTTCCTGCGCACGGTCATAATTTGTTGTGCATATCAGATCAATTCGTCGATCACATGAATTGCGATGTTCCACAGCTTCTGTGAAAATTTTTCTCTTTGCAATGATGTTGATGGATTGATGAAGGATTTGCACATTACATACGATAAAACAGAACGGTCCCCCACTTATTGATTCGTCCAAAACAAGCACAGAACTGGTACTAATAAACAAAGATAAAAAATTTGCTGTGATTCTCATTGCTTATTCAGAGCAAGTGAAAAAAAAACTATTTTGAATTGTAAACGCTTTTAGAAGTCCTACAATGTTACCAAAAAATTGGCGATAGGTGTCTTCAACAGGTTTCTGTAAAATACAGTAGTTTCATTTTAGAGATAGTATAAACAGAGATAACAAAAATTTGATAGAAACTATGCGAATAAAAAAAATAAATAATACGATTTCCAAATGTCAAAAACCTAGTTAATTCTGAAAAAAACTGAATGCAATTTTGTAAGCAGCACCTCTTATTATATTAAGCTGAATATAAAAACCTACCAAGTTTTTTTGGCTGTTATGTCTCTCTATTTTGCTGTATATGTCAGAAAAGAAAAGTAAAAAGGGGTTTCTATTTTTGGAATTACTACGTATCTAATTTTATGTAATATAACAACATGAATTCCGAGTAATTGGAAAAAGAGAATTAGAGAACACTTATATCACGTTCATCGATTTTCCTTTAAATTTTAGTTCGTTTCAATGCAAAACAAAATGCAATGGGAACTGCCAGTACCTGGTTAATTACTAAGGGATATTGGGAAGCCTGTACAAACCGTTCGTGATGAATTAATTCACTTGTTATGGAGTCATGTGTATTTGTTTCACACTGGTCTGGAAATACCTATCGATCGGATCCATAGAAATTAATACAAAGCTAAAAAAATTGCAGTTGAGTAGGTTAACAAATCACCTAATATCAGTTAGAAAATATAAAAAATATAAGTATTGTATTTGGAGAAATGTGGTGATGTACTCTCAGTTGTCTTAAACTCAAATTAAAACTCTGAAAGAGAAATAAATTCAACGTTAAGAGTGAAGTCTATGAGAGTAAACTTATCTTCTACATTGAGTTTTGAGCCAAAATCCTTCGTTCTCCTTCAACTAATACTATTCGCTGCATGTTACAATAGTGATACTATGTAATAAAATATTTTTCTTTATTTGTATTATGTAAAGGTAAATATTATTTTAATTTATTTTATTCAATGATGACAGTAAAAATATAATTTATTCAATGAAATTATGTACACTCAAATGAGGACTTTTAATTCGCTAAACACAGTACAGTACACAGTAGTTAGCAGAATGGCACAAGACCGAATAAGATGTAAGTTAGGTTTTGATTTCCATAGTTAGAAAAAGTGTAATTGCAATATTACGAGCATTGAAGAGAATCACTTCTGATAGGCAAGCCTATGCTGCCTGGTTCAACCTTCTTCACTAATATGTATTCCTTGAAAAGACTCTCTACCGCTATTAATCCCGAGTCCACGTCAAATCTAAACATCTTCAACATCAAACTCTTTGTTACTACACACTATATGTATACCAAAGCCTATGGTAGCATTTGTTGGATATCCTGTCGACTACATAAATCTCTCTTAGTCTGTTTTATCGACGGACCTCATTACTACAGTACTACTAAAGGTTAATATCTTCAAGACTGCCGCTCATTTTTTCTTGGAACACTTGTTTGCTGTACAAGATTGTGGAAGTTATTGATAAACAGCACAGGCTCTTGCCTGTCTATTGAACTGATTTGCTATCTTGAATCATCATTCAGTCATAATGTCCACGTTGTCTTTTAACAGTACTGTTTTTAAATTCTTTTTCAAAATTGTTTCTTCCTCTTCTGGCTATTCTACATCCATAGCCACCATCTTCCGAAAACTGTCTCTGCAGCCTGACAAAATTAAAATGATTATCGAAATACATACAGATTGAATCTCTGGTAACCAAATGGGTGGGGAAGCGGTCGACTCCCACTACCATTGTAGAAAACATATTCATGGATATACATAACGATACGCTCGTATATATGTCATCAGTCTGTCACCTGTCAGTTTCTCTATTAGCATATTAATGTAATAATGCCGAAATACACAGAGCAAGAAAAACTTCAATTGCTAAAATGGCATTATGCTGGTAATAGTTTCCAGCAGGTCCGCGATTTATTTAGCGTTAAATATCCAGATAGGTCTATTCCGTCAGTATCCACGATTTTTGACTTACTTAGAAAATTTGAACGTACTGGCATGGTAAAAAATTAAAAAAAAAAGCTATCCCACACGCAAAATATCTGCGGATACATTGCTATTGGTATGTGCGTCGATTGAAAATAATTCAAATTTATCGCTACGACAGATTGCAAATGATGTGGGAACATCAACATCATCGCATTTTAAAAAGTAATGCGTACAGCAGTTTTAAGGTGTCTAAGCATCAGCAATTATTTCACGACGATGCATTTAGACGAATGGAATTTTGCGAGAGGTTGATGGAAATGGTGAATCTCAACGATGATTTTTTAAATAATATTTTATTTACGGATGAGTCATCATTTCCCATTGTAAGATCCCACAACCCGTCAATAGTTAGGTATTGGGCTAGAAGAAATGAATTTCGCAGTGTAAGCACGCGTACCCAGTATCAACAGAAAGTAAATGTATGGGCTGGGTTGTTAAATAATCGGGTTATAGGTCCCATATTTATCAATGGCAATTTAACTAGCGCTAGTTATTTAGCTCTATTGGAAAATGAAGTTTTGCCGATCATAGAACAACTACCGGACATTAACCATCAAAGAATTTACTTTCAACAAGATGGTTGCCCAGCCCACAACGCTGCAGTCACTCGGGCTTTTTTGAATCGTGTATTTCAAAATCTTTGGATTGGAACCTATTCGCAAGAAATATCGTGGCCACCCCGTTCGCCCGATTTGTCTCCCTTAGATTTTTTTTATTGGGGATATTTAAAGGAGTCCATTTACGCGCACGCAGATATCAGACCAAATACCATAGAGGAATTAAAAAATGCTATTACAAATACTTCTAATAATATCACACCAGAAATGCTGTATAATGTAAAACTAACTTTTACAATAGATTAGGGTTTTGTTTATTTAAGGGAGGCGGTATTTTTGAACCATTTATTTAATTTATACCTATGTAATTTTCTATAATTAGGTCAAGTAATAAATAAACAGAATGTTTTTTCCTAATTTTTTTATTTTACTATGACTGAGCATTACAGGCTTAACCTTCGCCAATGCTCGGCCTCATCACCCATCAATGTACAATAATCAGGTGTACATCTGATTATTTATTTATTTAATTTCTTTTTCTTGAATCCTGACTAATTATTTTTATTTGCCAGAGGAAGGTCTTTGTTCTATTTTTGAGAATTCGCTATCTTTAACTTATTATTCGATTATTGAGCATAATCGTTATTTCATCGAAGAATAGTTTTTATTTTCTCTCGTAGCATATTATTTTCTTTAACATAATTGCGTAAAATGCCTGGCTACTTAATCATATTTGGATTAACCTTAAATTATTATTCATTGATTGTGAATTGAAATTGGCTGACGCATATGTCGAAGTTCTACTGTCACTGTCAACTGGTCACACGTCTATATCGGTGTCTGCCGAGAAAATGGTGGGGAAACATGGCTGCGTTCTCCTGTCATTCGGTTACCACAGATTCTACCTGTATATGATTATTATGAGTCAGATAAATACTAAAAGTATTTTCTAATACAATTTAAACAGGACTGAATTTTGTACAGTTCGTCATAACTAATATCATGTTTCTTTGGCTGCAGATCGTGATCGTTAACATGTAAATAGGAAACTATCCATTGTAATCTATCTCTTGTCATAGCTTCGGATTTATAATCATCACCGCTCTGCGCTTGATGGAAAGCAATCTTTATATGCTGGCGTAGGTCAAAAGATTTATGGTAAAGAAGACTCACATTTACTTCAAAATCACATGTTCAAACCAATTAACCTTGATGTCCTTGGGTGTGAAATAAAGAAAGAAGACATAATTTCAGATAATTCATTTCCAAAAAACGGTAAAAAAGCCGATATTCAGCTGATCAGAATATGTTAGGCCTATTGGATCCAGTAAAATTATTTTGTATTTCCAATAATTTATTTTGATTAACCAACTGAATATCAAAACAGCTGATAGACGTGGTGCTACACGATTATTCATAACAAATCCAGATTGCCCTTATCTATTGAAGCGTTTGGTAGGCTTTACTCCATATTCACCTATGTACATAGGATATCGAGATTTTGTTAGATGATAATTCACAAATGTTGACACAACCCACTTTTCTATCTTCGATTCATTCACTGCATTTGGCTATGAAACAAAACCGTATAACTAATTTATTCTACGCTAAACAATGAGCACTCGTAATACCATTCTAATCATCAACATAAAATTTGTTTGATGCAGGTTCTGTTTGGTCCAAATTGTTTCGAAAAAAAGAAAGAATTTAAAATTTTTACGGATACCCTTTCGTCCTTCTAACATCGTAGTATATTTAGATGTCATTATATTTATTTATAAAATTGATTAATGAAACAAAATCAAGTGAGGACACAATTCCCCGACGACTAAAAAAATGCCTATCGCGACGACAGTAATGACATCTGTCAATTAATTTCAACGTCAGTCGACACCTCTCCTGAGCTAGTCATTTTAAAAGTATGCCCTTTTAATTATCGATTTTCTAATTCTCGGGCAGTTCACCCATTTCAACTTGGACCGAACATTGACGATCTAAATAGTAGAACGACGAACCTGTCGAGAGGGGGCAAAGTGACAAGGCGAATAATTTATAAAACGCTAACATAATTAATCAATTAGAGCTTACGCTTACAGGAATAGCATCACGAGAATGACTGATTCGTTGCCGGGTCGAGACCGATCATTTGTTACTTGTACAGTCGGTGGACGAAATGTTGAAGGACCGTATATAGCTTGTGTACTATATTTTTACCCTCCCGTGACTTTTTTGTTTGATGGGTAATGGAATTTAGATATCATTGTGCGAGTACCATCGCTGCCAATGACTTTAAACCAATTTCTATGATAACTTTGAGTTAATTTAATCAGTTTAGACTTGAGAAACTGGAGCATCGAATTAATAAATCAATAAAGATTGTACATAATCTTCAAGCTCAGTCTCCTATCAAGTACGCCACCCCCTCCATTGTTTGAGTAATTTGTATCTTTTACAGGAAAAACGCACGTGTTGAGGTACTTTTATATATTTAGGTCATTTCATCCCAATTTCATGCAGCCCATGAAAAACTGTTGGCAGATCTTACATTTTTGTTATGGAAGAAACATGTTTTTGCTTCTGCTTTTTAAGTAAATATGCTACTCATCTTTGGTATTGAATTTCAAATATAACTTGCTGAGAAGGTTTAGTTTCTACATATATTCGCTTTTAGAAATATTCCACTGGACATCTTATACCTATAGAGTTAATCGGTTCGCAAAATTCCTTCTCATAACTTTTCCAATATTTTGCAACTTCACTGGATATCCCTTGCAATTTAAAAGCTGTTTTTCTTTAACTCTAGAATATTTTATTACAACCGAGTGTAGTTATCGCATTTTTTTTTTTTTTTTTACAAGAGTTCTGTATCACTTAATAAATATCCATATTTTATTTCCTCCATTATTAAAACTTAAAGTTGACATTCTAATAATTATTATTAGAGTCATTGGTTTGACGGCTTTACTTGCAAGAGAATATAATAATAGCTATCTCAGACGAGCTATCTGAAATGAGAAATGATGCTTATTTAAAAAAGAGCTATAAAGTTCTATTTTCTAACTAACTAAAACAAATGGTAAAATAGATACACAAATGAAAACCAGAAAATTAATAAACTTGAATACTTTATTTAAATCTTTTACATTCACATTCAGTCCTTCTAGCACAATAAATCACTTTACCTTGTATTTTTCCCTTGGTATCCCGAAAATATTTTTTTTTTGTAAATTATAATCGAGTTGTTCGTTTCTTCGCAATTGGAGCGATCTCAAGCGCAAAACGGCCGATTTTGCCGACATGCATGACAGGTATGCGAGAATAGAAAGCGATGAGGTATTTTCATTGCCTTCCTTCTTCTTCCTTTCGTTCTAACTCTATTCTCTACCGCGTTTTCGCAGTTTTAAACGTAACGAGTAACGATCTCGTATTATAATCGTGTCGGAGGGTGCAAAGAAAGAACGGAACTGTATGAAAAAAGAAAAATGGGAACTCTTCGAGACGGTTCCTTATCCTTCTTTTCTTATACACTCTTTTTTGCCTTTTGTGTAGTATAAAATGTGACTATCATTATTATCATTATCGTTGTATCAGGCGCTTATGTAAGAGAATTATTACCTTAATAGCACATATTTTATAATTTACCGCTAAAATAAAGTTCTCAACGCAATTGCGTGAGTGTTTGAATGATATTTAAATAATATACAATCGTTGTAATGAATAATTTAATTTACATGTTGTTCTTCAAGGATCTCAAAAAAAAAAAATAAAGATAATAATAAAGAGAAGTTAAGAAACTACCCACCTTGTCGCTGTCTTAACGCATGAGTAAAGAAAACACAACTATTTTGAGATCGTAGGAGCTATAACCGTTACTCCTGTAATAAGCTGCGTCAATCATGCAATAAAAACAGATGTAAACATTAGAATTAAGCACAGCCTTTAGAAGCTTTATTATGTACACATAAAAGCTGCCTTTATTTCCTTTTATCGCTACCTTTTCCATCTCTCTCTCCCTGTAAGCCAATAAAATCAAAAGAGCGATTTCCATTACGTGCAAAAACAACAATCCATATCATAGTCTCCAGTTCGGATAATATTCATCGATAGCTACACATTACAAGGTCGATACCTTAGCCCCTTACACTTTCCAAGGAGAAAAGAATCAAAAATCTCTTCCGGTCGAATACGTAATGAATCGAGCGGGTACTTTTCCAGAAATACCAGGACGTTTTATTGGATTTCGTTTCGCAGTTCGGCACGCCGTTTCGCCTTTACGGCCGCTTAATTTCAAAAAGGATTCGCCGAAAACATAACATAATCATTTTATTGGTCCATTAGATTTTGGAGGCGGTGGCGACAGTGGCGTACGGACCGTGCAGGCGGCCTATGCGAAGAGAGAGGGGTACAAACGCGCCACAGGGCGATTATGGTATATGGGAAAGAAGGTTGCCTATATCGAACCTGCGAGTAATATCATGTAAGCGTAACTTTGAAATTTTTATCGTTTTTCGTTCTTTTACTTCACCCTACTGGTGAGCAGCGAGGTGTGTGGTATATTTTATGTTCCAACTCATACTGCTATCAGAGATGACCATTAGAGCTAATGACTATGCCAATGTTTTATAGAACTAATGTTAATAAGTGTGTTAATAAGAGGTAGGTAAATAAACATTACAGGTCTTGTCTCTTCTAAATGTATTCCATGATCTTTCAATCATACATAACCCTACTGGTGACGGGTAGTTCTACCATGTCGTTAGCGCTGATACAAAATTAAGGAAAACGTCATTTTACAAGTTTGTAAAAGAAAAAAAGATTTCTAGTATGTTCCGAAAAAATTGTTGCACTAAATTCCTCTTAAGTGCCTTGCCTGTGATCTTCCATTATGTTGGCGAGTTCAAATGTGGCCATTCACTAAATTAATGCCCAAATCAATTTGTTGGACCTGATCATTGACAGGCTCAAGCGATGTTGAGGAAGTAATACTCATATGAAATGCCTCAACTAAACTTGCTGCGGTCATAGTTTCTTTTTTTAATTTAATAATTAAGACCACTTGGTTTTGCAAAACAAAAGAATATTTTGTATTTTTCATGGTCATAAAGTGCTTTCTCGGAAAAAGCTTCCAGCAGTATTCCTTATTTCATTGAGATTGTTTAGGTCATTATCTACTAGATTTTGTACATGATTGACATCGTGAAAATGTTTTTGTTTGGGATATTCATTTATTCGTTTTTGAAACTTGGTGACATTTACAGCAATCGTACAGAAACAATTATACTCTTGGTCAACCACTGTGTTCCGATTTAAACCACGTAATTTCAATAAATTTGGTGTAGTTGCAGAACTTGACGCAATAACTAAATTTTTGAGGTCCTCAACCTGAAAAAGTTCTTCGTCAATCACATAATTTTGATTTATTTGTCAGTTAAAGACTTCGATTATTATCAAATAAGAAATCTCATACAAAGCTCAAATTTCACAACCATAAATACACAACAAATTCCAACACCAGCACCACAACGTTCAATTAATTATTTATTTTTGAAGCAAGATGATGCTGATGGTGTCAACAGCCTTACGAAGATTGAAAAAACAGCAACTACTTTACTTGTTAGCTCCAGTGTGATATGGTTCAGCAGCTCGAGAAAGCAGAAAGGGCTAATAGAAGTCTATTATTATCAAAACAGTTTTTGTTCTCTTCTCAAAAACCGGGACCACCTTAGCTTCCTTAAGTAAATTGGAAAAATACCAGTCGCCTGCATTAAATTAGTCACTTCTTATAGTGGAAAATTAATGTCTAAAGATCCAGCTATTAACACCCTACTTGGTATTTTATCAAGCCGAACAGGAGATTTATAAGGAGGATTTTTGATAATGGATTTGATCTTAGGCTCAGTAGCAGATGATAAGTAGATGTTTATATAGTCTTTCAGTAGCTGATCTTACAGCTCGCTCATATAATTTTTCTCACCTCAGTAAGGTCGCACTCGCAGCAAAATTTTTCCGCGAAAATCTTGGTGTAGTGAACCATGAGTAAAACGTAATTTTATTTGTGGAAAAAAGGTATCCAGACATATGGAATCCAAATATGGTGACCCATTATTGTGTAATAAATCAGGATCGCCATGTAGTAGAGGATCGTCTCAGGTTCAAATATCTTAACCAGGTTGTTATGGTTAACAATATATTTCAACACTTAAATTAATATCACAGTAGGTTACATACTTATACTAACACTGGTGACTATATACTAGAGATTAACTGAGTACTAGACTCTATAATATTACTTACTATTACTTCCTAGATCTTATATATATGAATGGTATGCTTTGTTTATAAGTATATTTATAAATATGCTGTGTAAACTTTAACAAAATGTTTACATTGTTTTTGTGTTTGCTTACAATTACATTATGTTTATAAACATACTATGTATACTTTTCATTGACTCGTCCTTTCATTGAATCGAAGGTTCTGTCGTGTATATCTATTTAGTTTTTTAAAAGGCCAGATGATAATCTTGAGATTGTTATATTACACTTCCGCAGCCGGCGAAAGTAAAAATAAATACGTTAGTCGTTTATTTTTACGTTCACTACTCAAAATATGGTTTTATTCTATTTTTGTGTACTATCAAAAGTTTACCATTTGCTCTAATTGATATATTTGGGTAATCTAATTCTGTAATTGTATATGGACCTTTGTACAGAACTTCAGATTTCTTACAAGCTAAATCTCTTAAAAGTACCTTATCTCCTATCTTATAATCTATTGATTTACATTTCTTATCGTATCTATCCTTACGTTTATGCTTAGATTCTAATAGATTAGTTCTTGCATCAGTACAAGCTTGTTGTAATCTGTACTTTAATTCTAAGGGGTAATTATCAAAAGTGTATAAAGGTTCTACTTGTCTCACTAAATTCGATGGTAATCTTGCTGGATAACCAAATACGAGCTCAAAAGGAGAATATTTTGTTTCTGTATGAACTGTTGTGTTATAAGAAAAGCTCCAATAAGGTAACCAAGAACTCCAACTGTTTGCGTATTTAGAAGTTTGAATTCTGATATAAGCACCTAAATTTTTGTGCGAATTTTCTAATGAACCTAATGTTTGATGATGATATGCAGTAGATTTAAGATGTTTAATTTGTAACAACTTACACACTTCTTGTAGTGTAGATGCTAAAAATTCGGTTCCCTGATCTGATACAATTTCAGCTGGAACTCCATATCTTAAAATAAAATTGTCTACTAATGACTTGCTTACAGTTGTAGCTTCTTTGTTCCTTATGGGATAACATTCTACAAATTTACTTAAATCGCATTGTATAGTTAAGACATATTTATTACCTATTTCATCACATTCTAAAGGTCCTACCAAATCTACAAATATCTTTTGAAACGCTGATGTAGCTGTTGTGGTTATTACCATTGGTTCAATATTTGTATTTGAATATTTACATCTCTGACATTGTTCACATTTCTTAACAAAGTTTTGTACCTCTCTATACATATTAGGCCAAAAATAATATTTCTTTATATTATTATACATTCTATTTATACCTGCATGACCACCTGTGGGTAACATGTGGAAGTCATTTAAAATAATTTGATGTTTATCTTTGTCGTATATTCTTTGATTTGCTTTAATAATGTTAATTTTTATCCCTTTATTTTTCAGTAAACCTATGTTTTCAAGGATTTACTTATAATAATTGGTGATTGTAGAGGTAAACGGGGCTCCCTCCTGGGACCTTACGGAAGGACTAAACTCGAAAAGGGGGGTGTCAAAAGACGCCTGAAGGATTTTTCTGTGCCTTAGGCTAGGTTTCCTTGCGATTAGATGCTAAATTTTCCGGATGTTTTCAGATTAGTCGGAAATTCGCGTTTATCTCCCGAACGGTTGACGCTACGCCAAAACTATCTATGTCCGAATATATTCTTCTCGGCGAGTACTTGGATATTTTCGGGAAATTTTTTTTTCCGATTAAAACTAAAATCTTTTTGCGTCGCGGCGGCGGCGTCCGATTTAGCGTCGCCTTGCAGGTCGTCTCCAGCGAATTGCCCATGTGAACAATATCGATCGTCAAAATTTCAAAATTCCAACGCCCTTCTAAACGGCTTATTTTTTTGATTTTCCTCTGCCAAACTCGATTTTAGAAAATATATTATTTATATACGCGTATATAAGATACCCTTTCATACGAGCGACGGTGGCGTGACGCTTAGGTGTTCGGCTTCGAATCGGATGGTACTAGGTTCAAACCCCTTCTACGACGTATCTGTTTTTTTTTTAATTTTGTTTATAGAGGAATATAGTTAAAATTTATTTTTCATTTACGACAAGGAACAAAAAATAAAAGAATTAGGAGTTACTGCGAAAATATTCTATTTTTAATTAAATGTATAATTAAATAATATTTCATTATTTTTTTTTACTTTAACCTACACATGCTCACAGAGGTAAGGGAGGCTTCTTTGATACCATCTTTTTATTTCCACAAATATATATTTACGAAAACAATAATGTACAAACAAGGAATGAAATAATAAATTATTACGACGATTTCCAAAATTTCAATGTTCCAACGCCTTTCTAAACCGCTTATTATTTTTTGATAATTCTCATCGTTACTTATACTAAAATCGTATATAGTTCAGTGTATTATCGAGATTATACTATATATATATCTACATATTTTCGAAAGAGTCAAAAAGTCTTTTTTGCATACATTTTTTTTTATATCTCTCCAGCGCGTCTTTAAGGGGGTCAATTTTTTTCTCCGCTCTCCAATGTACAGGGAAATTGAATGTCAATATTTTAGGGAACGATTTTTTAGTCTATTTTAAAAACAAAACTTCATATGAACGTGTGACCTAAACGTCTGTCAAAGTAGGTAGCTGAAATTCCGTACGAACGCCACTGGTGGAATTAAAAAAAATGTGGAACACTCAATAATGCCTCTTGATACATACATAGTTTTACAGGAATTAATGTAAAACTATTTATTTTCGAAAACTTTATCACCCTGTATCTCAAAAGTTAAGACCTTTAGGTCATATGTTCATATGAAGTTTTCTTTTTACCATGACGAGTAGTATGCGATGCCGCTACGTCAGCAAAAAAAAAAAAAAAAAAAAAAAAGAAGTCCACTCAACGACTTTGACAGGTAAACATTGAAATACCTAACAAGTTTCCTCTCTTCTAAAAATTACGAGATTTATTTAATATTTGTACCTTAACACCTATACAGTTACCCGTAAGGACGTATTTGTTACTGTAATACGTAATCCGACAGCTTTTTAATATACCTAATCAAGGCCGTTAGAAATTTTTTCTTTTAAACTATTTACACTGCGAGAAAGCGCGCAATTTGAATATTATGGAATAACTTAAAACATGCTGCCTCTCTAAATATACAGATATATATGTCATGATAAACACATTTGTCAATATTCTATTAGATACACATTTCACCTATAAATAATATATTCCGTTATTATTAAATAAAAAACTTGAAAGAAATATTGAATTTTAAGCGTTCATAACTTCATTACGTAAAATAAGTAAAGAAATACTACAAAATTTGAACTGTCAAGACGGACTTTTTGTTCTGCGTTTACATCGAGATCATGAGTTGTTGATTTTTCGGTAAAACATTTTGTGATTGTCATTAAGATAATATATACATATAGTATTGAGATTAATTAAATAATCGTAGATATAACTGCACTTTACCAAATAACTTCATTGTATCTTAATAGATGGCAGCATATCTGAGGTATACATGTTTAGTGCAATGTATCAAGCGCTCAATTTGAATATTATGGTATTTCTGAACACATGTTATCTCTTCAAAAATATAAGTATATACGTCATGTTAAAAACATTTGTCAATATACTAATAGATACACATTTTACCTATAAATAATATATTCCGTTATTATTAATAAAAATAGTTGAAAAAATACATCAAACGCGAAACGCGAAAAGTCAAATTGTAATCGTCAAAACCTCATTACGTAATATAATGGAAAAAATACTACGTGACGTCATTTACTTATTACCAAAAAAATATATTTCAAAATTAAATACATTAAAATACGTCTACGTACAAAATACCATCTTTAATAACTAGAGCAATAATCATTAGGCGGCCCTCATAATAAATCGTTGACGTTGGCGCGTCTGCGATCAAAATTTGAACTGTCAAGACGGATTTTTACACTTAGAAGGTTATAGGGTTTATTAGTTCTTTTCATATTACTACCGGGAAAATTTAATTTCTTCCCAACGATATTAAAAATATTGATAATAATGATGACTTAAATTCATAATTCAGCAAGTATACAGGGTAACTGCTAATGAAGCGACCATACTTTACAGTTATGTAAAATAACGAGCGTTTCTACATAGAATGCCATTGATTTATTAAAATAGTCCGTGAAAAAAATCGATTAAAAATAAAATAAGTATGCACATTGCTTTCATACTGCTCAATTCGTATAACATTTTTTTTTTTTCATTTTAGTAGTTCATTAGCTGGGACACCTCGACATATTCTGTCGGGTTAAGATTAGCGGAAATGCTGGTCGGTGGGCCGGAAGAGTTCAGTCTAAATTCGAATACTTGGGATGGGTCAGCTTAGACCAAACTCGAAGAGTTTGGGTGGGGTCAACTAGTTTGTTTCATAATTGATGATGATGGTAATGATGTTGATAATGATGCGCATCTGTTGTCCTTTGACATAACTAGTTCACTTATTTTATATTTCTTACATATTGCTGTCAGGGCTTTCAGCGTTCCAGTGAATGGTAACGTTGATGAAGTTGCCTGCTCTATGTAAAGAATCTGACTATTGTAGTCATATAATACCTTTTTGTACAAGGTTTCATTTTCACGTACGTACGTCTTAAAATTTGGGGATTTAGCTAAGCGATTGAATTCATTTTTAGATACAATTTTAATTCGGTGGCGTCTTGTGGACGCTTTAGTAATTCAACAACTGACGGGTGATCAGTCCGCAATCGCGAATCAGAATTATTTTGACTTGTATCATTAACTTTTCTTGCTGTAGCTCTTGTAATAACATAAGAATTCTGTGATTCTATGTTTTTATGCAAATCTTTTAATTCTGTTGAAGATACTTCTATTCTAGAGAGTGCGTCTGCTGTGACATTGTCTTTTCCTTTTATATATTTTACAGTGAAGTCAAATTCCTCTAATTTCAAACGAAATTTAGTTAGTCTGCTTGACGGATTAGTCATTCCAAAAAGATAAATAAGTGGTTTGTGATCTGTGTATATAATGAAATGGCGGGATAAAAGATAAACTCTAAAATGTTGTACTGCCCATGTAATTGCTAAAAGTTCTTTCTCGATTACTGAATAGTTAATTTCTGCTTTATTAAGAGATCTACTTGCATATGCTACTGGTCTGTCGTCTCCGTTGGATAAAACTGCACCGATAGCATGTTTGGAAGCATCTGTTCTCAAAATAAAGGTATTATTGGGTGAAAAATTTGGATATTGCAAAATTGGAGGTTTAACTAACGCATTTTTTAATGCTTCGAATGCTTGTTGACATTCAACGGACCAATAAAAGTGGGCGTTTTTTCGTGTTAACTGATTTAATGGTGAGGTAATTTCTGCAAAATTCTTTATAAACTTTCTATAATAATTTGCGAAAGCTACGAATCGTTTAACCTCTGCTCCATTTTTGGGTGTGGGATAATTTTTGATAGCTTCTATTTTACTTTTATCGGGTGATACACCATTTGCTGATATAACATGCCCTAAATACAAAATTTCTTGTTTAAAAATGCTTGTGGTACCAAGTTTGTCTCCTGGAACATGGAAGATGTCTGCATACTTCGTGCAAATACGCTGTACTGAGAATTTCTCTGGAGTTGTTAAATGTTCTAAGTTTAAATTTTCAAGTAGTTTGTCGATTCTCTCTACAGAATACTTGTCAATTTCACCAAACCTACATATTTCGTAATTTCTTAGTGGTTCTATCTCCGGAGTAAAGTTTTTTAATATGACATCTTTATCTGTTGTATTTAAAACTTGTACTGGAATTTCATTATTAATTGGTTTTGCTAATGTACGTGCTAAAAATACACCGCTAGCTACTTCTTTTGCTGAGACAACACATTCCATATCTTTGTTTACATAACATCGTTTTATTACTTGACAATAAGCAGGAATGCGTATGAAGGTTTCCGAATCAGTATGAATTGGTAATGTAAGTCTGTCGTTGTGTAAGGTCAATGTTAAGTGCAATGTCTGATAATCTATATTAGCATGATATTTATAAAAGAAATCTGACCCTAAAATACCGTTTGCATTAGAGTCGAAAGATTTTACGATGTGAAATTCATGCGTTAAAGAATAATCATCAATATTTAAATTAATATTGATTGTACCTTTTGAAATTGTAGATCCCGAAATTCCTTTTATTGTTGTTGAATTTGGTTGCATTATTTCGCTACTAAAAATTTTATTATCATATATTAAACTAATTGAACTTCCTGTATCGACTAAAAACAAAAGTTCTCTATTTTTGTAATGTAATTTAATATAGTTTAGACCATTTAAGTTAAGACTTACTTTCTTGGGAACGAAAAAACTGCTGGGTGGGACTTTTTGTTGTTTCTTTATTATCCGCTTGCTTTGTTGTAGCGTATACTCGTTTTTGTTGGTATGGTTTCGCATGGCTTGTTTTATTTCCGTAGTTCGTACAATTTGACTGCCTATAATTGTTGTGTGTCTTATTGGTGCGGTTTACATCAGGATGTTGTCGAAACTTGCCTCGGTGGGTGTGATGGTAATTGTTGGTGTAACCGTATTGACTTCTGCCTTTCTTTGCTGATGAGTGTATGCTCCTAGCGTGGAATACTGGTTTCGGGGTATTCATTTCTTCATCTAGCGCTCCTTGAATCGCTGCACTAAGGTTTATGTAGTTTCTTGCTTTTATTATGGTCCTCAGTTCACCACTACTAAGTCCATTTGCAAACGAATTAATTGCAATTTTTTCATTTACTTCATTTAAGGTTTTTGTCTTGTTGTCATCCTCATTTGCTTGACTCAATGTGAGATTGATCATTAAGTCCTCAATTGTTTTGCCGTAGTCAGATATAGATTGTGACCCTTGCTTGATTGTATGCAATTTAGCCGAAAGAGCACAAGCTGATTGTTTAATGATACAATATGTTTTAAGGTCTTTTACTAATTCTGTATTACTAGAGTAGGTAGATTTTAATTTTATTTTCGCAATTGAATTCAAGCGCGTTTTCAAAATGTAATTAGTTAATGAATTTTTGCCGTCCTTGTCCAATAAAGTATCATACAATTCTATACCTTCAATTAATTGGCGCGTTTTACTTTCTGTGCCATCCATTATTGGCAACAGAGTTGCAGCTACTTTTAGATCAAATTTCTCCATGTTTAATTTAATGTTCGTTATTTGTAATCTTAAGTCTATAATTGATTTACAGTTTGAAAGTACTGAATTAATTTTACTTATAACTAATTCTATACCACTAGTATCTTCAGTTTGTGTAGCACTATTGAAACTTTTTTGCAAGTTTTTAATGTCACTAATAAAACTAAGTAATTGTTCGCACTTACTTTGTGTGATGTCTCTATTTTTTCTTCTTTCTTGAGTGTCCTTTCCCAGATTTCGATAGAAGGCGTTACATTCTTCTAGAAGTTGCTCGAAGTCCCTAGCTGCCATGGACGTCTTACTCAGTGCATGGGTCTTTATACGGGTAGAGCAGCCGATACCTTTTGAAGTGTCCGCTTTTCAACGTGTCTGGTGTATGTTCTGGTGGCTTTCAGCAGGAACTGCATCATTACGACAGCGAATAGTATATAGAACAGTACCATTACGTCTGTAGACAACCGCAGTTGGGTCTCTTGCATCACTATGTTAGCGTTGATAGCCCCATTTTCTGTTAACGATTGTTCGTTTGTCGTGTCCTTGCTGGATGAGGTGCCCATTTTTCGATTTTCCCCATTTAATGTAATTCGATGAGAGCTGCCATATTTACCTGGACTGGACTGGCAGGGTTACCTGGACTGGCAGGGTTACCTGGACTGGCAGGATCGCCATGTAATAAATCAGGATCGCCATGTAGTAGAGGATCGTCTCAGGTTCAAATATCTTAACCAGGTTGTTATGGTTAACAATATATTTCAACACTTAAATTAATATCACAGTAGGTTACATACTTATACTAACACTGGTGACTATATACTAGAGATTAACTGAGTACTAGACTCTATAATATTACTTACTATTACTTCCTAGATCTTATATATATGAATGGTATGCTTTGTTTATAAGTATATTTATAAATATGCTGTGTAAACTTTAACAAAATGTTTACATTGTTTTTGTGTTTGCTTACAATTACATTATGTTTATAAACATACTATGTATACTTTTCATTGACTCGTCCTTTCATTGAATCGAAGGTTCTGTCGTGTATATCTATTTAGTTTTTTAAAAGGCCAGATGATAATCTTGAGATTGTTATATTACAATTGTTGGACTATCATGGAATGTACTCCACAGACAATATATAGTAGAAAATCGGCATAGGAAGTGAGATCCTAAATGAGTGAGAATGTGTGAGTAAATGCCTGTCTGTAGTTTCTTTTCTATTCTGCGTGAAAGTAACCATGAAAACCTTTAACTGTTCGGTAAAAAATGAAATTTATTTAGATGTAAAAAATTTAAAGAGATAATTGGGTAGAGATGAGGTTCTGTACAAAGTTTTTTTGTGCATATGCAAGATGGTTGCATTGCTTGATACAGTGATTAATGAATTGAACGATTTTGGTAGTAGCTTAGTTGAAAAATTGAATTAGTGCTAGATGATGGTTGACTGGTACCCATCTGATGGAATTGAAAATTTCTCAAGATGAATAAGATCGGGTATGTTACCAGTAATTCATACAACCGGTTGATCAACTGAGAAAGCAGTGTCAGCTTTTAAATAGTACAATATTTCTATCTGCATACTGAAATACTTCATGCTAGTGCCATTGAAATTAATAGTCAACACAGATGTTAAGACTCCATTAACATAACATACCATTGTTATATGTCAAACCTTGTTACTTCGTTTACTACTGTGAATTATACCATGAATTATATTTACACTTTTCAAAATTATGATCGGCCTCTTATATCGCGGATTACGTGACTTTTTCAGCTTCCTACTTTCTTTTCGGATCGGGTTTTTACTACTTAACCTCCGACCAAACTTCGTTTCTTAAATTTTCTTGGCTGTTACTATCTTGTTAACGCTCACTGCACTCGCTGCTAAACATAGGGATACTTCGTCGTTTAAGGCAATCTCAAATAAATCTTCGCAGCTGTGTGCTCTTCTTCGAAAAACTCTTATCTTAAATTTTACCCTTTCCCAGTTCTGTCACGAACCTGCCTGTTAACGTTTTTTGTCAGCAAAGTTTCAAACTTGCAATCATTTCAGTTGATTTAATTTATAAAATTCGTTTCTTTCTTTAAAAACTGAAACCTGAAAATAGAAACTTTAATACTTTCCATAATTCATCATACAATTTGTTTGTCCTTCGGTAGATCTGGTCCTTTAAAAAATTGTGTAATGTAATTAAAGCCAATACTTTTTTATTTACAACGATGTCATTTGGCCTCAAGTACTTTATGTTTTCTTGGTAAATAGCTTGTCAACACATATAATATATTGAAACCGCACAATACAACTGGTTAAAATAATTTAAAAAAATATGAAGAGGCAGATAAGATCTTTTTGTGAACAGAAACATAATTACCTCGTTGCAAGAAATAATACGGACGACAAAGCTTACTAGGGTTCAATATTCACCCGGTCTGAAACTAATGAATAGTAGAAAATCTAAAAATAAACAAACGCTACCCCACGGAATTTCTTTTTTCCATTTTCAAAACAATAACGTGTATTAATTCATCAAACGGAAAAATCATTATCAATAAAATACCAGAATATCGACATTTCTAGTCCACCCAAAGTGACTGCTCGATTGGAATTAGCGTCGCAAACGAGGAAAGAAAACAAATTTCGATTTTCGTAAAGGTGAAACGTCGCTGCGAATGCTAAAACTCCGCTTCTTCCGTAATTAAACCGGCAGGAAGCGATACAAATATTTAACTTCGACATAATTTTAAATTAAATTCGATTAAATAAATGGAGACAAACGACGGCAGAAAGATTATCTTTTTAGGTTAGCACAAGTATATTAATAAATTGGAACAAATTCCGATCCTCTTCCAAATGTATGTGTATATATATAGATATATTACGGATATAGGTTTCTCCTTAGTCATTGCTTCTATTAATTTAAACTGATTGTTTTGAGCTACGAATCGGAAACTATGAGAAATGTTTGTCGGCGCTGATGTATAATTGTGATTTTGACGGGATTTCTACGTTAAAATAGGAATCTAGGATTAAAACAGAGTGAAAGCACTTAATATTTGTATAAAGAATGGCGTATAATAAATCAATCTCGAAAGATAGAGTAAAAGATTACTAGACAATTTATCATAGAAGTTGAAAGCGATTTAATAATCGAGGTTTGATTAAATCTAAGTTAGTTAGTTCGGAATTTAGAAGTTTATATTATTAACTGTTTCATTGGATGTACCAATTTTTTGTTATTGTTTAACCCTCCATCTGAATGTAACAGATACCCCATTACACACACAAAATTGGAATAACCTCTTACAAACCTGTCGATAAGGGCTCAAGATCATATCTTCATATCACCATTCCTGCATTAGTTCTTATAAAGCAATGTGAAGTTGCCAGTGTATGACAATAGACCCGCCATAATTGCTCAATCTGGTAATCAGAAATTGAACGATCAAAAACAACTTCTTTAAAGCAAGAATAGAAAAATAATTGGAGAAAAATATAAATATATGTCATCGATAACGGAGACAAAGAAACTTGATAATAAGGCTTAAAGAAAATAAAACGAAGGTAAAATACGTCATAATTTCAGTGCGTCGAAATACGTATGAATTTTCCGCTAGGAGACTAAAACTAAACTAACGCATTGGAAGAAGAACGAAGTTAGACTGTTTGAAACGCTAGTTAAACGATACGAAAATAGAAATTGAGAACTGTGTCAGGAATCGAACCATGAAACTTCGTTTGCCGGATGAAGCGACATGCCCACTGTGCACTGTGCTAATATAGACATACAGTAGAACCTCGATTATCCGTGTGCGGATTAACCGTGCTGCGGATTAACCGTGTTAGCAAACAGCTTTGATGATCCGAGTTTCAATTATCCGTGCAGAATGCGAATTAGTACAAACGGTGCACGTCAATTCGCTGCACCATCATCGTATACATCCGCTTTCCACGTTAACGCCTTGAATCGTTTTGCAATACCTCCTACAATTTTACCTTTTTCTAAATAATTTTTTCATCAAAAACTTCTGTAGTTCCCTATCTTCAAATTTGTCGCTGAAAGTTTTTCGAAATCAAAACTTTCTTCGATTCAATTGTCAATGAAAGTTGAAGAAGCATTCCGATCGACTCGTATTAATTTACGTAAGTAGTCATAATATGTAATTTGTAAAGCAACTTTTTTGACTAAAATAAGTAAGTGCGGATTAACCGTGCTTTTCGATTTTCCGGGCTTGGTTCAGTCCCGACCAGCACGGATAATCGAGGTTCTACTGTAGTTCGAAACCTATTAATGTTATCACAAAATGCAAGCAACACGAGATGGACAGGCAGATAGGCAATAATATAATCTGCATCAAAGACCGTACGTTGAAATACTATAGCCAGGACCTTGAAATTTCAATTCCAAAGCCGGTAAATAAATCTCTATGTTATTTTAGGCGGTATTATTGTGCAAATTCTTTAACCTTGTTCAACAACTACTTGTCTAACGAGACGTGGCTTTCAGTTTTGAGACAATTTCATATTACATCAATCTATGTTTTCCACTTTTAAAAGTATATGATCATACAAAGAAGTCCACATGGATAAATAAAGAAGTCACTCAAGCCAGGGAGTGACAGATTTCCAAGTTACAAAATAGACTACTGAAAGTATAAAGCCTTTTATAAGAAATTCATAGCACAGAAAGAAAAAGAAGCTAATGATCAATATATCTTGCAATCTGCCAACAGAAGCAAAGCTGTTTGGAATGTCATAAAAAAGAAGAGCCCTACTCCTTTGAGTGAAACACATCTTCCAAAATTTTCCATCTACGGAGAAAATACTGCTGACGCTTTCAATAGTAACTTTGTTTCTTCGGTCAAAACGCTTGTTGATACTTACCCAGAAATCATCGCTAGTTCTTTCAAACAAAAATTCAAAGGGTCCTGATGATTACTAAAGAATTCAAAGTACATCTACACATTTTAATATAGTTGGTTAAGATCTCGTTGAAAGAGAGGATATTTCCTGATGTGCTTAAGACTGCCTCTATTATACCTATACATAAGAAAGGTGATATCTCCGATATGTTTAATTATAGGCCAGTGGCTTTAACATCTGTTATTTCAAAAATTTTTGAATGTTGCATACTAGATAAACTCAAGTCCTTCTTAAGCAAGTACGAAATCGTTACAAAGTGTCAGCACGGTTTTAGAGCGGGTAAATCTACATCCACGGTATTAGTAGAGTTTTATGGTCATGTGCTCGAGCATACAGAACGTCGGCAATCACCAGTCGGCATTATTTGCGATCTACATAAAGCTTTTGACTGTGTTCACCACCAAAAACTAATGAGCAAGATGCAGTCTTATGGTATCAGGGGTGTTACTGCACAATGATTTTCATCGTATCTGCGCGGTAGATTACAACTTGTGACTATACGATTCAGGAACTCCAATGAACAGCCAGCGAGGTCTCATTGCGTGTCTATGAGCAGTGGGTGCTTCAGGGCTCTGTACTGGGTCCTGTGTTATTCAGAATTTTTATTAGTGACATCGTGCTATTTCTGTCAGATGTTTACGTGACGCTATATGCTGATGACATATCGTTGCTCATCACACCGAACACTAACAGCAATATTGAATTTCTGACAAATAATATATTAAAACCCATCTGTCAGTGGTTCGAGGAACATAAGCTCACATTAAGCCTGGAAAAGACCAAATACATGTTTTACACCCGCCAAAGAAACGTTAGTTTGTTGGACCTGCATATTAACGACCACAATTTAACGGAAAGCCATGCTATTAGATTTCTTGGAGTTACTCTTCAAGATAAACTGCTGTGGACGGATCACTGCGATGACCTTTCCAACAAAATTTCCAGCAAATCTTACGCTTTCCGCTGTTTAAGATCGCAAGTTTCGACGTCAACTTTAATGTCACTATATTAGTCGCGACTTCAATATGGTGTTCTATTGTGGTGTCTATCGTCGGGTGAACGCCGAGTATTCTTGTCTCCAAAGGCAGTCGTGAGAATCATTGTTGGAGCCCGTTACACCGATTCATGTAGACCTATATTCCGGAGGCTTAACATACTACCTTTGTCTTGCTTGTATATCTTGGAAGCAGGTCATCTTTACAAGAACGTCGAGTCATTTCAAAGAAACTCAATCATGACAACGATACCCGAACAAAAAATCAGGTGCATTATCCCAAATGTACGCTACATGTAACCAGCCTAGATGTCAATACCATCGGCATTAAAATTTACAATCGTATTCGGAACCATATTAAAGAGATTAGGAGATACAACTCCTTTAGAGCTAATTTTAAAGCGTTTCTGTTTCAGCAAATGTATTATTCAGTTGACGAGTTCTTGTTGTAATTTTTGTTACTACTTATATAGAGTTTCCGTCTATACTGTTTGAAAGTGTTGTGCCTGCCACAATTTAATACGTAGAGACGAAAATCTTTTTATTTCAAAAAATCTTTTTATACTGATTCCCCATGTTTTTATTCTGTTGTTCGGTTACTACTACAGTTACTCTATACAGCTGTAATTTATCAACAATTATTAATTTTTATTTTTATTGTATTGTTATGTATTTTGATGAATCCTTTTCATTTTGAATTTGCTTGTATCTGTTTCTTTTCTTTTAAGTAGGATTATACCCTAGCATTATACTAATATGTTATATATAGGTAAACGTAAATAAAATGATCGTAGAGCTAGTGGGGTTAGCAGCCAATGGAGAAATCCTTTTTAAAAGGAAGTAAGACTCATTTATCTAAACCTTAAGCTTTCGATTTTTATTAAAATCTTCTTCAGAAGGTAATTGATTAGAGTACCATTAATACTAATTAGTCATACTAGAAAATCGAAAGCTTAAGGTTTAGATAAATGAGTCTTATTTCCTTTTAAAAAGGATTTTTCCATTGACTGCTAACCCCACTAGCTCTACGATCATCTTATTTACGTTTAGTTAACGTTGTAACAGCCGTTACTTCCCCTCTAACTGTTATATATAGCCTTAATGTTATAGCCTTTAATTTTTCTTATGTGACGAGTTGCATACACATGTAAGTGTCTTAGCTACAAAAAACGTATTATTATTATTATATTAAAACACAATTTTTATTTAAAATAATGCAAAGTATTAAAATTTTAGATTACTAAGTCAGTTATAAAAATTGTGTCGACTAGTATAATTAAATAAACATACATGTACACACACTTTTTTTCCAATGGCGCCGCATTAGTGAATTATGATTTTTTCCAGACTTTTGGACAACCTCGTATATATCTTGTAAAAAGTTGTGCACATTTCGTTGACAGCAGAGTATACATAACAAAATTATGCACTTCTTGCACCCACGATAAATGTTAAAAATACAGAAGCAAAACAGTAAAAACAACAAATAAAATTATCCTAGTCCATCTTCGTACATCCGTTCTTACTGGGACACGATAGCGTGGCAGTCCCATTATCACCAACAGCAGGAGATCTTCGAAACACGAACGTTTACAAGCGAAGCGGACAACGGTATTAAGTCTAAACGAATTTAATTGTACGGAATTAATTCTAAACGAAAAGTTCAAATTCAGCGGCCTGTAACAGTTAAACGGGGCTAGTATTACTATTGCAGCTATACAACTTCCAACGTCGGACGTAGTACATCTACTCGCTTCTCCTCCTTCTTTCGTATTCGTTCGATTTCTGCAATCTTCTTTTATACGTCTTCTACTAATCTGTCGGTGTTATGTCGAGAAGCGTAAATGTCGCCCTGTTCCAGTTTCGCCCACCCACAACGACGCCACTGTACGTAATTACAAAAGTTCGGTTCACCCTCGGTCGGAACGCGGCTCACGAACGACAACTACGAGAATTATCCTCCAAGAAGTGGTGTTTAAGTTTTCAAATCCTCTTCCTGAATGTTTCTTCTTTTATTCGGCAGCCTAATTCGAATGCGAACATTCCGATGGAATCGAGATCGTGTTAAATTTTTCGTGTTGAATTCGCTTTTTCACTTTTATCTGCCTACACACGGGGAAGTGTTCCTTTTTTTTTTTGGTATGTATGCGCGCTTCCTCTCTTCTTTCTCGTTTTTATTTTCTTTTCGATTTCGCCTTCGCTTTTTATTCATATAATGTATATGCTGAAATTTACGAGATGTACACATTAGAATCCATCGCGGAAGTGCCTTTATAAATATTCAACGTTGTATCCTGTTCGTTTTGCTGAATTTCCTTTTGTCGAAAATATGTTTTTGCGGACCGGCTTTACGTACTACTTGTGTTGTACTATTGGATTATATTCTTTTGAAAAATTTCCGTTACAGAAGTGTACTTTTATTTATTTGTGTCAAAATAACAATATATTCCAGAACATTTTTGATTTAAATTACAAAAGAGACAGCACTACCGCGCGATAAACAATGCAACTTAACAAACGTGACAAAATATATCAGAGCAGCTTTTTGAGAAAAAGTATCCCATATTATCCCATGTTAAAACTCAGAAGTAGATAATATGAAATTTAAGTACAATATTTTATATATTGAATCTAGAAAATGTAATTGTAAATTTCATGAAAAGGACATCCACTGCACGAAACGGCTCCTTATATTATATATAATTTAAAAGTTTTCTGCCGCCTGAATAAAAATAGCAGTCATTTCATGAAGTATAAAATAAAGTCACTCACATTACTTTAGTCAAATAAAAGCATAAAAAATACAAAATCTAACTCAACATTTTGCCATTAATGTAATTGTGCAGTGAAGCGAATCGCTGAGCACTAGCTAATAAAACGGAAAGGACTGGTTTCTAAATATCGAAGAGTGGCTAACCATCATCATAGCTGAGATTCTGGATCTCAATCGACATCCAGAGACATCCCTAGCAGAAGAATTCGCCTATAAAATGATTTCCAGTTGCTGTGATTTTCTGGCATGCTCTACCCATTTTTTCTCCTGAAAAGCCACATTAGTGCCGAAATCTCGAGTTAATAGATGTTGTATTTTTTGTACTTTCGTGTTTACTTTATTTCTGTATAGTACAAAACCCGAAAGACTTCATAATAGACACTCGAATCGTGGATGCCCTAGTAGCACAAAAAATTGGGCAAATATCGGCTACCTGTCGGCTATTAGTCGCCATGATATTAGCTGGCGATATCACGCCGATACGAAGGTGTGAACATTTTGCAATAGCGGGCGAAAGAACACTGGTTTCTCGGATTCAAGAGGAGACATCAACTAAGCTTGAAGATTCCACAAAACGTTGAATACAGCAGAAAAAAGGCCACATACCCTTTCATAATATATGGATATTTTGGTCTGCTGGCGAAGACTTTAGATGAACTAGACTTGAATGAAGAACCAGCACGTATCTGGAACTTAGACGAGACCAGTCTATCAATAGGCCCTCCACGAAGTAAAGTCGTTGGACAAGTTAATAAACCAGCTTCACGGACCATAAACACGCCAGGAAGAGAAAATACCACTGTTGGTTGCAATGTGTAATGCCGCGGGGGAGAAAGCACCACCACTCATAATATTTAAAGGTAGCAATATTTGGGACCAGTCCATGGCGCTAGAAGGCACCGGATATCCAGGGACTATGTACGCTGCTAGTAAGAAAGGGTGGATTTAGAGCAACATCTTTTTAAATTATTTTAAGAAAACCGTTATTCCTACCATTGGCACAGAGAAACCAGTACTAATTGTATATGACGGCCACTCAACGCATGTGTCATTACAAATTGTAGAGGCAGCTGTTTCTCAAAATATCACTATTCAAAATTTTCCGGCTCATACAAATCACTTTCTCCAACCATTAGATCTCTCACTATTCAAGTCATTTAAAAACGAATGGGATAAAAAAATTATCATATGGCAGCGACAAAATGTTGGAAGAAAACTTCCCAAGAAGATATTTTCTCAGTTTCTTGGGGAAACCTGGCAGTCTATCAAATCTAATGTAATTAAGAATGGATTTCGGAAGGCTGGTATCGTTCCATTTGATCGACACGTCATTCCAAAAGAAAAATTCTATCCTGAAGCACTTGAAAGATGGACAAAACAGAACGAAGATAAAACAGCTAATAATATTGCCAAACCCGTTGCTTCAGATTCCAATGAGGCCTCAGCCCCTATCAACTCTGTAATAAATCCTGATGCTGGAACAGCAGGACCGTTCAAAAGTCCTCCGATCACCCCTCCTGAAAACAGAACATCTTTCGAAGAACTTTTATTAGCACAGATCAAACAGAAACCTCAGCCAGAGAAGCAAAGAAGAACACGGGTTTGTCCAGGGTGTGAATTTCTAACTAGTCCTTAATATTTAATCACACTGAATAAAGCTTGTTTTATATCTCTCAATAAATTGAACTAAAAATTGACAGATTTAACGTTAATTTTATATTAACTCGACCAAGTCCTAGATGTTGAACTTAAAATTGATTAATTGATATTATGTCGAACATGTTCCTTAGAACAACAATGTAAATTAGACATTCGGTAGTATTCTATATAATAAACATTTATGTCTATAACGTCTGTGCTACTATATAAAATACGTATGATCTCGAAAGACATTCATAAACATATACTGCTGTGTGTAATGGGTACAATATCGCCTGATTATCAGAAATGGAGCGCTTGTGACGTCATGGTCCTATCTTTTCCTTTATCGCGTTATGATACTGGCCTGACATAGAGCTAACATCGAATGAAAACATCATCAACACACATCTAAGATTGACTTGCAACCAACATGAAACCTATATTCGAATGACAATATCACAGTGACACCCGCCTTTAATATCATGTGAATATCTGTTTCCGTTATAAATACAATATCGGCGACAGATATTCTACCTATCTTCCAGCGATATTATCGTTATCAGTATGATATATACCCGACGTCGCATACTGATGTCTACTCAATATCATATATTTATATTTATCCGATCTTGGTAGGGAGTCACTGATATCGCACCAAGCACGACATATCGGTAATACGTCCGAGTGATGTTTAGCCAACGTTCAGTGCCACTAGGGAGTCATTTAAATACATCTTTTAATTTTGCACTGTTAAGAAAGCCTACAGGAACATTTTGCTATATCTTGACCGGTCATGCTTATAGCAACCGTTTGTCATTGGGAAAACTGTTCTTCAAGCTTCAGAAAACTGGAAGTAGCTTTTTGTAATACGTCGTGTCCATGTCAACCTTTTAGCGAACCATATCTCGTGGCTACTTGATATACATCACTTTCACAATTTGTGACTATTCCCAAAATATTTTGGGGAACTGTTGATCCTCAATAAACTTCAGGGATGGAAATAAAAATATAATCATTTGCACTAGCTGTTCCTCTCTCATTTTGAATCTTTTTTTCTCAAATTTATCAAATTTTTCGACTGTGACAATCGAATATGCTTTCAGTTACATCATCTTCTCCACTCTCATTTGGTAACTTGGCTCTGTGATCACTTTCGCTTAGTCAGTCAATTGTTTTATTCTCCCTATTTTTTCATTCAGTACGAGTTCTAGGACTTCTTTCTACAGGTTAAAAGTACTGAAACTCACACGTAAATTAAGGGAACCAACCTCCGCAGCTCTTTTCGTCTCGAATGACCTCAAGCAAAACGAATTTGGTAATTCAATATCCACTTGAATTTGCCATTCGGGAAAATTGAAAATCAATAAAATCTGGCTATCCTCTTTCATTAAAATCTTTCAACATTATTGGCTTTGGCAACGAATTCACGAAATACGCTTTTCTGTTCATTGTACGATTTGCAATTCCTCAAATATCCTTCAAAGCAACATCTAGGCGCACAATATTTAATAATTTTCACGGCATTTCTCGTTTCTACGTTTCTCGCGTTGAAACGTGTATTTCGTGACACCGATCGTATTCTTTCGCACTTTTTTATTACGAATATCTCGTTGCCAAGAGACAAACATTATAGGTCGCAAGCAGGTAATACTCCCTTGTAGTCTCCTTCTAGCCTCATTTTCATTTTGAATTTTGAAAATTAAAAGCGTGCTATATTTACATCCGCACGTTTAATTTTATTTCTAGACCAATTAGTTAGTACCACTAACAACTTATAAGACCGATAACGTTTCTATAATGAATTAGTAATCCTGGACTTTCAAAATCCTTGGATATAGATTTTGGATCCACTATTTGAAGTTATCCCGTTGCCTGTTATTGTAGATTACATTTCAACATCATGCAATAATTGAAATAAGTACTTATGTGATATAAACTGAGTGCTGTTTTCCTAGTTGCTTTAAGCAATATTGCTCCATTTCATAGAAGAAACTGTCTCTAGCATCGTGCTCCATATCATACCATTACTTAAATAATGACAAAAGAATACCGATATGAAAACAAACCATAACTCACAACTCCTCAAGCAGAACAGAAGCTTTAAAATAGCACTGGTTGGATAAATATTGCTTTCTATCCCACGTTTTCCTGAAATAGGCAGCATGCTTATCCAAATGCATGTAGTCTCGTAGCACTTTACCATTTGGACGATAATGGGATCCAAAATTAGGAAGTGAATGGTCTAGAAGGGGGTAAACTTATGAATGTATTTTTCATGAAATACACATATTAGAAAATAATCTTTCATTTTTCATTAAAACAAAATTATACACAACTTTAACGCTATTCAACAGCATAAACGCAATAATGATTCATATCCGATGTCCTCTGTAATTGGCGAAAGCTACTATGCGATGTTTAGACTAATTATATTTCTTTTGAACAAACAACCCGGAGATTATTAATCGTACCTGTTTTGCAACCGTAATACGATTACCCTTTTAATTCAATCTTGTCGTCGTTTCGAATTTGCCGTGATACATGTTCATCGCGACATATGTATGTATATATGTGTATGCAAAACCAAAATCAATCTCTCCAAATAAGCGATTAGAAACAAAATTCTCGGAACGCTTTACGCCAATGTAACAACCCATATACTGGAATACAGGATTTACCTACGTAAACAGATTAGTTGCATTTGGATGCACACGCCAGATACAAATGTGAAACCCATAGAAACATTGCAAACGTCAACTGTATTAAATAAGATTATTATTTAACAAAAGATTACACCCGGCTTCTCGTTTCCAGTACACGAACATGATTCTCTTTATTGAATCACGGCATTTAGCTTTTCGGATTTAGATATACTTAAGTGTACGTTGCACAAAAATGTTTTAAAAGTGCAGAATTAGGAATGACTACTCTCAAAATATTAATTTTATTTTTAGATATCTATTTGGTATTATAATATCTTAGGTATAGACCCTTTATGTAATTTCAATATGAGTAATATACCAGTAAACTTCTCATTATTACTTCATCTTTCTAATCGCCTGTCTTAATAGAGTAGCAGATCATTAAATTATGTACTTTTTCAAAAAAAAAAAAAACGAACTTATGGAAATGTAAAGACATTTATCCTACAGAATAATCGAGGTAATCAAGTGCTTTTGATATTTTAGTTTTCAAGTATTTAAACAAGCGGAAATACAACAATATAAAATACGAAAATGTTGTTGGTTCTATCTGTATAGTCTAGATCTAAAATGCCTTATATTTTTCAGAACATCTCCTGAGGATATTTAATTACTCAGAGAGATATAACAATATTGAAAATTTTAATTAAGATTATCTAGTTATCTAAAAGGAAACTAAAACAAACAACGAAAAGAATTATAGAGACAGCATCTATAATCACTGATTTGGGAATAATGGTATTTGCTGAGGTGGATTGCTGGTAATGGATCTGAACTATTTACTAAAAGCGAATCTCAAAGAAAAACTAAATGGAATTTACAAAAGGGTAGAGGAACAGCAATATGGGATTGTGAAACTCGGATCTTAAATAAGATAACGCAAGAAATATTGGCTTAATGGAAAACGAAGATACTGAAAAGAATTTTAATAAGAAATTTAATCACAGAAAAAGTAATTAAACCACTGAGATTGCTGAGAACGCCAAAATTCATGGCATGAAAATACTAAACTATAAACAGAGAAAGAGCAGACCAAACGAGATTGAGATCCATAAGATTGGAAAGAGAAAGATGTAGAACACTGAAAAGTCAACGCCAAATACAGAAAATTCTGGAAATTGATGAAAAAACCTATGGGTCCAAAGATTTGCATGGCCAATTCTTATCTAGAAAGATATACATGCAGTACTTAAGGTGATATCAAGATGTTAACTATAAAAAAAATGCTATTGTATAATTCTAATTTGTTTTTATTTGTAACACAAGCAAGATAAAAACTAAATTTAAGTTTTTCTTTAACCTCCTGAGCGTCAGAGATTTTTTTTCTTTAAAAAAATAAAATTACGTATTATTTTTAGTAGTAGGACTGTTTCAATGCCCAGAAAATATATAAAAAAATCTGAAAAGAAAAACTGTCAATTTTCCTTAAGTCGTGTATGTATGACAACGGATCTTAATCGTATGTATGGCTTTTATGTACTATATATATGACATATATAATCAATTACGGCCAAGTAAGGCATATATACTTTTATTGAAAAATCTTTTCATATTTTCTAAACACCAGATGTAATTAAACCTTATCATATAAATATACAAAACATGTAACTATAGATAATTTACTTATTGTGTGTGAAAACGAAGGAAGCAGTTTCTTTTCATTATACTACATAAAAATATTTTACATTTCATGCAATATGCTGTGGTTGTTTTATTGCATTTAGGGTATAGCCTGTGATCCACTTTGAGGAAACGAACATTTTCGCTAGGTATCGGTATAATATTTTTCTTACTATATTTATGTTTCGGATCTAAATCCTCTCTTTCATCGCAAGAGTCCGAATTACAAGTAAGATTGTTTGTTTCTAAAATATGTTGCACAAGTTCTAATTTGAACGAACGTAGTTGTTGTATTTTATTTTTAGGAGTGCCTTTTTCTATTTGGGTTTTTTATTAAGTAACCAGGCACTGCTGACTGCTAAGTCAATCATATAACATATGAACCTAATATTCCATTTTCTAGTTCGTGCTCTAGTAGGACACACAGATAGCATTCTGTCAGTAAGGTCGACGCCGCCTATAAATTGATTATATGCCATGACAGCCACAAGACGGTAAACCATTTCATACACTTTATTTTTTTTTACCACCTAAATCGAACGACTCGTTAGAGTGAATTGTAGATACAAGCGTAGAAGGTTTGTTATCTAATCAGCGAATAATGTTCACTGTACCATCAATTCTACATTTTGTTTCTGTAGTTCCTCTTAGCCTTTTCATAAATATCTTTTCCTGGCTTAGCAGACAATTCTTTGGAATTCTATTTCTAACAATAGTTCCAGTTCCATGATAGCCTTTCTCTAACAACATATCAGCCAATTTTACTGTTGTATCTGTCAAAATGTAGGAATGTCCTGGTACGAATGTATGGCAAGGACGGATAATTGCAGCCTATCCTAAGGTATATCCTGCAGCAATTAGATTTGGAAAGGCAGTTTTTCCCTGATACGGAACCATATCTAGGATAATACCATCTGGTGAAGCCAACACAAATATTTTAATACCCACAGGATTAGGTTTTCCTGGACAATTCTGTCGTATTCCACATTGCCCACTAAACGGTACAATCATTTCGTCTATGCTTAAGTGAATAAGTCTATCTTGAGAGCGACAACCGAACAATACGGAGTCAAACAATAGCGCAACTTTCCATATTTTGTTTTTATTTTTTCTTCTGCAGTAACGTCGTCGTCAAAGACAACTTTGAGACTACTTCTAATATTAAAGAAACGTCTTCTTGTCATGGCAATTTTAATAACATGAATGCCATATTTTTTTGACCAGAATAAAGATATTTTTGGTAAATTTATAGCACTCCTGACCATTTGAACACCAATGATTTGTTTTAATTCATTCCAAATTCCCTACCTTGCCTTTGTCAATAAGTTCTGTTCGTAGCAGATATTATCTAATATATCATCGTTTATAAACTGTTCAAAAAATTCTTTTGCAGTCCAAGGATCAGTTTATATTTTTTCATAACTCGGTTGATAAAATGGTATTTCTAAGGGTATAAATTGACTGCTCCATCCATCTGGTATTTGTGTATGATCAACTTCTACTGTTTCACGTTCTCCTCCGCGAATGATTCCTCTTCTGTTTCTAATTCTATTAACACCTGTACGGTTACGATTACGACCGCGACCTCTTCGGATAATTACAGATGAATGTAAAGATATATCCGATTCTGAAGCAATTTCTTCGTCACTGGAACTACATGAAGAAGTGCTTTCGTCATGAATCTTCTCATCAAGTGTAGGAGTAAAAGAAGATTCTTCATCGGCGTCACTATCGGTGAGCTATACGTTTGATTGTTCCAACAAATCCAAGAGTTCTGCTTCAGTTAAAGCTGAAACGTAATTAAGAACTAATGTCATGCAAGTATATAAGACATAAAAGCAAGTTATCTATATTGGAATTGATGATGACAAAATTTTAAAACAACATTTTTTTAAGAAACATAGGTAACATAGTAAAAGCAAAATTATAAGATCTGCTAAAAGTATATCACGATGTCACCAATATTCTTCGATTATTGTACCTCGTTTCCCGGAGTGCAATGCCATTTTCCCTAAGTAGTACCCTGAAGCACATATCACACTTAGTTGGTCATCAGGGATAAATTTAACTAAAGATTATACCACCTTCTAAATTGAATTGAAAAATGTCGCACTGAAAGCTGTTAATTTCTATGTCATAAATATATTACACCAGTTTTCATAGTTATACTATTGAAATTCATTACCAAGAGCCAATGTTATATATACAAGACATAGAAATATAATGGTCTATAGCTTTACTTGTTGATGGTAAATTTTGAAAATAATATGCTTTCTTGAAACACAAGAAACAGTTATACGTGTTAACCACAAAAGAAAGAAAAAATATGCTGCGATGATAATAATATTTTTCGATTCTTACCTGTTTGTCAAAGGCGTACTGGTATTCTGCACCTACAACCGCTATTTTGCAGCACATGACACAATCACATTACAGTTAATATTTGTGTTTCAAATTTTCAAGTGAATAATTGGTACATATGAACAAGAAATTCACAGAAAATTTAAAAGATGTCGCTAAAAGGGCTCAGGAGGTTAAAGTTTCGATTAAATTGAAATGACGAACGATTAATGACTAGGCTTCAGGTTTATTTCTTTTCAAAAATTTTGCACAGGATTATCTAAATTTTGCATTTATTTCGTAAACATTTCAAAAATTAAAATGTGCCGAGTACTTTATTAAGAAGTTGTATTACAATTTTCAAATCCCACAACGACATCAAAATAAACAAATTCACCATCGGATTATACAAATCCACTGCTCTCTATACTTTTTCCTTAATATCCAGTTTATTTCCTTCATAACAACCTTTCAAATTAATTCACAAACCTACTCTGTCCGTAGAATATTGACTGACTGCATTACTATCTAACCTATTCGCCGTTTTCTATGTTTCTGTACTGTAATGTCCAGGAGGCTAGAGCAATTTTACAATGTTTTTCACTTTTTTTTTCTTATAAGGCGTTCCAGAATGAATAGTAAAATGAAATTGTAAAGGGGCAGCATTCCTTTAAAGTAGCAATCTAACTGTATGTATTAACTAATATGTCTAAATTTCTGTTTGTAGGATCCCAATCATATCTCACAGCGACTTCAATAAGCTTAGGGACGCAAAATGTTTAAAGTCGATCCTAGATCCTGTTTAAGTTTTAATCTGAGTTCCACCTTTTCTCATTTCTAACAGATATCAAGTATCTCCATGTGGGGATTAGTTTGTTTCTGTAGCAGTGTGTGACAAAATATATAATTAGTGATGTTTATCTGGCACAAACTTCCAATTCGTTATCCTGGAAAAAGTTTTAGTATAATTATATGACACCGAAAAAATAGAAAACAAAAACACGATAAGTTTTTAATGAATTTCAACTTTTTTCAATTTTGTGATACTTTTGAAAACTGAATTCGGTAATAGGTAATCGCATAATACTATTCTACAAAAACTGTTGTCTCTTCCTACTTTTCAAGTAAATATATCAACCAATAAACTTTATGATCGTTGTTAAAATAATTGTAGTACATGATTCAAGCTATTAAATCAAAGTGGAAACAATAACATATGTGAATTGAAACCGGCAACGTCAAACAAGGCAGGTTCGCGTTTTCAAAAAATCATTTATCAGCTTCCAGCACAGTAGCGAGTTACGTTTACAAATATTGTTCATACAAAAGAGCACAGATGGTTATTTGTAAATGTACCTACAACCTGTGTTTACACAGAGTGAAAAATAATTATTGCCAGCTGTGTAAGAGGACGGCTTTACGTTCCACGCTATGGAAGAGCGGCGGATTCATCCAGCATCGCCAATAAGAATAACCGCATGAGTATGGGGCAAACACATCTGCGTTTACCAAACGTGCTGAAAAATATAAAATTCTATTTACACTCACTCGAACTTCCGGTTTTTTTCCTGTTTTATGCGAATACTTTTCGTATAGTTTATACTTTTGTACGATCTGATCAGCTAGTTTTTTGCGTTTCAGCATTTAGGGTGTGTATGGGGGAATTCACAATGGCAAACAAAACTTCACGTTTTCGTTGTCTAAACAACATTTCTTTCATCTTTCGACATATGATTTTCAAAATGTATCTCTACGGTTAAATTTGGGGCATATACAGCTGAGTTTACTGTTTTTGGAATGAATATTCTTCCACCTTCTATTCTTGTCAAAGCACTTCAATAAGGCGTTAGTGAAAATATATTTTGTAAAAATGAAGAAAAGAGATAAAATCTGGAACGAATATTGAGGAAAACAATTGAAATCATAGACAATTAAAAACTAGTGAAAAAGATCCTAATGAGAGATGTATGTCAGATGTTAGGCGGCTGATTAATGAGCTTTTTTGCAAGAGCGATTTTGCAAGAAAGAACACAAAAAAGATAGACTGCACAGTTCTCAATTGCCATTAAGTTCAGATTTTTTTTTTACATTTTAAAAAGCTCCGAGCTCATTTCCTTTCGAGGAACAAATAGCCCCACATATTGACTGGGAATGGAGCTGCCTACAACAAAGCCGTGTACATGAATAGCACATGCAACTCTTATATTAAGTTGAACCTCGTTGAATGTAATTTCTAGAAACTACTAACTAATTAATAGAAAATTCTTTTGGATCGGGCTTTTAACAAATGCTCCACTTCATCCTTACTGGTATTTATATTATTATAATACTAGTATTAAGCATAAACATATATAAAACATAAAAAAATACTGAACATGTTTATCAATGAATGTATATTAAGTATGTAAGTATTATCAGTCAAATATCGTGCTGCATCATGTGCTGACGAAGCTGTAGAAAGCCGAAACACGTATTTGCTAATTTATTATTCTATAATACCAACACCATGTTTGTTGTGGTATTGTATAAAAATGGAGGTATTTATATGTTTGTCTATCCTAGGTCATTATAACATCTCGTTACATAATATGAAAAGTTTGGGATAAACATCAAGTGGTCGTATCGGAAAATAGGTCAGCAACTGATAAAGCCTTTGGTTCGAAAAATTAGTGGATCTGTTATATTTTTATATGAAAATATGTTTAAATAATTGGCGTTTGGGAAAAATTGCATTATTGTAACACCATGTATGTTGTGGTATTGTATAGGAAAATACTGAGCTATTTATATGTTTGAAATGGGTAATGTTATTTCTTGTTACTAATAGAAAACGTTTGGGATAAACATCAAGTAGGTGTAAGGAAAATAGGTCAGTAACTGATAAAGCCTTTGCTCACAAAAAATTAGTGGATCTGTTATAAATTTAAGGCACTATAGTTCATAAATTTCAAGCAGGCATGGATGGGATAGATAGAGAGCAACTCTGGGCGAGAAGTTAGTAAAAGTAGCAACAACGACCTTGAGCTAAACAAATCATAAACTAAGAAATGGGAAAGCTGAATATTACTTTCCAAATTTGCAGTAAAAAACAAGTTACAAAATAATAATGAGATTTCTATTCAAAATAATCACCATTTTGTGTTGTATGAGCATAACACTTATTTCCAAGACAAACCAGGAACTAAAGAACATAAAAAAAAAAGCAAATGACAAAGAAAAAAATTTTAGATTAGAAATTTAAAAACAATATAAATATACATACGTTGATTGATGACTATAAGTATGGATATTATCGATAAAATTTCTGGCAAACTGCAATTTTAATTTCCACAATAACAAAAATGTCTACAATGGAAAGAGTATAAGTATTACAATGTTGAAATCATTTTGAATGGAAGTAAAAAACAGAAGACTAAAAAACTTAATCTCAAATAGAATAACAAGAAACAAATTAAATGCCTACGTGAAACTCTAGAAATTATGGACAACCAGAACAAAGCTGTACTTATAAAAAGATGTTGAATTGGAATAAAAAAGAAAACGAATGCCCAGGAAGAAAAAAGGGGTTTGAGATTAGAAATTTGGAAACTTATACATATAAATATACATTGATTGATTGATAGCCTTAAATGGATATTTAGGATCTGGCAAATAGCAAAAATCATCACAATAACAAAAATGTATAAGTAATCGTCTACAATGGCAGTATAAGTATAACAATCTGAAACCATTTTTACGGGGAAGAAAAACAAGAAGCGAAAACTATAATCTCAAATAGTATAACAAGAAACATTGTTGTCATTCTAATGCCTTATTGACAACATAGAAAATATGGATAACAGTAGGTTGCCAAAAGTAGTATTAAAAAGATATTGAATTGTGTCAAAAGAAAAGGAATGCTAAGAAGAAAAAGAATTTGTGTGGGACAGGATTTGGATAGCCACAGACAAAGAATTTATTGATTGAGTAGGTATTTATTGATTGAGATTAACATAGAAAACATGACGAATTAAAGAAAGCAGACAGTTGAGTTTATAGATGCTTTCCAGAAACGCTATGTGAATAGAAGAGTAAATAATTCTAATCAAGAGTTGGGATACCCTTCACAACATAATCTGCTCATTATTTTTAATAGTTATGTAACACCGCTTTGCAGTGTTTAAAAAAAAGTTTGGTATACAAAAATTATATGGAACACTTACACAACTCGAGCCTCTATTATAATAGCTTTCTGGTTTTGACCTGGTTATGTTTATTTATATATTGACATACCACACGTTTTGTAATTGACAATTCCTTTGGATGTAAAACATTTCGAGGAATAGGCGAGTCGACCATCTGTTCTCTTTCCCAAAATAGTAACGTTGTCAAAAAAATTCTGACAGTGCTGTCTTCTTAGATGATGTTGGCAATCTAAACTATGTTGTCTCATTCTTCTATCTAGATATTGGAAGATTTGTCCAATGTACATATACCCAATTGCATTCTTTACATGGGATAGAGTAAACCACACCAGATTGTAATGGTTTGGAGTGAGAAATTTCCCTTTTGAAAACATGGTATCTAACGTGTTGATGTTATAAAAACCCAGTTTGATAGGTAAATCCCTAAATAAGGTAGATATGTTAGAGTTAAACTTTCGATAAAAGGAAATTTACAGAAAGTGATGACCACTTTATTGGGGGTATTATTTGGAGGGGGACTATTAAGAGGGGTTAAGGAATCTTGTATGGAATCCTCCCCAGTGTTATTGTTGAAGGCAATAAGTGGTGTATTGTATAATAAGGAATTCAATAATTTTTCCGGATATCCATTACTTTTGAATATACTTTTTAAACGAGACAGATTCTTTCCCTGAAGGTAGGGTGTGAAATCTTGGTAACTCTGTTTTTAGGGCTGTAACGATATTCAATTTTATATTATGCAACTGCATGTTGTTTGTTAGTAAACTGACTACTGAAGGGAGTTAGATAATGAAAAATGTGTATGGGAATTGTTGCTAGTTTGTCCGGAATATATTCATGCGAAAATTGGAGACAGTTTCTTTTTCTTGGAAATAGGCACACACAAAAATTGTTTTAAATAACAAATATCCAAATTACCCCAATATATTATATAATTACATTACAACTACACATTGTTTATTTAAAAAAAACAGTATTTATTCACTACATTTATTGAGGCTAATATAAAATTCCATACAAAAATTTATCAGTTCGCTGAAAATGTAAATGATTTTGACATATTTTCAAACATATTCGGATAATGCAAAATTCAAATCCATCACAGCACCAACACCATGATTAAATCGATTGGTTTCGTGCACGCTTTCATTTCAGTAATATACCGGTTTGATAATTAGACACAGTATTTTATATAGTACCTGCAACATATATTGAGATAGGGTGAGGTACACCGAAAATGAATTTCCGCAGTATAATGAAATTGTTTTCATGACGTATACGTTAATTCGTCGCTGAAAATAGTAAATTTATTCATATTATCGGGGCAAAAATTAAACTTTCTGCGTCGCATTCAATATCCAGTCAAATTGATGCCCGTGTGTATGCATTTTTTAACAGATCGGTTATCTAACGTATTTCAGTTTTCATAGCCAACTTCCATTACGTGTATTGGATGAAAAACGGGAACAATTGGAACGGTATTTATTGAACGCTAGACAGCATAAAATGAAATATTTACAGTACAATAAGCGTACAATTGCAGGTCTATTCTAGTATGAATCAACAATATACCAATAAAACTGTTTAAGTAAACATTTGAAAATATGCGGCTACGCGTTTGAAAAGTTTGTTTAATAATATTTGGACTGCAATTTAGTCCACTATAAAAGCAATTGTACAGTATATAGAGGACGTTTTACTCGGCGCCTCCACCAAATGTTACAGTTTTTTTTAGTTATCAAAATGACGGTTTGGGAATTCTCTGCTTAGTAAATTCTAATGCTATTTTAAACATTTCACACAGATGCTTTGCCAGAATGTGGGACTTAAATTAATTACAAACGATAGAGGAAACAAATGTATGGACAAATAAAAAATGTTCGTAATATCTTTTTTGGCTATTTTCCCTATTATATCATCCTTTACAAACTACGATACTTTATAAGCCTTCCGTTTCTGCGTGAAAATCCAGAAAGTTAAGTTCCTAAAGCTAGCGAACACATCACAATGACATAGCGCACGATCTGTATACTGGATTTGATGAAATTCCAAAATTAGATAAACGATTAACCAACTAGCAATGCTCGGTGATTATTCCTGAAATCTACCTCTTAGTTTAGATAACTAAGTTCCTAATTCTACTACTTGATGATTTATCGAGAAACCTGGTCTCCTACCCGGTAATCTTCCACTAGTGGTTACTACATTTTTGCTTTAGAAAGGCTGTCAAATACATGTACCCAATACCTGACAACCTTTCGAGTTAATCCACAGGCTTGTTATAGACTTATAAGACATTTATTTGATGTGCTTCTGATTAATATGTAGACTTTCTGTTTCTACGTTCAAATGCCGGTTATACCCGATGAATGTTTTACACCGCCAGTCTTACAATATACAACAGAATCGACCTTGAAATGAACTCATGGGGTCGTAGTGCGAAATTGGTTTATTACTGATCAACTCAATTGCTTCTCCCGATATGATTCTAGTCCAATAGAATTTTATAGTCAATCAGTTCTTTAATTAATTATATACTGACTTCCAGAAAAATTGCAACACCTAGAAGCTGTTTAAGGATTTTATTGAAATTTTCAGAAAACGTCTATTTCTATGAAGCAAAGTTATGATTAAGTTTTAAAAACAAAATAATAAAAGCTTTAAAAGTTTTTTCAATAATGAGTTGCTCCGCCACGATTTGTAATGCATTCATCTAGACGCCTTCGCATGCTATTAATCAAGTGATCTATAGCTGCTTGTGGTATATCGTCCCAAGCTTCTTGAATCCGTTGTTGAAAATCGTGTAAATTATCTGGAGGGTGCGGTAAATTACCTATTCGCCTACCAATCATATTCCATACATGTTCAACGGGCGACAAATCAGGCGACCGAGCAGGCCATGGGAGGACGACAATGTTAGATTCTTCCAAAAACCGTGTTGTAGCCCTTGCCGTATGAGGGCGCGCATTATCCTGCTGGAAAATGGGATTTTGCAGCCCCTGAAGATATGGAAGGCCAACTGGTTGTAGCACATTAGCAATGTAACCAGGTGCGTTAAGGTTGCCGTCAATAAAGACCAAGGGTGATCTGCTACCATAACATATTGCACCCCATATCATAACTCCTTGAGTGAGGGCTATGTGGCGGTCCACAAAAAATGTTGGATTTTTACGTTCTCCACGCATCCGTCTGACTCTCCTACGACCATCGTGGGCCCACAAGCAAAATCGGGACTCGTCACTAAAGACAATTTGATGCCATTCCTGCGCTCAATTAATCCTTAAGTTGCTCCACTCTAGTCTGCGTAGACGGTGAAGTGGTGTAAGAGGAAGACATAAAAATGGACGATATGAACGCAATCCATAAGATCTTATCCGATGATAAACAGTTGACATTGACATTCTGAGTCCTGTACCTCTCATCCAATCATTTGCAATTGATCGAGTTGTTGAAAATCTATCTCTTGTTGCCAAAAGTCTTAAGTGACGTTCTTCGCGATCTGTAGCCCTTCGAGGACGTCCAGATCCACGGCGACGATGTTGAACCCCTTCCTCGGACCATTTGGACCAACACCTCAATACCGTTGAAACATTTCGGTTTACACGACGAGCAATTTCTCTTAGCGAAAGTCCGGCCTCTCTCATACCAATAATACGGCCACGTTCAAAATTACTTAATTGGACAAAATGTTGATGTTGACGTACTCTCGGCATTGTTATCAAGTGCAGAATGAAATTGTGACGTAACAACAACAATTTGCAAACTTGACAGTTACTAAATGGTCTAATACTTCAAATTTATAGTTACTATGTGCTATGGAAACAACATGCAAAAAAAAACTACTGGCTAGATTTTATTCAAATTTTAATCATCAATTTGTTTAATTAAAATAAACGTTTCCTGAAAATTTCAATAAAATCATTCGACAACTTCTAGATGTTGCAATTTTTCTGGAAGTCAGTATATAATATTATGAAACGTTGTAACACCACCCAATTGATTAAGTTTCAATTGAGGAGTTCTTTCTTTCCATTAAATTGGGTTCTCTACTAGTGCTTGTTTGGAATAATGACTTTCACAAGGTTAGTAAAGCCAATTAAAAAGATCAAGAAGTATGCTTGATAGCTTAATTAACGCATTTGCTTGACTTTCAAGCCAAGTTGTATTTTTATGGTGTCTATCTTATTTTATTTATTTTTTAATGTGTGGTGGGTGCTTGGTTGCAGTGACTCCGTAAGCTGTATTACTTGTCTGGCTATAACTGCAACTCTCAGGGTGTAGTTTTGTGTGTGTAAATTGTGTTGAAACTAGTTACCTATATATTGTATATATGATTCATACCACCAAGATACCATTTCCTTCAATTCAAGAGAAGTCTCTCTTTGATAAGTACTTTGTGAATACTTTTTATGTTTGTCAGTCTACCAAACAGAACGAACATCGGTAATAATAGGTACGACCATAAGCTTACAATTACTAGCTCTACAGTGAATTGTAATTGGTGAAATTCTTCATTTTGATCCAAAGCTTTTTCTAGACGTCCATAAAACTCTGCTAGCTTTATCGGCCGTATTAATCAGATGAGATTAAAATATCCATTAATTGTTTGACGAAAAATCTGTAAGTACAAAAAGGTTATAATACAAAAAGTAAGAAAGAAAAATAACCAGTATAAAATAATGAACCAACTGCACCAGTAATACAGTTGTCATTTCTATGTACCCGTGAATAAAAAAAATTAAACAAGCAAGATGATTTTTAATATTAAAATTCTGTAATACAAAACAACTCCACATTCCATGTACAATTGAGCTTCATAGAAATACACACTTTGGTAATATATCAATGTACAACAGAAATCAGAAATACAAGTCTCAACAACAAGGTTATTTCCTCCGGCCATATGGCTAAGGTGTCTAACTTAGAGAGTTGCCAGACAAAGAAGGCAAGATAAGGTAACTGCAATCGGCTTTAGCACGACACTATGACTCGAAAACAGCTTAGTTATAGCTAGTGTTGCCGTAGTAACGAGACGAGGAAAGACCTTCTCTCGTTTCTTCTTCTCAGTCGGGAGAAAATTAATCTCTCGTCGCGTCAAGAGAGTGTCGTCAGAAGCATTTCTATGGTCTCGTCTTTTTCATGATTAATTTTACTTACATATACGTATACCTACTACATACACCCCAAAAATTACAGAACTGCGTAAATTTCACTCAGGGCGAAAGAAATATTTAAAATATTATCAAAAAAATTAATAATGCCAGATATAAAATTGATACATTTAGTTTGAATGTATGTGGAAAAGATATTTTCAAAAAATATGACAACAAATTTAACAGAACGTAGCAGTACTGACTTCAGATTATAGAGAGTCAAAATATCAACCACCATTCTCTCACAAAGGCAACTATATGAAATGCATAACACAAAAACAGGCATACCTACTAGAGTGGGAAAGAGCGTGGGAAACTTTACACCACGTCAGCCAAAAGGGGCTAAGGATTCATTTTTAGTTCCAGCCACAAACATCTCAGAGATTATTCTTAAAAACACACAAAAACAGTTATGAGGAAACATGAATTTTACACTGGCTTTGTGGCGGTTCTAATTGCAAATATTAAACATCTAAACGAAAAGTATTTTCTATACTTTGAGCAAGCACATTCTTTTCTTTCGCTCGCGATGATAATTCAGAAGCTTTTTTAAAAAGATTTAAATCAAGATCATTCATCACGATCAATAAAAGGCATTGATGCTTATCGTCTAGTAAAATTTTAAAATCACTATCATTTTCTGATAATTTTGAATCTCAATCGTTTTGTATTAAGAATTCAGATACTTTCGCAATAATCGAAACCTACGCAACTGGGACATCAGCTGAATATTGTATGGGATGTTGCTCAGACGTAATATTACAATACTCCCATTTAGTTTGTTCCTACTATTCACATCCCTTATGTCACTACAAAAAGAACAGTGGTCAGCGTTCCAAATGTAAGGGCACTTATTTTTCCTCTTCTCCATAATCTTAAGTATTGAACACCAAGCCGTTGGTGTTCAATTATTTCTATCCAAGAGTTTTAGGTTAAATACTGTTCTAGAACTGTTCATATCTAGTAGTTGCATGTCTGTATGTGTATGTATGTACCTGAGTGCAATTTTTATTTCATAAATTTATTTCCCATCATTCACTTTACTCGTATGTATATTTCAACTGTCTCTATTTCATCCACGTATTTTAAAACAGATTCTATTTATAGCGTATATACCTGTTCATATCTCATTCTACCAGGCTTGTACCCGTATTATATCTAATTTTGTATTCGCTAGCTGCAACGAATCAAAATTGGTCTGTATACATACATACAGAATCATATATCCTCATTTTCGGTTGTCTTGACAGTTCGTTGTTTCCCAAAGTAATATATTTTGTCCGATTTGATATATTGCGTTATATTCCTTTAAAATTGTTGGAGTTATTTACTCACTTGTAGTACTTTTAAAATACTTTCGAATTGTATGTATATGGCGGCAACGGCATTTGCGTTGCCTGAAAGAAGTATGTCAACAAAAATATTTCCATTAATCAACTTTTTTTTATTTTACGCTTGCCGATTTGTTTACAAATAATCAACATACCTACATGAATTAGAAATAAATGTAAGGATCCTATTTATATCTTGAAAAAAATTGCCCTAAATTCTGCCTAAATCAATAATCTCTAACTATGAATATCAATAATGTCCATACATGGGAGACGTTATTGGCATTGGCGCCAAGTAGGTACGTGTGAGTTTACATACGGATTCAATCCAAACACCATTCAATTATCGACTTCTTGTCAGGAACACATATTTATTCAACCAATATATTCAAACCTAATATTGTTCATGTACACTGCGGTATTCAGACGTCTGAGACCAATTTATAGTTACTGTTTATGTACTAGACAAACGCGGTTATGCAATTTAGGAGCATCGGAATTGTATATATACAAATGCGACATATATCTGTGTTTATAAGTACATAAATATATATATAGATATACATATCGGGGTAATTTTTAGTAATGACAGAACAGCCAACAGGTACTTATTTCTAGCGACAGCTCTATTACCAAATATACACGAGGACTAATATAAGCAATATTATTACTTTTAGGTAAAACGTTATTTAATCGGCCTTGATGGCCTTTACAGCAGAAGCGTTTATTTAGTTCGCGTGACTCATGAGAAACCCTCTCCGTAATTTCCAACGAAATTGTGTTTTATAAGTTCGAAGTACTTTCTAATAAATGGTATACTTTTTAGTTGTAATGTTGCACAATAATAAGACTAACATATTAGGATATTTTTTTTGTTTCTTTGTGGTACCTTTTCTTGTTTATATAGATATAGTGTGTATTTTACCAATTTTAAAGTATCTATTTTCAAAGTTTGAAAGCGACACATGCAAAGTGGTTTCCAATGTACCTGAAATTTTAATCTTATATGCGAAGTGATCATCAATTAAACAGACCTGTATTAATACTATAAACAAAATGGTGCACCAACAAAAATATTTATAATAAAGACAATGAAAACCCAGTAAGTATTGATTACTCAACGTATCTATGGCAAAGTTTGTGAAGGAAATAAAATTTTTACGATGAAATTTACTTGAAATTTGGTATTAATGCTCTTTGACAAAATTAATAAAGTATGCTTTGTGGCGTTCTTTTAAATTCAAGCATCGTGAAGGCGATTTCCAAGGTCCATTAGACTTAAACCGAAAATGTCTGTCAACTATCAATAAAGCTTCTACAACTGCCCACAATTATGGGTAATTGTACCATCTAGTTGATATCAACAGTCTTGCTTTATATTTGGAGATAGAGTAATTGCACTTTTTTGCACAATTTTGATTTTTTTTCTTCGCTGATTTTCTCTGAATGGATGTTTTGCAGTTTCTGAAAGTATTAATCCGTCTTGTCTATTAGTACTCTATTGTTGTATTGTTTGTAACGCAAATTTAGATATTGTTTAATTTCCTTCTAATACCTCCGGAATCATTTCATCTTCTTCTCTTGCAGAGGCAATTATTTTGATATTTAAAGTGTGAAATAATGAAACTACTGTCATGTTATGTCATTTCAATAATATCCATCAAAATTCGTTAGAGTAATATATTAAGCACTGTAAATTTGGAATGGATTGAATTGTCAAAATTACTCATAAACATACACAACGCTACTGATATTTAGGAATACTTTTAAGAAAACATAGGAGGTCAAGAAAAAAGGAGAAGAAAGGGAGATAGATGACGGATCAGAGAAGATAAAAGAGTAAAAGAGATTTTGAAAAAGATTGAAAAGTGAGAAAAGAAAAAGGAGAAAAGATAAGAAGAAAAGATTCAAACTTTGGAAATAGTACTTGTTTGTCCAATTGAATGCAATTCAGTTCCTGGAAAGGAAATAAACGACCCGAAATCGAGCAAATTCGAAATTGAATAGCGGAATCAGGGAGAAGGCGTTTTTGTGACAATTTTATTTTACATACACACCTTAGATTAAGGTAAGAGAGTGATTTTGATTTTGAGCACTGCACTACATATTACATATATGTACATAAAATTAAAGTTACTTAAACATTGGAGCGATGTATTTATGTACAAGGAGTCCAAAGTCTTCATTAATATTATCTGTTTAGTTGTAAAAAATGGACAGCTAATAGATAAAGATTATGGTAGCACAGCTTGTATTGTGTAACTTTAAATTTAATGTATTAAAATTTCATATCATCGAATTAATAACCACCTTTTATTGGTGGCCGTGGCAACAAATCAAAGGAATAAAAATGTGAAGCTGATAAAAGTAATAACCAACCCGTATAATAACTGTCAAATGAGAATGACAACTTTAATATGTAAGTGTTCATTCTCAGCAACAACAGTTGGGAGGGGTTAAGAAATTAATGCAACCTATATCACTTACAAAGATAAAAGTAACGATTTTTGTTTCAAAACAGGAATTTTTGTGTTATCAAGCTCTGGTATACTTACAATTGGACGCGATGTAGTTATTGGGTCATTTTTATTTAGAAATTTGTAATTACCTTGCCATAGTGACTTAAGCCAGTATGATACGATACATTTTTCTGTACATAATAGACCACCTAGATTTCTCAAAAGTTAAAAGAAATTAAACATTCTATAAAGGATTGAGATCGCCGGTAAATGAAACAGTTATTTTTTTCAAAGACTTGTGGTTTTTGAGATTTTTTGAGTTGAAAAATGCCCGAGGAAGTCACGTGACCCAAACGCAAGCTGACGTAGAAAACCTGTAAGTCAGATTATAGGGTTATGACATTACTAATATGAACGTTAGATCCTTTTTTAACAATTAATACATAGAATTACTACTTTGTACTTGTACATGCATGATAATACATATTATTGTAACGTATGTACTTGTAGAATATCACTAATTTTAATACCATACTACTCGTATAGGTTAGGTACTTGTACTTACATCAAAATAATCAGAACACCAATACATATCCTGTAGTCTTCTCTGCCAAAGGTATATCTCTCCTCATAGCGGTGAACCATTTTTTTAAGTAAAAAGAAATCTTCCGAATACAAGGCACAAGTAGTCAAGCCATTGATTTCGATAACATAAACAAGAGTTCATACGTCACACGTTGTAGTTCACGTAAACGCCGCGTTTTGGGAGAGCGCTGTAATCGTGCTTCTTTCTTCCCTGATTTCTAGGTGAAAAAATATATTTTTTTGTCTGGAAATAAAAGAAATGGCTTTTTCTCATAATTATCTTTAAATTTAAAAAATAATTACAAAGTACATAGGTTCTCTATTCTATACTTTTTTATGTACAGTCGTGGCCTAAATTTCATATATGTCAAAAATTCGATTTTTTTTATTGTAAGACGAGCTTTAGCTTAAGCTGCTTGGCATAAAAATCAAATGTCAGATCATACCGGAACACAAACTTACACCATACAATATTTAAAAAAAACGCTTTTACTGGCCTCGACTGTACATCTTAAGTAATCAATAAACATTATTAAATCATGTACACTGGCTTTATTATATCCATATAACGGTTGATTTCAGACATCGGATAAATAACGGCGTGGAGCAACGGGTACGAAAATTCGCTAAGAAGTGGGGACGCGTATGAGTCTATCACAGTGGGATAGCGTTATATGCAGCTGTATATGTCTATCTCGACTAAGTACCAAGGCTTCAATGCGCACGCGTACTTGAGATAGACAATACAGAAAGTTGTATCTTCCCTCCTTTGATGTTGTATCTTCCCTACGTTGATGTTTTCGATCAATTTTAACACGGGCAGAATATAAAACTATTCATATAGTAGTATTATGTAGTATTATACCGGATGTCCAGCCTAAGATGCAACGGTCCATAGCCGACTTATTATAAATTTTTTGAGAAAGTGTTTCAAATAAATGTTGCCTCGAATCAAATTCTACACATTCTAAAATTAGTATCAGTAATGGCCGACTTCCGGTTCTACTGTAAGTAGATACTAACTTTATTATTTTAAGTGGAACACCCTATATATTATTGCACTTTTTGATTCCTTATTAAATTTGAAAGGAACTTTGTTAAGCTTACATTGTGTCTAAGTTGTATCGTTTCCGTTGTTTTTTTTTTGTTTGAATAC
>CM043022.1:66565241-67013441 GCA_023690525.1 Holotrichia oblita | reverse complement strand
GTCGTAAAAATAAAGCTTGGTGAGAAGTGTTATTTTTAGTGTGCTTACTCTAGATAGGATTCAATTAAAAGGATTTTTATTGATATGCGATTGATATAATTAAAACAAATTAAAAATATAATTTGAAGGACATTGTAGTTAAATAGTAAACATAAAATTGCTAAAATTATTCCGAATAGAAGTGTAGTATAGTATAATAACTAGGTGGTCATCTCTACCTGGACTAAATACTACGTTAACTACCAGTATTGCTTCATGCTCTAATACTGAAATGATTCAGGTCATTACAGTATTAAATACTTTGTATGCAACATTTTGATCTTATTAATGTTAATGAAGGTTGTAATTTATTTCTAGTTAGTAGTAGGAAGAGAATCAGGTTATTCCAACACAGAAGTAACTGTAGGACTGAAAAGAACTCTTGTGTATCAGTACTCTTACAGACAAACAGGTGTGACGATAAGAAAAATTGAACTCATTTTTATATTACCAACCAATATTTCGCTTTCGTTATCAAAGCTTCATCGGGCAAAAAAAAAACTCTATGTTTAATATCAGGCAATGTCCATTGATAATTTAATAATTATAACCTTGATGAAGCTTTGACAATAAAACCAAATATTGGTAATACAAAAATAAATTAAATCAATATTATTTATACAAACATCGTATTTAAAACAATGTCGTAGTGTTTGAAGACCCTATATATTGATATAACCTGTATATTGCTCACTTCGCTCCGATTAATTTATTCCGATCTACAATTTCCACACGAGTTCAGTGATTGCATCATATAACAATATTTAAGTGTTCCAATTAATCAACGAAACCTCGGCTTAAGTAATGTAATTTTAAAATATTGTTTTTTATTATAGTTATGACTTAGCTCAGCTTTTGAATAACCCTGACTTGTAATTACTTTATAATGTGTAATTCTGGCAATTTGTTAATTTCTAAAATTTTGTTTACACTAGTAGGACTATTTGATGAACCGAATAAACATTTGGAAAATATTATGGTTTAATCGCTGACAGAAATTTCAGAACCTATCAAATGCAAATGGAATGTACTCCTTCAATTAACAGTTTACAACAAGGTTTATAACAAGCACAATACTTTTTTGTCAATGTAGTATCACTTTTGTATAATTGTGACATCTCATCAATATAACAACCGACCATAGATATAGAGGTATATAGAACGCTTATGTGCCGTGTGCGCAGGTTTCTGAATTGGGACAACATGGAGGCCGCCATTGTGACACCATTTAGTTACTTTTTTAGTTTTATTTGATGTTTTCACTGTGTTAATGTGGTTGGTTGGTTTACTTGATGTATACATTGTTTATATGCAATTTGAGGTTATTGTTTACGTGCTTGTAAAATCTTGTGTTAGATATTTTGGTTAATATTTTCTGCCACTTTTTATTTTGTACATACATACACAGTTTTCATGATGTTTAATTTAGAAGCTTGTATGACATATTGTATTGAATATAATTAGCTTGAATGGATTAGACTTATTTCTCACCTTGTGTTATTGTTACAATAAGGAAGTGCTTTCTGAAATCATGCAACAGTAAATAAGTACATTTTGTAGCTTCTTTATAGGTGTTCTAAGATTTTTTTGACTTGAATATTGTCTGTGTGTTGTTGAAGTTAACTAAATTTAACGTACTATTACAAATGTGATCACTGATCGTGAGTTTCAATTTAGGCCAACGGGTATCAAAATTAATGGTTACACAAGATGAAATATACACTACGAAGGTTTTGAAATGGAGCAAAAGGAAGATCTAGTGACAAACAGATAAACAAACAAAAAAGAAACGTCAGAAAAGAAAGTAGAGAATAAGCGAAAAGACATCTGAAAAAAAGTGAAGGAGAACAGATACTTCACTGAACTATGTGTGAAATAGGTATATAGATAATATTGAAGAAAGCTAACAAAAATAATAAAATATAAATAGGTTTAAAGTATTGGTTACGGAAAGGAAAAGAAAAAGAAGCTTATTAGAATGGAAGAAGAATCACAAGTGAAAAATACTGCTAAAGGATGATTTCCTGCACACATACACAAATAGTAACGCCGCTCGATTTGTAATACATCCTGATGGAAGCCCTCACCCTGCTTATCACTCACAGCACTCAAATTTAGTGGGAAAAAAATCAAGATGTGAGTGCAAAAAATGTATTTTTAAAGACACCGGCAGCCTAAATTTCTGGAGTTTACCAATCGATTTTCTACTAACTGATCACTATTTTGGGCTTTGTTATTACCCAGGAAACCATGCTAAATGACTTCCATTCCAATACCTTTACACTATTTAACTTCGCGCCAAAAATTGCATCGTTGAGTAGTTTTCTAATATCTGGCCCAACAAATATTTCTTCTTTCACTTTGGTATCACTTAACTTAGTGAACACATCTTTTCAATATTTAAAACCGTCTCCTTCTTTATTTAGTGCTTTCACAACATTTTTCATCAAGCCTAATTTTATATGTAATGGTGGCAAAAACACATCCTGAGAATTGACTAAAGGAGCTATTTTACTTATATGGGAAACTGTACACCAAGATAACTAAAAAATGTGACCTGATGGAAGATTTCTAATTGCATATACTTTTTCAGCATAAAACATACTTTAAAATCCACTAAGTGGTGTAACAGTTCCAAAAATGTTGTTGACCTGTGAATTGCTATTGCGATTACACACTATTTATTTACCGTTTATTATAACGCTGTGAACTTCTATTTCATTTAGTATTTTATTGTGTCAACTTACAAGGCCACTAATAGAAGTCCTTCAGCCAAAATATAATTTCATATTATTAGTATAACTACTTTTTTTATGTATGTGAGTAAATAAATTTTCAAAACCCCGCCATAATCCCACCGTAATGGTGTCACAATGGCGACCTTCAATGATGGCACTTTTTGTAATCTATTAGCATTCTATATATCTCTATATGTATGCAACCGAAATGACGCCAGCCAAGACAAGACCATTTTGAGTTGACTAAACACACTGTTAACCAATTGTCTTGCCAGTAGGAAGGTGAATGTCCAGTAGCGTTTTATATTTTCAAACTTATTTGTTAAAAATATCAATTGGTTGGTTATCGCCAACTCATATTCTTCATTCCACTTTTATTTCATTTTGGTACTAAATCACAATTATTTTGTTATTTTCAAGCTTAATTATATGGATATCCAAACAGTCAACAGTCTGGTGAATTTAATACGTGAACTAAAGGAATTAAACATATTAAAAGCTGCATTAAAATTATCATTAGGTAAAGCATAAAGAATGTGGTTCGTATACCTAATGTGCATCAGTGATGGTTGTAATGAGAACATCTCCGAGCGTGGTGAGAGGCTTTCTGGGCCAGATACTGGGGCGCGCCTCACCATCACACAGCACTTTTCTGACGACGCAATTAGATTCCTTCGTGCGAAGTCTATCTTATGCCCGCTCTTCTGCTGGAAAAGCTCCCTGAATTGGAGGTTCAAGCTCTTCATTTTCACCTCTGTTTTCAGACCGATACTAGCCCATGACTCATTAATATGGTCGAACGCCTTCAAGGCTGAAGTTTGTGTCCGACAATCAAATACACAGAGATTAAACGTTCCAATGTTGAGTGACTATGCGAGAACGCTGGCTAGAAAGACCCTCGAAACGGACCCGTCGGTCTGAGAACCGTTTAATCCAGTATCTTGGGGAGCTGGATCATGGCAGACCTCCAGTTTTGACGAAGACGTGGTGTACCCCCGCCCCCTTAAAGGGTACTTGTTAGCCTCTAAATCAACAAAGGGTGGTTCACGCAGCTTTGGAGAAATAGGAAGACGTTAGAGATGGAATCATTCATATGACATTGTCCAACAGATGGTCCATTACAATTAAAATGTCAGTATGGGATTTATTGGAGAAAGCATAATGGTTTTAAATATTTGTTTGTGAAACTGATGTGATGTCAAAGAAAGTAATAATGATTCCGAAATATCCACCGCAGATAAAAGACAAATTAATGAAAAGAAAGTCTTTTTTGTAAAACTTGATCAACGAAATGTTGGTAACTAACATGTGATATTACAACAACGAACAAAACTCCATCAATAGCATTGAAAAAGAAAACTAGTAGCTGGTATTACATACATCCTGTTCTATCATACAAGGCATGACATCTTTTGACTTAATTAATTATTATTTATGAATTATTTTTATTTATCTGTGATGGATACAGCTATATTGTATTTAATTACATTAATGTAATTTAGTTAGTCGTCACTTAAACCGTAAAACAGGCTATAAGAAGAGGACGTTGAAGAGGTTTAACACGAAAGGTCGTTGTAATAGCCTTTAACACCTTCAAAAGCATTATTGATCATTTGTGGTTGAGCTATCAGTAAGGAAATTATGCACGAGAAGGTTGCACATCAGGAGATGCAACAATAACTCAATCGCATGAAAGGTGATTATGATTTCAAGCGCATAGAAATGTATAAGAGCATCAGTATTTGGCAAATCATTTTCATGTTATTCATGGAATACTAATGAATGCTCAATCAGTTAGTGATAATTCCTAGTTGGTTTTTGTGCTCGGCAGAGCTGGACATCTATATTACTCTTTGATGAATCCTGTTTTGGTTTAAATTCTATTATAAAATCGTGGCAGAATTGAGTAATTATAGTAAGAACAGTGTTCAGCTATCATGGAGGTAAATAAAAAGTTCGGTAGAGCTTACATATACGCAAAGAAAAAGGAAATATTAATCTAATGCAATATTTTCACAAAAAGTAATAAGAATTTATGGCTCTAAAAGTTGAAATATCCAACATAACAATGGTAGTGGAGAATTCAGACAAGTATAAAATAACGCTGTAGATTGTAATTTTTATGCAATACTTGTCTGGATATCGTGTACCATCTATAATATAACTGCTCGATTCTGCAAACTTAGGTCAAATGTTCAAGTTAACAGGGTATGAACGCGTGTGCGCCTCGAAATTTAAGCGGTACTTCTGTGTAAAGTAATCGACCGTCATAGCGAAATGGCCGGATCCCAACGTTAAAGAAACGTGAACGGTTTCAGCATTTATGGAATTCTCTCGTCCGATCATTTTCCGACAAAGGTTTCCACCATAAATAATTTTTTATAGTCTGTCCGAGATGCTAGGCGAAGACACGTAAGAATATTCAATCATTGTCAATGCGGAAAAATCCTCTTTTCGTTTGCTACCCTTTCCACTTTTATCCGTTTAGATCCCGCAAAAGACGCGGGCGCTAGACTGAACACGCTGATGCCGTGGAAATAAAAAAAAATAAAAAATAAAACCAGAACAGGAACAAGAAAATCTAGAAAAGAAAGACTAAAAGGGTGGGTTAGACGAAAAACGCCAAAAAGGAGATCAGGGGAAAAAGACGGTTGGCAAATATCGATAAACTGCTGTGTAACTGTCAGCTGAATTGCCAAAAATAAGAAGAGAACGTTTCGTCGATATCAAAAAAGGCCGGGATGATTTATTGAAATATATTTTAAAGAATGGTTCCTCTATATTTTGTTTTGTTAGCAAGCGCGCATTCTGGTGTGTCGCGTCTGTTTTTTCTAACCATTCGCGCTATACCCTACTTACTGTAAGTGCTCTTCTTCTTTCCATATATCTTTCTCTATTTATTTCGCCCGTTTTTTTTGAATTCCCCATTCTGTACGTATTTTCAGGACCGGCTTCATCTAAATCAAGTTCGTACGCAAGAATATGATTTGCCTCTTAGCAAATTACATCCCTCTCGTCAAATAATATTTTATCTTTATTCGAGAGTATGAGTAATACAGAGTTATGTCGGTAATATACAAAAGCATGAGTGCCATGTAATTGATTATGATGTACTTCATTATTAGTCCGACTTTTTTATAAAATAGTTGACAGGACGAATTTATGCCAAAATAATTGTTTTGAACACAATAATCTCATCAGTTGTAAGAGGACAAAGAAACATTAATTGGTTGTCTTCTCAAAAAAAAATCCAAACCAGATTAGAACAGAAATATAAGACTAGCTTCAATGTGAACGAAGAATTTTAACAGTAATAAATTGTGTACTTTGGTGAAGTTGCACCAAGAAGAACAATTGCTCTTGGTTAACAAATAATCATCTATAACGTTTATACGTTTTTTAGCGATTTCAAGAAATGATAATCAAGTGACAGAAACGACGACTACGAGCATTAATGTGAACCCCGGACACATAATATTCCTGTCCTTTAACTGATACAAGCAAAATAAATATGTTTACATTACTAAGAATGGTGTTTCATTTTTGTAAAACCTTGTTATCCGCTTGTATCATTTTAACTCAGATCTATCCAGTGACTTTTTGCGGATGATGCTGATAATAATAATAATAATAATAATAATAACCAACCCCGCAGGGTGGCTGGAATCAGGGCCATCGGAGAGTAGCGCCTCCGCGGGGATATTCCGAGCTAACCACTGACGAGGGTTAGCAGCCCCTTCAGTGTGAGAGTATAGTTGCTCCTGTAACGAGAAATCAGAGCAAACTCGGCGGTACGGGTGTGCCTACCGGACCCGTTCGGAACCGTCATGATGACCGGCTGGCAGTAGAGATGAGTGAAGCAAGTGGCACCACTCTGCTGGAAGATACCACAAGAACTGCTGCAGATAATGGAACAACCCTCAGAACTACAACAATTCCACCTACTGGAAATGCTGTTGAAGCATTCGCTCAACCCATACCGGTAGTACAGCGAGGGAAGCGTCGAACTAAATGGACGGAAGAAATGAACCAATATATAATTCGATGTTACCTCATAATAACAGAACTGGAAACCAATAGAAAACAGTATGCAGAAGAACTACATAGGATGGTTGGTGAGAGGTTCCCTGAACTAAGACACAAGACACCGCAAAACATAATAGATCAGAGAAGATCGCTAATGACGAACTATAGAATACCTAACGAAATAATGCAACAAATAAGGGCAGAGGCTAGAGAAGAACTAGGAATGGAAAGAGAGGAAGAAAATATAGTTGAAACCACCACACAAGAACAAGTAACGGAGCCGACACAGAACATCAACAAAGCTGAAGATAACAACCTCATTGAAAATATGTTGAACAAATTCAACTATATGTATCAAGGCACCGACCCTATTGAACGACCAGCTCTTCCAAAATTAAATAATAACAAGACAACGGCAGCAATAATCCAGAAGACCGATAAAGCCATAGAAAACGCATTACGCCAAGACATAACACTCCAACAACTCCACACACTAATATATGCAGGCGCGATGACTGTAATCACACAATGTGGAAAAAAACGCCACAACATCCAAAATCTAAAAAACCAGGAAGATACACAGACAAACCAAGATGGCAGATGCGGCTGGAAACTAAAATCGCCGACCTGAGGAAACAAATAGGAAAATTAACGTCCCAAATGAACGAACAGCAAATAAGTGCCAAAGTAAGGAGAGAAGTAGACAAAATAATCCTCCAACACAGAAATGAAACGGATAACACTATAGAGGAAATCCTAGACAGGCTAAAACAGAAACTAGCCGCTACCTCTAAAAGATTGGCTCGCTATAAAAAGCAAAAAAAGAAGAGATGACAACCAACTCTTCCGCACAAACCAAGCAGCCTTCTACCGAAAATTACGAAACACAGACACCGCACGAAGGGATCCGCCCATATACCCAGAACAACGAGACATAAAAGAGTTCTGGACGGAATATGGAGCCAAGAACAAGTTCATACACGCAACCCCAATACCCAGAACATACGAAGGATGACAACGAATATACCAACTATGTACAACAGCAATATAACTCTACAAGAAGTTAAGCAAGCCATAAGAAAAACACAGAACTGGAAAACTTCAGGTCCAGACAAAATCCATAACTTCTGGTGGAAAAAATTTCGATCATGCCATGCTACGATAGCGAATCTATTCAGCGAAGCTACAAAAGATCCAGACATGATCCCAGACTTCCTAATGAAAGGCACAACATACCTATTGCCAAAAACGGTCACGCCATCCCACATGCCAGACAAGTACAGACCAATAACATGTTTATCAACACTGTACAAACTACTGACAGTGATAATTAAAGATAAAATATACGAACACCTCGTAAAGAATAAAATACTCGCCCAAGAACAGAAAGGATGCAAGAAAGGCAGCAGAGGATGCAAAGAACAACTGATAATCGACTCGGTAATAACCAACCACGCAAAAGTACAAAAACGAGATCTATACACGGCATACATAGACTATCAAAAAGCCTTCGACAGTGTCCCCCATTCATGGCTGATAGAAGTACTAAGACTATACAAGATAGATAAACAACTACTACAACTGATCAGCAACGTCATGAACAAATGGAAGACAACCATAACGCTCAAAACGAACACAGGCACAATTAACGTCGACGAAGTCCCCATCAGACGGGGTATATTCCAAGGAGATGCCTTAAGCGCGTTTTGGTTCTGTATCTCACTGAACCCTCTATCGAGTATCCGAGTATCTGAAGGGAATAGAGGATACAAACTAGGCCAAGTCACCATAAGCCACTTAATCTACATGGATGACATCAAGCTGTACGCTGCCTCTGAAAGAGACTTAAAATCAATAATTAATAAAACCAAGACCTTCAGTGACTCCATCGGCATGAACTTTGGAATGGATAAATGTCGAACACACGCTATGGTTAAAGGATCATGGCACGAGATGCAACCTCACGGAGTAACCATGAACCAAAACATGAAAGCAATGGAACAAGATGAATTATACAAATACCTGGGATATAAACAAGCGAATGGAATAGATCAGCGACGAAGTAAAGAAGAACTTACCAACGAATACCGGCAGAGATTAAAAGCAGTAATGAACACTGAACTATCGGGCGGCCACAAATCTAAAGCCGTAAATACGTACGCGATCTCAGCACTATCATACAGCTTCGGCATTATAAAATGGACGGACACTGACCTGGACTCACTAGACAGAATGACAAGAACCATGGCCACAAAGTACAGACTACACCACCCTAAGAGTGCCATAGAAAGGTTCCATATCCCCAGAAGAGACGGAGGCAGAGGCTACCTAAACATAAAAAACCTACACTGGAAACAAATTAAGAACCTCCAGGACTACTTCAACATCGAAGCAGAAACAAACACCTTGCACAAAATCATTACCAGTATGAACTTCAGAGGTACACCACTCGAAACGCAAAATCCAGAAGAAAAGGTAGAATCAAAGCAGCAGATACTGAGCCGATGGAAGGGAAGGCACTACATGGACGATACCCCACCCAACTTACATCTGAGGGTGTAGACGCTAAGGCTTCCGTGGAGTGGATAAGGATAGGCTCCGTGTTTGCAGAAACGGAAGGAATGATGCTGGCAATCCAAGATCAAGTTATACCCACACGATATTATCGTAAACACATATTGGGAGAAAATATAGATGAGAAATGCAGGCTATGCAAGGAAAAAAATGAAACCATCGACCATCTTATCAGCGCATGCCGCATGCTAGCATCCACTGAATACACAACCCGGCACGATGCAGTGGCGAAAATACTACATCACCAGCTACTCACACAACTTGCACCGAACACGGAAAGCATACATTACTCAAAATATGAGCCCCAAAATGTAATAGAAAACAACGGATTCAAGCTCTACTGGGCTAGACCCATCACCACGGATAGGACCATCGCGCACAACATTCCTGACATCGTCCTCACGCTGAAGAACATAAAAACAACGTTCATAATCGACATAGCGATACCAAATGCATCGAATCTTGCCAAAAAACACCGGGAAAAGATTGATAAGACCTACCGTTAGCAATAGAACTAAAAAATATGTGGAAGCAGGATGAAGTAAAAATAATACCGGTAATAGTGGGAGCAACAGCCGAGATCCCAGATACGTTGCATCAAGCACTGGTAGAACTAAGGGTGCCACATGGGACGTATAGGATGATGCAGAAAGCCGTAGTTATTAGCACCTGTAGCCTTGTGAGGAAAATCATTAGCAATCTGTAATCTCTACCTCTAATCTGTAGTCTAATAGTCTTGAAACTAACTATGTATGTAAAACCGATGTATACATGTAATAAAGATCCCAATATGAGCCTAGCCCGCTGGCAATTTGCCCCGGGCAGGTGAAGGTTCCTGGCCTCTTCAAGGTCAGAGAGTGCGCTGGGCCAGTTATTCAAATAATAATAATAATAATAATAATAATAATAATAATCATCTTTAATGTCCAACGGTGAACACCATTTACAGGACAATACAAATTACAATTACATGCAGTGCAAAAAAAAAAAATAGAAATGTAGTAACAAATCATCATTGCAACAACGTAACATGGGTTGCATACGAACGATACATTAAAACAAATTATACTTCACATTCCATAAACATAAAGATAACCTACAATTCAAAAAGTAAATAATATCACATGCGTAATAAAATAAACTGAAATACAAATCAAAGCATGTCAAATATAAATAAATAAATCAGTTAGGTATGTACTAAAAGTTCGAAGTAATTAGAACAAAAGCTATTGATAAATTTATATGCTATCACTACCAGAATAAAGCTTATTGAAGTTATGCACCATGTGAAAGACTGAGATTTAATTAACACATTCGTTCTAGCTCTTGGCGCTGTTAAAACATCACTCGATCGTGTACTTTGCACTGATACACAGAAATTGATACAGGCAAGCAAAGTTGGTGAGTCTACTTCATTTGCAAGAACATCACGTAGAAACTTGGCACTATATTTGTCTCTTCTATCTGATAGTGAATGAAATCCGTGCTCCACCAGTAGAGCACCGTAATCAGTACCACGTTCTGGGTAGGCTCCTGAGATTCTGAATGATAAATATTTCAGAAAGCGCTTTTGTACCTTCTCAATGGCCAATATCTGGTAGGTATAACACGGATACCATACCAAAGAAGCGTATTCCAGTCTACTCTGAACTAAAGCAAAGTACAAGCTCTTGATTGCATGTACATTGGTGAAGTCACGACACGATCTTATTACAAATCCCAGAGATCTTGAAGCCGACAAGCATATACCCCTGATGTGGTTAGAAAAGGACAAACGAGAGTCAAACAATACTCCCAAGTAACGAATTTCATCCCTTCTAGGAATTATTCCCTTCCTAACTGAGTAATCATACACAATTCTCGAAGAACCTCTGGTATAAGATACCACGGAACATTTATCAACATTTAAGGAGATGTTGTTGCAGGCACACCACTCATCAATAAGACTAAGGTTCGTTTGTAGGTTGATGCAGTTAGAGGTATTATCAACAACACTGTAGATCTTCAAATCATCTGCATAACTCAAACAGTCACATTGTATTCTTTCCAGCAAATCGTTAATAAAAATATTGAATAACAGAGGACCGAGGTGGGAACCCTGCGGTACTCCAGAAGTCACCGAGAAAGTATAGGAGTTAAAGCCATTGTATGTAACATACGCGGTTCTGCCTATTAAGTAGGACTCCATTAAATTGATAAGTGAAGGGCAAAAACCAATATAATCAAGCTTTGTTAATAGTATATTGATGTCTAAGGAGTCGAACGCCTTCGCAAAGTCTGTGTAGATGACATCCACTTGTTTGCGTCCATCCAACGCTGTTGAAATAAATTGGGTAATGTTAATTAAATTGGTATTAGTTGACCTCCCAGGTATAAACCCATGCTGATGACAAGACAAAAATGGTTTAATGCTTGTATAGATTCTGGTGTGCAGAATATGTTCCAATATCTTGGCAAAATGTGGAAGAACACTCACAGGTCTATAGTTACTAATACTCACGCGATCACCATGCTTAAATATTGGTATAACTTTCGCAACTTTCCAGGCACTAGGGAAGAAGGAACGACCCAGAATTAAATTATATAAAGTCACTAGAGGTCGACTCAAAACCGAAGCACACTCACGCACTACTACACCAGGTATGCAATCGTCGCCAGAAGTCAAGTCTTTCTTCAGTTTACCGATACTCGACAGAACATCAGATTCCGTTATAAGACCAACATCAAACGAATGATGATTGATTGATTGATTGATTTGGTCACTGGTTACCGGCCGGGTTTTGTTTAGTAGCGTCCCCTTATAACACCGCGGCCTATGGCCTATTGTATTATTCGGTACCAAGTAAATTTCCTTATGTAAACAGGTTAGTCCCTTTTACTAGATTTAGTAGCCTGTGTGGTAGGTCTTTTTCCGGTAGATCTGTCAGTTGGTTAATTGGCTCCAGCAATGGCAGTCTCCGTCGTTCCAACGCAACGTATATGACATGGTAGGCTGTCTCCTCCTCCTCATTGCATAGTCTACATATAGGTTCGTCCTTAAGGATGCCAATCTTATGTAGATATTTCCTTAACAGCCATGTACCGTTATCAGGCTCGTGACTGTTCTAAGCTGTAACCGGCTGAGAGCCATCTCATCAGCTGCCAACTGCCGCGATGGCTGCCTCATCATTCGATTGCTATGAATTTGCCCTTCAACGCTCTTCCGGTGTGCCTGGTGTGTTTTTACAATCCACTCAGCCACTGCACCGCGTATCGCAGTTCTGGTTATCGCCAAACCCGGTTCAGCTCCGGTGAATTTTGTCGCAGAACCTTTCTTGCTAGCTTGTTTGCTATTTCGTTACCTGGTACACCCTTGTGCTCCCGGCACCCACACCAAAGTTACCTTGTTGCGTTTGGGCAGGGTTCTTAGGTTTTCCAGGCACTCCCAAGCTAGCCTCGAGGTTATCTGATAAGCTGTCTTTAGGGCCGCTTGGCTATCCGACAGGATATGAATCAGCTGACTCCTAGGTTGTGTCTCTGATGCCCATAGAGCACATGTGTCTATTGCTAGTATTTCCGTTTGGTATACGGTGGTATATTGCCCTAGTGTCAAATATTCTTTATGATTTAGGGTTTCACTATACATAACTGCTCCAGAACCTGTGGACCTTCTTGACCCATCTGCATACCAGATTTGGGTTTGGCCCTCTGGTTTGAGTCTATATGCCCCCACTTCTGCCTCTCCCCCATGTAAATGTCCAAGGGGGTAGGTTTAGCATGGTTTTCATAGCAGCTGTTGGCGTGCTTTTTGTCACCCCAGTGATACACAGGCACGCCAACCTCTGTATCTTTGTGAGTTGTACACTTGCCTGCTTCTGTGTAGTTTTGGTCCACCACTGCAGTGTGCAGCCAGTACATCATACGTGGCTTTAATCTCCATGTTTTCCTAATTGTTCTGAGGGTGGTCATTAGTGCTCGTTTGCACTTTTCTATCATCTGTTCAAGATGTTTGTTCCATGTTAACTTCGAGTCAAGAGTTAATCCTAAGAATTTTGCCTTTGACTGAATTGTACGGTTTCATTGTAAAACGTTGGTGGTTTTAGGCCATCCAGCTTTCTTCTTTTCGTAAATGGAACTATTGTTGCTTTCGCAGGATTAACTCTTAGGTTTTCCTGCATGCACCATCCTTCCGTTGTTTTCAGAGCATTTTGCATAAGCTCTGAAATAGTACTTGCACTTTTTCTCCTAATGAGTATTGCTATATCATCTGCATACCCCTGGGTATAGTGGCCTGCATTGTTTAAGGCTACAAGCAGTTTGTCGATGACGAGATCCCACAGTAGGGGCGACAGAACCTCCTCCCCTGTTGGCATCCCCTACGCACCAATACCTGCATCGTATCACTCGCTAGTGATGTTTCAGTGAGCCTTCCTTCCAGCATGGCCCTGATCCACTTACAAATAGTGTTTTCCACGCCACGGTTGCTGGCAGCTCTTATCATTGAGTTAAAGGAGGTGTTGTCAAATGCTCCTTCTCTATGTCCAGGAATGCCATTAGTGCAATCTCTTGATTGTTGATAGCTGCCTCTACACTTGATACGAGTTGGTGTAAGGCAGTATCACATGATTTTCCTGTTGATTAGCGTGTAATGGCCTCCGTTCTAGAGAGGTTTCCTTAATATATTTTTCCAGCAGTTCTTCCATTGTTTTCAATAAGAATGATGATAGGGTTATGGGTTTGTAAGCTTTAGCCTCCGAATGCGAGGGTCGCCCAGGTTTGCGTATAAAAGCTACCCTAGCCCTATTCCATACTTTTGGTATATATCCTAGAGCTAAGGTGGCTCTATATAGCTTACATAGCAGCAGTGCTATGTATCGTTCTCCCCGCTGTAAAAATACTGGAAGTATATCATCTGGTCCAGGCGATTTGTATGGTTTAAAAGAGTTAATAGCCCACACTACCCTGTCGTATGTTATTACCCTTTTGGCCAACGTCCAGCAGCTCCTCTCTGCCCTCTGAGGGTGATTTCCAGGACTTTTCTGATCGTGTATGTTGCCAGGGTTGACTTCTTCCGAGTCTGGGAAGTGTTTCCGAAGTAGTACCTCAAGAGTTTCTTTTTCCGGTGTTTGTAAAATCTCCCCTCGGGTTTCCTTATGGTCCCCAGAGGGGTGATCGGATCTTTTGCCAGAAGTTTATGGAGCCTTGCTCCTTCCGATGTAGTTTCTACATCTTCACAGAACTGCCTCCATGATTTCTGCTTAGCTGCTTTTAAAGTTTGATTATATTCAGTGAGTGTTTTCCTGTAGTTCTCCCACTCATCTATCTTTTTCGCTTTATTAATGCTTAATTATGCTGATGATAGTTCTAGAAACTGTTGCACAAGGTGACTTCTTCATCACTTTACAGCATTCTGAAAATCTAATTTACAACATTTTGCTACTGGAAGAATTTCATCTAGAGCCGATCCTGTTCACCCCTCTCCTCCCTGAACGAATACGCTCTCGGTTTTACAACTGATAGCGAGCTTTTTATTTCGGCGAAAATGTCCGGCTGCCGTCATCCGTTATTACAAGTTATTATTTTTGATGGTATTGGATTCGAAATATGATTTTTTGCTTTCTTTTTCGTATAACAACACGAATTCAGAGATTTTCGCGACAAAGAAATGGACGCGCCGGGCGGAACGAAAAATATAAAACAGCGAGGAAGGGATATTACGTTATTGATATAGTATTTTATATAAAAGGAACGAAAACGCCGAAGGATTTATTACATACAGAAACGTCGAGATTCCGATTTGAAACGGTCCAAATACCCTTCGGGTATAGTTTTTAGATTAAAAATAGAATTATAGGAAACTATGATACAACCACTGTTATCTGATTTTCATTTGCTTTAGTCGTATGTTGCGACTATGTGATACTATCCCGTAATTATTAAAATATGTCGAGGATTGCTTTGTTATCTGTTGATTTGAAAACTTCATTAAGTTAATTACGACTATTGGATGGAAGGAGATGTGAAACAGTAATATGGTTTCAAATTTTAGTTTAATGATGTATGTACATATGTCTGTGTTCATGTTTGATCTAATTTAAAATTGACTAGTTCTGACCTTGATCGATAGAAGAAATAAGCCTAGAACTAGCTTGTCACTCGAAGCAAAGTGAAAGCAATGAAAGTAGGGTCTAGTATTTGGGGCAACGCTGATGATGCCTGATGGCAAAAACCATTATCCGTCTCTAATACTCAACCTCGTTTGTTACTTTTGCTAGTAAGACGATTTGTGCTTGAGCATCAATTGCAGGCAATTATTGATTTATTATGTTTGACAATGCTCGACGTTTTAAAAGTATATACATGCCAAAAAGTTGAAATAAACACTACCTCGACAGAAGAATGTCAATCACACGTTTTTTGAATAGTTTCGGAGACAGCATCTTTAAGCAAGTTGACAAGTGGTTATAAAATTTGATTGATTTTGTAGTTGGTTCCAGTCCATACACAGCTCAGTAGTTATTCTTGTTATGAGTATCATAAGCGTGGGTTTAACAGTGGAATTGATATTTATATTTGATGTAAATGCGGACTAACTTGTTTTTGAATTTACTCCCACAATTACTAACTTTTTTCTTCGTAATGCATGATTTGGTAACCCCATATTAATCCTGTATAAAAGAATATGCCCAAGAATTTGATCGATTGTTTTTGGTTATTTTGCGTGGAAAAGACTAAAGTTTAGGCATATTGGGCTGATAAAACTGAGTGTATTCGCACCAAACTACTCTTCAGCTTGTGGCAGCACAAGGGAGGTTGCATCGTCTGCATAGATTAGCGTTTTGTGACAATAAACACTCAAAGGAACACCATTTATGTATGTGTAGAACAATATCGCTGTTAATAGCCGTACTTCTCTGTTAACTATCTCGACTACTATTCGTTCCACTACACTTGTTCTCTGTTTATTAAATAACTCTTTAACAGCTGGAGTGGAATAGCAGAGGATATTGTGATCAACACATGCGAATTCTTTCGAAGGATCACTGTATATTAGTTTGATATTTTCATCGAACGCCTTTGTAACTGCATCTACAAGTTCATTCATTGCTGTTGCTGTAGATCCTAGCTTTAAACCACGTTGCACGTTATTAAGGCGGTCCTGTTCATTACTGATGGCAAAAAAGTATAATGTTGTATGGCTTTGTCTTTTCCGTATATTTGCTGCCAGTTTCTCACAAACGGCGCCGAAGAACTATTCTACAAATATGTACATGCATTCTTCATCTGTGACTACCCTGCTTTTTTCCGATGTTCAATTCTAGCATTATGATGCGTCACATACGATTGGTTGCTCTTCATTTCTTCAATTTGTCAGTTCTTTTTCAAGAAATGAAATTGCCAATACACAGTTGTGTAAAGGATCTTAGAATGACCTTTTTTGCTCCTACTACTAACGTTTTGCACAAACTCTTTATTTATTTATCAATTAATTAAAAGAACTTTGCATTATCCATAATAAATAATACAGTTGTAGCAAAGTGTTAATTGAATTTACCGCCTGCAAAATACGTTCAATTGCTGGTCTTGGCAATTGAAACCTAAAACATTTAACGAATTCATCCAATTATATACAACAGTAAAACCTATGCTCCAAAAACATTAGCGACCACATCAATCAACATTTCTACTATACCCGTGAGGAATCTTTATTGCGCGCGACAAACATGTTAAAGTATCAATTTGAAACATCTGATAGCATTATTTATTTTCTAACTAACTTGCACTTAACAAGCTATCAACAGAACAATACATTAAATACGCTTCTCATTTACAGATAATCGACTAGTGTATAATGTATAGATATGTAATTTTAATAGAAACTACAGCTTCTCGTTATATGATTGTGTAGATAAATGAATATTTTTTATGAAACTAATTGAATTATACCCTACAAAGTTTAGAAACGCTCAAAACACTTTTTTTTTTTGGAGGAGAATACACCAATCGATGTAAAATATGAGAATCAAGTAATCATTGTTAACAGGCACCTGTTATGATTTGTGCAAATTGTGATGGCTACTAAAAAAACAATCAAAAGCATGGGTTTCGCTTTTTGAATAATGTAGTACTGCACTAACTACGTAAGACAGACAAATTTTACTTTATTTGTTGCATCTTGTTTGAAAATTGCATTTTTTTGTTAATTTTGGGGCGCTGAATACAAAAATGACAATGAAATTAGATACTTTTTGACACCGAAGTGTATTTATTTTATATTAAATAAATAAATACACTTCGGTGTCAAAAATGTTGCCTATCCTAGGTCATTACAACATCTCGTTCGCATATATTTGTCAAGATTATTAGTGGTGTCGAAGCCGCCCGGTGGCGCGCGCAACGGTGAAGCGGTAGGCCGCGACAGCCATACCTGGTGGTTCGACTCCAAGTCCGGACGACATATTTTTAAAATAAAAATATGTTTAATTTAATTGGCGTTTGGGAAAAATTGCATTATATACAAATTAGATACTTAGTTGCAGTTTTCAAGAACACATTTTTCTATTTTATTTTTAACAAAAAAAAGATCGGTGTACTTGTCAGCTTCGCAAGAAAGTAGTGATTACAAGGCTAAAGTCATTCCGAACATTCATATTCACATATCTGTTAGAGTGCTCTCAAAATGTTCGTATTTCAGAATATTTCGTATCTGTGGCTCACCAGTTTCTATAATTTTTACTTCACTTAACCGTGGGAATTTCTGATGCAGATACAGAAAAGTCTTAATATGATGTGCAATGGTGGCAACAAAACCTTTTGGAGTTTACCAATGGCATATATTGCACTTTTTTTTGGCCTGACTCTAATGATTGTCGAACAAGCCAGTCTTATCGTTTGTAATGAAATGCCTTTGCCCGACTGTCCCATTCACACAAAAAAAACAGAACAACATAACATTGTATAGCCCAGCTTCAAATCGAGTAAAAACGCAACAATCTTTAAGTCGCCACAGATTTTTTATTGGTACTCATCGTATTTTCTGCTTGTCAATAGATACTTGATATCGTCGTATAATTCCTTTTATACGAAAGGCATGTCCAACAGGAATAGACAGTAGAATATTCCCAATATGCAATAGCACTGCCTTTAAACTCAATGTTAAACTATCTATAAACAATCTCTATTCCACTCCTCTGATTTATAGTTTATATTTAAAGCCACTAATAAACCGCTAATATTATTGCAGAAAACCGAATTATTTTCCATGTCAAAAATGGTACTAGGCCTTTATGGCGTTTATGGACAACACATACCGAAGCATCGTCTTCTAATAGGTTCCACTGTTGCAGTTTTGATCCTAGTAACTCTGTCTTACATTTTAGAAGATCTAGATCTCCAGCGAGTTCATTTAATTCTGACTGGGTTATTTTGTGTGGATATGACATGCTTGGTGTGAAATCAGGATGTTTTTCTTGAATGTTTCTGAAAGTTGTGGGATAGGAAGTTCATCACTACGGACCACAGATCTCATGAAAGATGATATATTTGGATAACCGAATTTTTCTTCTTGGATATACCCGTATCTTGCCCAGCACGAAGTATCCTGCAGAAAGCAATCACTGGTATGATTTGTAGACTGTCTCCAGACCATTACAATAGTAAACCGCATATGTCGTTTTTTTATGATTTAACCAGTTTCTCAGGCTTGAAGCGCATGTATTACAGCAGATATATGGTGACCAATGCTTTTGTCTGATTCCCTATTTTGCAACCGAAATTAACCGCTTCTGAGACGCAAAAGGAACCTCGCCACAATCATAGTTGAACTGATCTGGCTTGTTTTCATACTTTTGAGTCATCTTCAACTCATCAACTTCGACTGACTAATGACATGACATCGCGTATTTCTAAAACTTGAAGTAATATTAAAAAGGTAAGCTTATTGTCGGTTTTAGCACACTAATAAGAGACAGATTTCGTTGTTCAGTGTTATAAGATTAATTGCAATCATTTACTTCTATATTAAAAACAATAAAATAGCAATTTCTTGAAACATTTACGTTTGATATCATTGTAATCGGTAAATTCGTGTACACTAAAATAACTGTATTAATATTAATTTGCCAAAATGCAACAGCATTGTAAGCGTTATTGCAAAAATAAATATTTACTATTTGGGGCAAGGTTGGAAATACGACTAAATATTCAATGTCGTAGCACACTATGGTGAAATTGCGCTAATCTCAATTCATGAGTGGAACCTCAAACAAACCTACCACCTCCCCACATAGTCTAAATATAGCCCTATTAACTATCACGTCTGAAAATTCGTAAAGAAGATTTGTAGGCGTCATTTCATTCCAAACGAGAGATTTAGGCTACATACATTTTAAAGATAAACGGAAAGATCGTTGTTGCCGCGGAATCTTTATGTATATTGATGAAATTCAATTATTTTAAAGATTAATGTTCTTCTAAATAAACAAAATAGTATTAAAACATATTAAAAGCAAGTTTGACAGCATTTCCATAGGGTACCCAACAATAAATTAAGGATTTTATAAAAAAACAATTGATCCTAATATATACTTAATGATTTCTTTCGTTATTAATCTTGAAATAGAGTAAATTCTCGATGAACCAAAGAGAAACAGAAGTTAGGAGGTGAAAGAATTACGAGAAAATGAAATACGTAAATAGACGATAATTGGGTCAGAACAAACGGAAATCTCACTAAGTTACGTACAAATGACCGAAAAAGGCTTAGGTTTCCCATTAATTTTGCAGAAAACGACCAATATTAGGATCAACAGGAAACTATAATAGAACCGCCTAGCACTTTATCAAAACGAACCCTAGATGGCAGCATGTGCATTGAATAGCGAATGTGTACGAATCTAGCAAGGAAAATGTTACTGTAAAGACCGTATATATGTACAAGGAATAATCATCAATTCATTTTTGAACGCCGAAATTAAACGATAAAATATAACACGTAGTTGTAGATGTACGTAGAAATTAAACGCAACTTATATGTTGTCACCCTTTTTGTAGGTAGAACAACTTGACATATCGTTCTGTGTGTTTGAACTGTACACGTTTGTAAATACTCTTCAGCTATCACAAAATAAAAATACATTTCCGTTTCACGATTAATTTATTGGATAAGCAGGTAAACAAAGTTTTTCCGGAACTGTAGCAAATAAATTTTCATAAATGATTTGCCAGAGACAGCGCAGTGAACAAACATTACTCGCATGTCACAAACGGTCCTGACACATATCCTATCCAATAACGAAAATATTCCGATGAATGTCGCACTTCCATCGGGCGCAAAATAAACAACCAAGTAAAACAAATACCTCCGTTCTAACGCTCACTTCAGTATTCCAATGCGATAAACACACGCAGAGGAATACCAACCTTCGGAGAAAAATTCACCGTCCCTGTTTGATCGCCATTACATCAGCGGTAAAGAAAACATCTATTATGCAAACAGACGTTGGAAAAAAAAACTTTTTCATCTGCTCTTCATAAAACGATAGGACTTTGGAGCGAAAAGATATAGAGAGAATGACGAAGAAAAAACGTTTCCCACTTAAAAGGAACGTAGAACCTTTCTAGACCAGCGAGATCAGCTTATCCAAAACATGCGACAGCATGTATTGATATTGACTTGTGCATAATGTATTTTTATTTGTATAACTTGAGTAAAATAGAATTTTTCAACACCTTTGTTTAGATTATTGACGTACCTACATATTATGTTTAGACAATAAAATCTATTTCAGCAGCATTTATATTGGTATAGTTGTTTGTAACTGGTACAAGTAGCTAGCCAGGAAAAATGTAAGCACGGTAAGCTGTTCAGTTTCTGATGATAACTGCTGGTAGAACTACTTTCTGATTGTGTCTATACTGGGTTAATTCTTATTATGGTAGTTAAATACCAAGTTGCCCAGTTGCCAAGTTAGGGTTTGGATTAAGTTCGGTTTAGCTTATGAAACTTGATACTGAAGCAATTTGGAATTTTCAAGGTACTATATAAAATTTTATACCAATCTTACAGCATCCAAAAATTAGAGGAAATGTAGGAACAAACCTTGTAATGGTCAGTCCAAGTGCTGCCAAACGATTCCCGTTGCTCGATCGGCAACTGATGAAATTGCTCTCTAGTTCGATTCGATATCTCTCTATGTATGGTTTAGGTTTCTCGCTAACGTTTTCCAAAATGTCAAAGGTTGTCCTTTTTTTAATTGGGCAGTTTTCTGTTGTAGGATGTTTGCCGCTTACAAGCACATATATATGACTATTGGTAAAATGGTATTGACTTACTGTATATCTTTAGTACTTAATTTATCAATTTTATGGCTAAAATATAATCTGTTTAGAATGGGTGAAATTGCTGTTGCGTTCTAGTTTCTTTCTTGTTAACGCAGCAAAGGAAAATTAAACATTTTTTTATTCTAAGGAGGGCTAATTCCGTACCTTTTCAAATCTAAATTTTATTGAAATTTGTTCTGGAAAAGACTGAACGTTTTATTTCCGTTGCTTTTGTGGTTTCCAAGACCTTGAAGAAATTTTTTATTTTTTTACAAAGTTAGATCCTCTAATCGGCAAACCCAGACCACGTCTTTTGTATTTATCATAATGTGTACATATGTTCACTCACCTAAACAATACCTACAATACAAATTTGAAATTGCCAAATACGTCCAAAGAGAAAAGCTAAATAACTGCATTTTTAACTAATTAAAAAATAATCGGTACTGAAGAAGATGATCAGGGCTTCGTCGCACCCATAAAATTTTGGGAGAGATGGCCCAATAAAATACAATAGTGAACGTAAGACTAAATAATACAGAAACACTTTTCTGGTTCTTTGTTGAATTATATTATTAAGTTCATCGTTAATTATTCATATCTGCATGAGCACAACTTTCATGAAAATGAACGTCTACTGACTGTAGGTACACTTAACACAGTAGCGAATTAGAATGTTAAGTCGCAGCCCGTACAATATCTTCATCTTCTGACTCACGCCTTTCTTTGCCTCCTTTAATGTCTGCTGATTTGAAGTTGAGCAGCAATGTTGCTTTTTTGACTTTTTGTTCTTTTCCTTTCTATTTAGTCTTCTTTTCTCTTGTCTTTCTGCTCTTTTGGTCTCCTGTAATAGTTTTTCATATATTTTCTTCTTTTTACGAACAATATTTTCTGGTGAATTTAGAACTGTTGCCAGTGTTGATGACCTCTTTTTATGTTAGAGTGGAATAAATGCTCCGCCTCTATAGCAGCATTTCAAAATCGAATGTGATTGTACTTACATTTTTCTTAATCTTTAAAACAACATCTGAAGGCTTATCGTTTAGTTGTAAACCGGTCTCGTTCATATTAAACATAATACTGAATTTCTCGAATAATTCATGTCTTCCAAAACTTTTTAAGTACTTTCAGCTAAATAATTGTAGCCAACTATAACCTGCCATTTCACTTAATTATTAAAATTATGAGGAAGATTCAGCTTCGCTGATATTTAATATTTTACACAACGAGCCATCTTTTGTTTGACCTACAAACAGTAATTTTCTAAATCACTTTTAAAGCAAAATTTCGTTTACGCTATTGTATCACACTGTATAAATATATTTGATTTCCTCTCATTCGTCATATAGCTTTCGCCATGGGGGAGATGAGGTCTACCGTTTTCCGGTAGGATGGATGCGTTTAAGGGGGTCGATAGGTAAGGGGTGGGGGCAAAACGGAAAAGCGCACGTCATCTTCGACGCCTGCGATCAATATTAAACGGGATAGGGAGGGGTGTAGTGGTACAGAGGCGCGAGAGGCAGCCGCACGACCGGAATAGAGAGTAAATTTATCCGAAAATGAAAGAAACGTGTTTTCTGGAGATTAAGCGAATCATTGCTTCGGCGAATAATTCGACGAATAATAGGCGAAAGAAAAGGGGTGGCCGGCGCGCCGCCGTACGTCGCTCTGAATTGATGCTTCTCTCGCCGTACACACAGTAGGAGAGAAGGTCCATTATAATGAAGGACTGGGATGTCGAAGGGGAAAAGTCGAACACGAAAAGATTGGAATTTATTATTTTAAAAGTTTCAGGGTTGTGGTTTAATGCCCTCTTTAGAAAATTTAGAGAATTTAGAAAATTTATCTCTATAACGCGTTAATGTGCCTAGCTGGGAGTTTGGCCTCTCGTTTAGATTAACAAGATGAACCTACTTGCCGAGGAGGAAGCAAATTCATCAAACGGATATCGAGCTAGGTAATATTAATATGATGAAAAAGTTGTCCAGAAAATGTATGAAAGTTTGAACGGTCACAGCGCTCAAACCCGTTAATGTGCCTTCCTGGGGGTTTGTCCAGAGCGAAGCAGATTCATCAAACGGTTCTCGAGAAAATTTATCTCTATAACGCCTTAATGTGCCTTACTGGGAGTTTGACCTCTCGTTTAGACTAACAAGGTGAACCTACTTGCCGAGGAGGAAGCAGATCCATCAAACGGTTATCAAACTAGGTAATATTTATATGATGAAAAAGTTGTCCAGAAAATTTATGAAAGTTTGAACGGTCACAGCGCTCAAACGCGTTAATGTGCCTTCCTGGGGGTTTGTCCTCTCGTTTAGATTAACAAGATGAACCAACTTGCCCAGCTGTGTGCCCTGCTGGGAGTTTCGCCTCTCGTTTAGATTAACAAGGTGAACCTACTTGCCGAGGGGAAGCACATTCATCAAACGGTTCTCGAGAAAATATCTATGAAATTTTAGCCCTATGAGGCGTTAATGTACCCTGCTGGGAGTTTGGCCTCTCGTTTAGATTAACAAGGTGAACCCACTTGCCGAGGAGGAAGCAGATCCATCAAACGGTTATCGAGCTAGGTAATATTTATATGATGAAAAAATTGTCCAGAAAATTTATCAATTTGGAGCGGTCACGGCGCTCAAACGCGTTAATGTGCCTTCCTGGTAGTTTATCCTTTTGTTTAGATTAACAAGACGAATGAACTTGCCCAGAGCGAAGCAGATTCATCAAACGGTTCTCGAGAAAATTTATCTCTATACCGCGTTGATGTGCCTAGCTGGGAATTTGGCCACCCGTTTAGATTAACAAGGTGAACCTACTTGCCAAGGAGGAAACAGATCCATCAAACGGTTATCGACCTAGGTAATATTTATATGATGAAAAAGTTGTCCAGAAAATTTATGAAAGTTTGAACGGTCACAGCGCGCAAACGCGTTAATGTGTCTTCCTGGGGGTTTGTCCTCTCGTTTAGATTAACAAGTTGAACCATCTGGCCGAGAGCAAAGTAGATTCATCAAACGGTTTTCGAGAAAATATCGATGAAATTTTGGCCCTATGAGGCGTTAATGTACCCTGCTGGGAGTTTGGCCTCTCGTTTAGATTAACAAGGTGAACCCACTTGCCGAGGAGGAAGCAGATCCATCAAACGGTTATCGAGCTAGGTAATATTTATATGATGAAAAAATTGTCCAGAAAATTTATCAATTTGGAGCGGTCACAGCGCTCAAACGCGTTAATGTGCCTTCCTGGTAGTTTATCCTTTTGTTTAGATTAACAAGACGAATGAACTTGCCCAGAGCGAAGCAGATTCATCAAACGGTTCTCGAGAAAATTTATCTCTATACCGCGTTGATGTGCCTAGCTGGGAATTTGGCCACCCGTTTAGATTAACAAGGTGAACCTACTTGCCAAGGAGGAAACAGATCCATCAAACGGTTATCGACCTAGGTAATATTTATATGATGAAAAAGTTGTCCAGAAAATTTATGAAAGTTTGAACGGTCACAGCGCTCAAACGCGTTAATGTGTCTTCCTGGGGGTTTGTCCTCTCGTTTAGATTAACAAGTTGAACCATCTGGCCGAGAGCAAAGTAGATTCATCAAACGGTTTTCGAGAAAATATCGATGAAATTTTGGCCCTATAAGGCGTTAATGTGCCCTGCTGGGAGATTGGCCTCTCGTTTAGATTAACAAGGTGAACCTACTTGCCGAGGGGGAAGCAGATTCATCAAACGGTTCTCGAGCTAGGTAATATTAGGTAATGTATATGATGAAAAAATTGTCTAGAAAATTTATCAATTTGGAGCGGTCACAGCGCTCAAACGCGTTAATGTGCCTTCCTGGTCGTTTGTCCTCTCGTTTAGATTAACAAGATGAACCAACTTGCCCAGAGCGAAGCAGATTCATCAAACGGTTCTCGAGAAAATTTATCTCTATAACGCGTTAATGTGCCTTGCTGCGAATTTGGCCTCTCGTTTAGATTAACAAGGTGAACCTACTTGCCGAGGAGGAAGCAGATCCATCAAACGGTTATCGAGCTAGGTAATATTTATATGATGAAAATGTTGTCCAGAAAATTTATGAAAGTTTGAATGGTCACAGCGCTCAAACGCGTTAATGTGCCTTCCTGGGGTTTGACCTCTCGTTTAGATTAACAAGATGAACCAACTTCTCCAGGGCGAAGCAGATTCATCAAACTGTTCTCGAGAAAATTTATCTCTATAACGCGTTAATGTGCCTTGCTGGGAGTTTGGCCTCTCGTTTAGATCAACAAGATGAACTATCTGGCCGATAGCGAAGTAGATTCATCAAACGGTTCTCGAGAAAATATGGATGAAATTTTAGCCCTATAAGGCGTTAATGTGCCCTGCTGGGAGTTTGGCCTCTCGTTTAGATTAACAAGATAAACCATCTGGCCGATAGCGAAGTAGATTCATCAAACGGTTCTCGAGAAAATATCGATGAAATTTTGGCCCTATAAGGCGTTAATGTGCCCTGCTGGGAGTTTGGCCTCTCGTTTAGATTAACAAGGTGAACCTACTTGCCGAGGGGGAAGCAGATTCATCAAACGCTTCTCGAGCTAGGTAATATTAGGTAATGTATATGATGAAAAAATTGTCTAGAAAATTTATCAATTTGGAGCGGTCACAGCGCTCAAACGCGTTAATGTGCCTTCCTGGTAGTTTGTCCTCTCGTTTAGATTAACAAGATGAACCAACTTGCCCAGAGCGAAGCAGATTCATCAAACGGTTCTCGAGAAAATTTATCTCTATAACGCGTTGATGTGCCTAGCTGAGAGTTTGGCCACTCGTTTACATTAACAAGGTGAACCTACTTGCCAAGGAGGAAGCAGATCCATCAAACGGTTATCGAGCTAGGTAATATTTATATGATGAAAAAGTTGTCCAGAAAATTGATGAAAGTTTGAACGGTCACAGCGCTCAAACGCGTTAATGTGCCTTCCTGGGGGTTTGTCCTCTCGTTTAGATTAACAAGATGAACCATCTTGCCCAGAGCGAAGCAGATTCATCAAACGGTTCTCGAGAAAATTTATCTCTATAACGCGCTAATGTGCCTTGCTGCGAATTTGGCCTCTCGTTTAGATTAACAAGGTGAACCTACTTGCCGAGGGGGAAGCAGATTCATCAAACGCTTCTCGAGCTAGGTAATATTAGGTAATGTATATGATGAAAAAATTGTCTAGAAAATTTATCAATTTGGAGCGGTCACAGCGCTCAAACGCGTTAATGTGCCTTCCTGGTAGTTTGTCCTCTCGTTTAGATTAACAAGATGAACCAACTTGCCCAGAGCGAAGCCGATTCATCAAACGGTTCTCGAGAAAATTTATCTCTATAACGCGTTAATGTGCCTTGCTGCGAATTTGGCCTCTCGTTTAGATTAACAAGGTGAACCTACTTGCCGAGGAGGAAGCAGATCCATCAAACGGTTATCGAGCTAGGTAATATTTATATGATGAAAATGTTGTCCAGAAAATTTATGAAAGTTTGAATGGTCACAGCGCTCAAACGCGTTAATGTGCCTTCCTGGGGGTTTGACCTCTCGTTTAGATTAACAAGATGAACCAACTTCTCCAGGGCGAAGCAGATTCATCAAACTGTTCTCGAGAAAATTTATCTCTATAACGCGTTAATGTGCCTTGCTGGGAGTTTGGCCTCTCGTTTAGATCAACAAGATGAACTATCTGGCCGATAGCGAAGTAGATTCATCAAACGGTTCTCGAGAAAATATGGATGAAATTTTAGCCCTATAAGGCGTTAATGTGCCCTGCTGGGAGTTTGGCCTCTCGTTTAGATTAACAAGATAAACCATCTGGCCGATAGCGAAGTAGATTCATCAAACGGTTCTCGAGAAAATATCGATGAAATTTTGGCCCTATAAGGCGTTAATGTGCCCTGCTGGGAGTTTGGCCTCTCGTTTAGATTAACAAGGTGAACCTACTTGCCGAGGGGGAAGCAGATTCATCAAACGCTTCTCGAGCTAGGTAATATTAGGTAATGTATATGATGAAAAAATTGTCTAGAAAATTTATCAATTTGGAGCGGTCACAGCGCTCAAACGCGTTAATGTGCCTTCCTGGTAGTTTGTCCTCTCGTTTAGATTAACAAGATGAACCAACTTGCCCAGAGCGAAGCAGATTCATCAAACGGTTCTCGAGAAAATTTATCTCTATAACGCGTTGATGTGCCTAGCTGAGAGTTTGGCCACTCGTTTACATTAACAAGGTGAACCTACTTGCCAAGGAGGAAGCAGATCCATCAAACGGTTATCAAGCTAGGTAATATTTATATGATGAAAAAGTTGTCCAGAAAATTGATGAAAGTTTGAACGGTCACAGCGCTCAAACGCGTTAATGTGCCTTCCTGGGGGTTTGTCCTCTCGTTTAGATTAACAAGATGAACCATCTTGCCTAGAGCGAAGCAGATTCATCAAACGGTTCTCGAGAAAATTTATCTCTATAACGCGCTAATGTGCCTTGCTGCGAATTTGGCCTCTCGTTTAGATTAACAAGGTGAACCTACTTGCCGAGGGGAAGCAGATTCATCAAACGCTTCTCGAGCTAGGTAATATTAGGTAATGTATATGATGAAAAAATTGTCTAGAAAATTTATCAATTTGGAGCGGTCACAGCGCTCAAAACGCGTTAATGTGCCTTCCTGGTAGTTTGTCCTCTCGTTTAGATTAACAAGATGAACCAACTTGCCCAGAGCGAAGCCGATTCATCAAACGGTTCTCGAGAAAATTTATCTCTATAACGCGTTAATGTGCCTTGCTGCGAATTTGGCCTCTCGTTTAGATTAACAAGGTGAACCTACTTGCCGAGGAGGAAGCAGATCCATCAAACGGTTATCGAGCTAGGTAATATTTATATGATGAAAATGTTGTCCAGAAAATTTATGAAAGTTTGAATGGTCACAGCGCTCAAACGCGTTAATGTGCCTTCCTGGGGGTTTGACCTCTCGTTTAGATTAACAAGATGAACCAACTTCTCCAGGGCGAAGCAGATTCATCAAACTGCTCTCGAGAAAATTTATCTCTATAACGCGTTAATGTGCCTTGCTGGGAGTTTGGCCTCTCGTTTAGATCAACAAGATGAACTATCTGGCCGATAGCGAAGTAGATTCATCAAACGGTTCTCGAGAAAATATCGATGAAATTTTGGCCCTATAAGGCGTTAATGTGCCCTGCTGGGAGTTTGGCCTCTCGTTTAGATTAACAAGATAAACCATCTGGCCGATAGCGAAGTAGATTCATCAAACGGTTCTCGAGAAAATATCGATGAAATTTTGGCCCTATAAGGCGTTAATGTGCCCTGCTGGGAGTTTGGCCTCTCGTTTAGATTAACAAGGTGAACCTACTTGCCGAGGGGAAGCAGATTCATCAAACGCTTCTCGAGCTAGGTAATATTAGGTAATGTATATGATGAAAAAATTGTCTAGAAAATTTATCAATTTGGAGCGGTCACAGCGCTCAAACGCGTTAATGTGCCTTCCTGGTAGTTTGTCCTCTCGTTTAGATTAACAAGATGAACCAACTTGCCCAGAGCGAAGCCGATTCATCAAACGGTTCTCGAGAAAATTTATCTCTATAACGCGTTGATGTGCCTTGCTGCGAATTTGGCCACTCGTTTACATTAACAAGGTGAACCTACTTGCCAAGGAGGAAGCAGATCCATCAAACGGTTATCGAGCTAGGTAATATTTATATGATGAAAAAGTTGTCCAGAAAATTGATGAAAGTTTGAACGGTCACAGCGCTCAAACGCGTTAATGTGCCTTCCTGGGGGTTTGTCCTCTCGTTTAGATTAACAAGATGAACCATCTTGCCCAGAGCGAAGCAGATTCATCAAACGGTTCTCGAGAAAATTTATCTCTATAACGCGCTAATGTGCCTTGCTGCGAATTTGGCCTCTCGTTTAGATTAACAAGGTGAACCTACTTGCCGAGGAGGAAGCAGATCCATCAAACGGTTATCGAGCTAGGTAATATTTATATGATGAAAAAGTTGTCCAGAAAATTTATGAAAGTTTAAATGGTCACAGCGCTCAAACGCGTTAATGTGCCTTCCTGGGGGTTTGACCTCTCGTTTAGATTAACAAGATGAACCAACTTCTCCAGGGCGAAGCAGATTCATCAAACTGTTCTCGAGAAAATGTATCTCTATAACGCGTTAATGTGCCTTGCTGGGAGTTTGGCCTCTCGTTTAGATCAACAAGATGAACTATCTGGCCGATAGCGAAGTAGATTCATCAAACGGTTCTCGAGAAAATATGGATGAAATTTTAGCCCTATAAGGCGTTAATGTGCCCTGCTGGGAGTTTGGCCTCTCGTTTAGATTAACAAGATAAACCATCTGGCCGATAGCGAAGTAGATTCATCAAACGGTTCTCGAGAAAATATCGATGAAATTTTAGCCCTATAAGGCGTTAATGTGCCCTGCTGGGAGTTTGGCCTCTCGTTTAGATTAACAAGGTGAACCTACTTGCCGAGGGGGAAGCAGATTCATCAAACGCTTCTCGAGCTAGGTAATATTAGGTAATGTATATGATGAAAAAATTGTCTAGAAAATTTATCAATTTGGAGCGGTCACAGCGCTCAAACGCGTTAATGTGCCTTCCTGGTAGTTTGTCCTCTCGTTTAGATTAACAAGATGAACCAACTTGCCCAGAGCGAAGCAGATTCATCAAACGGTTCTCGAGAAAATTTATCTCTATAACGCGTTGATGTGCCTAGCTGAGAGTTTGGCCACTCGTTTACATTAACAAGGTGAACCTACTTGCCAAGGAGGAAGCAGATCCATCAAACGGTTATCGAGCTAGGTAATATTTATATGATGAAAAAGTTGTCCAGAAAATTGATGAAAGTTTGAACGGTCACAGCGCTCAAACGCGTTAATGTGTCTTCCTGGGGGTTTGTCCTCTCGTTTAGATTAACAAGATGAACCATCTTGCCCAGAGCGAAGCAGATTCATCAAACGGTTCTCGAGAAAATTTATCTCTATAACGCGTTAATGTGCCTTGCTGCGAATTTGGCCTCTCGTTTAGATTAACAAGGTGAACCTACTTGCCGAGGAGGAAGCAGATTCATCAAACGGTTATCGAGCTAGGTAATATTTATATGATGAAAAAGTTGTCCAGAAAATTTATGAAAGTTGGAACGGTCACAGCGCTCAAACGCGTTAATGTGCCTTCCTGGGGGTTTGTCCTCTCGTTTAGATTAACAAGATGAACCAAATTTCCCAGAGCGAAGCAGTTTCATCAAACTGTTCTCGAGAAAATTTATCTCTATTACGCGTTAATGTGCCTTGCTGGGAGTTTGGCCTCTCGTTTAGATTAACAAGGTGAACCTACTTGCCGAGGAGGAAGCAGATCCATCAAACGGTTATCAAACTAGGTAATATTTATATGATGAAAAAGTTGTCCAGAAAATTTATGAAAGTTTGAACGGTCACAGCGCTCAAACGCGTTAATGTGCCTTCCTGGGGGTTTGTCCTCTCGTTTAGATTAACAAGATGAACCAACTTGCCCAGCTGTGTGCCCTGCTGGGAATTTGGCCTCTCGTTTAGATTAACAAGGTGAACCTACTTGCCGAGGGGAAAGCACATTCATCAAACGGTTCTCGAGAAAATATCTATGACATTTTAGCCCTATAAGGCGTTAATGTGCCCTGCTGGGAGTTTGGCCTCTCGTTTAGATTAACAAGGTGAACCTACTTGCCGAGGGGGAAGCAGATTCATCAAACGGTTCTCGAGCTAGGTAATATTAGGTAATGTATATGATGAAAAAATTGTCTAGAAAATTTACCAATTTGGAGCGGTCACAGCGCTCAAACGCGTTAATGTGCCTTCCTGGTCGTTTGTCCTCTCGTTTAGATTAACAAGATGAACCAACTTGCCCAGAGCGAAGCCGATTCATCAAACGGTTCTCGAGAAAAATTTATCTCTATAACGCGTTAATGTGCCTTGCTGCGAATTTGGCGTCTCGTTTAGATTAACAAGGTGAACCTACTTGCCGAGGAGGAAGCAGATCCAGCAAACGGTTATCGAGCTAGGTAATATTTATATGATGAAAAAGTTGTCCAGAAAATTTATGAAAGTTTGAATGGTCACAGCGCTCAAACGCGTTAATGTGCCTTCCTGGGGGTTTGACCTCTCGTTTAGATTAACAAGATGAACCAAATTTCCCAGGGCGAAGCAGATTCATCAAACTGTTCTCGAGAAAATTTATCTCTATAACGCGTTAATGTGCCTTGCTGCGAGTTTGGCCTCTCGTTTAGATTAACAAGGTGAACCTACTTGCCGAGGAGGAAGCAGATCCATCAAACGGTTATCAAACTAGGTAATATTTATATGATGAAAAAGTTGTCCAGAAAATTTATGAAAGTTTGAACGGTCACAGCGCTCAAACGCGTTAATGTGCCTTCCTGGGGGTTTGTCCTCTCGTTTAGATTAACAAGATGAACCAACTTGCCCAGCTGTGTGCCCTGCTGGGAGTTTGGCCTCTCGTTTAGATTAACAAGGTGAACCTACTTGCCGATGGGGAAGCACATTCATCAAACGGTTCTCGAGAAAATATCGATGAAATTTTGGCCCTATAAGGCGTTAATGTGCCCTGCTGGGAGTTTGGCCTCTCGTTTAGATTAACAAGGTGAACCTACTTGCCGAGGGGGAAGCAGATTCATCAAACGCTTCTCGAGCTAGGTAATATTAGGTAATGTATATGATGAAAAAATTGTCTAGAAAATTTATCAATTTGGAGCGGTCACAGCGCTCAAACGCGTTAATGTGCCTTCCTGGTAGTTTGTCCTCTCGTTTAGATTAACAAGATGAACCAACTTGCCCAAAGCGAAGCAGATTCATCAAACGGTTCTCGAGAAAATTTATCTCTATAACGCGTTGATGTGCCTAGCTGAGAGTTTGGCCACTCGTTTACATTAACAAGGTGAACCTACTTGCCGAGGAGGAAGCAGATCCATCAAACGGTTATCGAGCTAGGTAATATTTATATGATGAAAAAGTTGTCCAGAAAATTGATGAAAGTTTGAACGGTCACAGCGCTCAAACGCGTTAATGTGCCTTCCTGGGGGTTTGTTTAGATTAACAAGGTGAACTCACTTGCCGAGGAGGAAGCAGATCCATCAAACGGTTATCGAGCTAGGTAATATTTATATGATGAAAAAATTGTCCAGAAAATTTATCAATTTGGAGCGGTCACAGCGCTCAAACGCGTTAATGTGCCTTCCTGGTAGTTTATCCTTTCGTTTAGATTAACAAGACGAATGAACTTGCCCAGAGCGAAGCAGATTCATCAAACGGTTCTCGAGAAAATTTATCTCTATACCGCGTTGATGTGCCTAGCTGGGAATTTGGCCACCCGTTTAGATTAACAAGGTGAACCTACTTGCCAAGGAGGAAACAGATCCATCAAACGGTTATCGAGCTAGGTAATATTTATATGATGAAAAAGTTGTCCAGAAAATTTATGAAAGTTTGAACGGTCACAGCGCTCAAACGCGTTAATGTGCCTTCCTGGCGGTTTGTCCTCTCGTTTAGATTAACAAGTTGAACCATCTGGCCGAGAGCAAAGTAGATTCATCAAACGGTTTTCGAGAAAATATGGATGAAATTTTAGCCCTATAAGGCGTTAATGTGCCCTGCTGGGAGTTTGGCCTCTCGTTTAGATTAACAAGGTGAACCTACTTGCCGAGGGGGAAGCATATTCATCAAACGGTTATCGAGCTAGGTAATATTTATATGATGAAAAAGTTGTCCAGAAAATTTATGAAAGTTGGAACGGTCACAGCGCTCAAACGCGTTAATGTGCCTTCCTGGTAGTTTGTCCTCTCGTTTAGATTAACAAGATGAACCAACTTGCCCAGAGCGAAGCAGATTCATCAAACGGTTCTCGAGAAAATTTATCTCTATAACGCGTTAATGTGCCTTGCTGGGAGTTTGGCCAAGGTGAACCATCTGGCCGAGAGCGAAGTAGATTCATCAAACGGTTCTCGAGAAAATATGGATGAAATTTTAGCCCTATAAGGCGTTAATGTGCCCTGCTGGGAGTTTGGCCTCTCGTTTAGATTAACAAGATGAACCATCTGGCCGATAGCGAAGTTGATTCATCAAACGGTTCTCGAGAAAATATCGATAAAATTTTAGCCCTATAAGGCCTTAATGTACCCTGCTGGGAGTTTGGCCTCTCGTTTAGATTAACAAGGTGAACCTACTTGCCGAGGGGGAAGCAGATTCATCAAACGGTTATCGAGCTAGGTAATATTTATATGATGAAAAAGTTGTCCAGAAAATTTATGAAAGTTGGAACGGTCACAGCGCTCAAACGCGTTAATGTGCCTTCCTGGTGGTTTGTCCTCTTGTTTAGATTAACAAGATGAACCAAATTCCCCAGAGCGAAGCAGTTTCATCAAACTGTTCTCGAGAAAATTTATCTCTATTACGCGTTAATGTGCCCTGCTGGGAGTTTGGCTTCTCGTTTAGATTAACAAGGTGAACCTACTTGCCGAGGGGGAAGCAGATTCATCAAAGGGTTCTCGAGCTAGGTACATAATATTAGGTAATGTATATGATGAAAAAATTGTCCAGAAAATTTTGTACTTTAGAATTATATTGCTGTTTTAAGCACTGGGAGAGTTTATTGTAATGATTCCAGCTTTCGCTAGCTGATGTTGTTATTTTTTGAGTGCTGAGACCACATGTCGCTTTTGACTAAAACACTATTTTAAAACAAAATTTAATCTACTTTAAGTTAAGAATCTTATTCTGTTATGCACGTCATTCCAATTCCATATGGCATAGCTTTTGTAATGTTACCTATAAAATTTAATTTTATTTTGTTTACATAAAGGGAAAGAAGTAGCTTATCTTTGGAACACAACGAGAGATCCTGAATCAAAAGTAAGTACCGCGATATTAGAATTTAAAATTTCCATATTCCCTACTGTAGCGCATTGAAAGACTAGCCTGGACTATTACCGTAATACAACAGGCACTATACCCTTTCGCCGCCGCTGTTTAGATGAATAGGATTGTCCATTAGCTGGCTTAGACCGCGAAAGGGCGCACGGACAATTATTAACGGAAATCCTCGTACGCAGTAGGATCCGGTTTTGTTGGTGGTACCCTCGTCATCTCGCTCTAACGGACGTCGTACACGATCCCAAAGCGATTTTCTTTGACATCCTCGCCCGTTGAATCTCGACCGGGAGAATATTGTCTCCAAACAGTAGCATATAAGTTAAATGACGTATATGTACACGTCGCTTCTGGGTAATGCCATCGCCTTTGTGTTTCTTGCCCTATATATACGCCAGCTAGCTAAAGGAACCATAAATAGTATAAGTGCCTATTATCAAGATACCTTTTATAAACGGCTATTAAAGTTGTGGACGATATTGATTATTTATGGCAAAGGAACTAATAGTAGCAGTATCTCTTAGAAGTATAATATACTCCTAGTTCTGGTAGTTATTTATAATTAAGCTGTGTTATCAGGTTTGGTATTTTGATCTTCGACTAACCATGGAGAATTCTAAAACATGGACAGACATGTAAATTCATACATTCTAAAAAGTTTAAGCAATCTTAGGCGTGGGTTTTTAATGATCGATTAAATATAGTTAACTGGCAGCGAAGAACAACCTGGCAGCTACTCAATGTCGAATTTGCACTTAACTGATGCTAAAATGAAATCTAATGTCATCGAAACTCGAGTGTCTCTGTTAAGCTATCTTAGTCGTTCGTTATGTTTTTATGCCTGTGTAGTACATGTTATCACTCTACTGTGTTATGGTGCATGATTAAACGTGTTTGTAAAATCCTTCAAACAATCTACCTACAGTGAATCCCTTATATTCGCTTTATTTTCGGAGTATTTGTTGAGATAATGCTATTCTTATAAATATGGAACCTCTCCAACGATAATTGCGAAAAATTTGTGTACATGTTGTTCTAATAGAAAGTACTATTAGTACTACCTTGTGCTTTCAGACACTTGAATTATTTTCATACGTTTGTACAGGAGTGGTACGTTCCGCCCACTAAATTATGCTTTTTCTGATCTAGCTCTTCATATGTCTGTGAGACAAAATAGGTGGCAGTCTGTGGAATGTCCTAGTCAATATATTCAATTTATTCTATAACAAACTTTCAAGTTTCTTAATTTGGTCTTTCATATGGTGCCTTCCAAATTTTATCCGTATGTTCTATTTTTTTTTTTTTAATGTGTGGTGGGTGCTTAGTTGCAGTGACTCCGTAAGCTGTATTACTTGTCTGGCTATCACTGCAACTCTTGCGGTGTAGTTTAGTGTGTGTAAGTTGTGTTTAAATGGCGTTGTGACAGCAGCATATCGCCTTTTATGATGCCGCGCTGTTAATCACTTTGCTCCCAACAGCGGTTGGCAAGTTGATCCGGGATTAAACTCTCTGAAAAAATGTCACCGTCCCTCCAGAGAATTGAACCCCGGCACCTATCGTCCTCTCACAACAATAGTCAGCCGCCTAACCACTGCGGCCATCGACCCGTTAATTAATTGCCATAATTTAATATTCATCATTAATAAAGATTGTATGCGTGTACTAGTAAAAAAACCAAATGCAATTTACACCTTAAAAATCTAAGTGAACGGACTATCAAAACCAGAACCACTCGTGGAAAACCTCAAGGCGGCCTCTGCTCGCGTGTAATGTGGAGCCTGGTAAATTCTATAGGTTACGCCGATGACATTGTAATAATAGCAAAAGGCAAGTTTGAGGGAATTCTTTGTGACCTAATGCAAACGAACCTTAAGATCACTAATCAATGCTGTCAATCAGTGGAGCTGAGCATCAACTTCGCGAATACCACGATTCTACCTATCACTAGGAAGAGGAAAATTTCGAACATGAATAACATCCATCTGGATGGAACAGTGATCGAATCATTACTGGCGGCATGAGAATATGCCCAACCGTGGCCCTAGCGGTGATCTTAGACCTGACCCCCTTAAACATAGTGGTTGAGGAAGCGGACCTTATGGCATTACATAGACTAACCAGGGCGGGGACTAGAGGAGTGGAGGTTACACATATTAAGCGGGGCTCTCCTCACTTCTATGTCTACCGAACGATGAAATGGTCAACAAATATAGCTTTGGAAAGAAGTTTCTTACATAGCTAAGCAAGAAGAGAGAATAGCCAGCAAAAAACCCCACGTACTCCCTACAAGAAAACACCATCAAATGGTATGTGAACGGTTCTAAAACCAGCAAAGGAACAGGCGCAGGAATATTTAGGCCAGGAACCAAATATTCCGAGCTAATGGGAATATATCCCAGTGGCTTTCAAGCGGAGATCAACTGCATTGGAAGATGTGTTCAACATGAACAGAAACCATCGGAAGCAGAGAATTGCAATTTTCTCCGATAATCAAGCAGCCATAACGGCGCTGAGTTCTAACACCATCACCTCGAAATTATTCTGGAAATGTCTTAACAGATTAAACAACCCAGGCAAGGAAAACAGAGTTGCATTATGCTGGGTACCAGGGCATACCGCAATCAGAGGTAACGAAAAAGCTAATCTATTAACATGAAAGGCCGCCACAACTTGAAGAAGCTACCTGAAGAAGCTACGGTGTAGCGAAACAGCTGTTGCGTTTTCAACCAAACATAATGTAAATCTGAAACAATTGTTTGGTTTTATTTCTATTGGAATATGGATTTACATCAAGTAAAGGCCGAATCTATTAAATTAAAAAAAAGAACTTAAGTATAGAGAAGAGAGGCTCAGAGAATCCCTCTGGGAGAATCGTTCTGATCTGAGACAATCCAACATATTCCTTGGAAACTACAATAAGCACAGAGTACGAACTTTGCTAGAACTTAGCAGAAATAGACTACGCATCCTCACAGGTTTTCTTACACGGCATTGCCACCTTGGGGAACACATTACAAGGATAGGTCTAAAACAGAATAGCGACTGCAGGTTCTGCGGGGCGGTGGACGAAATCACTGAAACCCGAGCGAATTATCTTAGTAAGGATGTCATGAACGAAGTGGAAATATCTGCTCTGAAACCATCACAGCTATTGCAGTTTATTAAAGCTCTTAGACTGCATGGGAAGCTTTGAGAGCGGGCATACTCCAGCAGCTTACAACGCATGCAAGAGGGCACAATAGATCAATATCACCCGTCTTTTAAATCTAATATAATCTACCTCAAAAATCCAACATTTTGTTATTTTAAAAGCTACTACCACAATCGATATATTTTTAAAACATAACTATGTTTTAAAAATTTTCATTTCATATAAACTTTTTTTCTCGGTAGCATTAATTTAATTTAACTTTCACCACAAACGAAGGTTGCAAACACTTGTAATTTTGTTAATAATCAACGTATTAAAGCAATATTGAATATTTAATTTGTTGTTAATAATTCATTAACCCCATTATATGTACATGTTACAAAATGTTAATAGTTTGGAACATTTAACGCTGCCACTGGTCCGCAAGGCATCAAAATTCCTGTTAGTACGAAAAGGGCTTATTTTCGCATGGCGCACAAATACCCCGCGGTGGCGAACAACGATCCCACCCTCGCTTGCTCCGCACTATCCCCGGCTTTCATCTCCCGTCGGCCATCGTCGTCATTATCATTATCATCGCTTTAATTGTTTTATGTAATTAGCCTGTTTCGTCGGAATACCTAATAGGTGCGCCATTAATTTCCTTGCTTGCGTCATCGTACACTGACGTAGAGATAATTTTTATTCATCTTAAGTCGGTACTAATTATGCCTATTTTCAGTCCAAGAATCAATCAGTAATTGCAATTTATTGCAATTTTTCCGAATAATTTTATAACATATGATGAAAAATGGCAAAACAAACAATCTTATCGAAGTTTTTTTTTTACTTAAAACTTTCGTTAAGTGTAAGAAGAGTAAAATATTTAACTCTGAAATGAAGCATTCTCAAAGAAGGGTTGTCAAGGAACTCCATATTCTCCATTATAGCGAAATTAATTTTGTAACTAGTAAAATGTGAAAAAAATGATGTACTCTGGAATGTTATCGATGTAAACGAAGGCGCTTCGTGAAGTATAATTTTAGGATCTGCACTGCTAATTTACTACAAAGTTACTTAAAAAAAGATTAACTTGGTCTCGTAATAAAAAGAACTGCTGATCTGTGCTGAACCTTACAACCGCTGACTGTTATTAACGTGAATTGTCAACTAAAACCTGCAAAGAGTTATGACCTAAAATAAATGAAAATTCTACTTTATACGTATTTACCAAAAGAAGTGAATAACTTTTACAGTCACTAAAAGATTTACGTATTTTCCTCGTTTAAAAGGCACACCGTAGTAAATGGAACAAAAAGCATACCATAGCCGATTGTAACATGGAAACTTTCCGGTTGTTTCCTAGTTCTTTTTCAGTTAGTCGTTGGATGTGTTTTGTTTTTGTGTGGAACAATTTCAACTCAGTCGACGTCATTTGTCACAATTGACGTGTTCGCTATCGAGCAACTGTCTTAGGGGATCAGTTACGGAATTGCACATGGTAAAAAACAGTTCAAGGTGGATTTGCAAGAACGTAAAAATAGCTTTACGCAAGCTTGTAAAAGTACCATGGTACCTTAAACTTGTATATTTCTTATATGCTACATTCTTATGCATACATTGTTCTGTATTGAAAAGCTGTTGCCGCTATGCTTTGAAACTTTATAAATAGATAGGTATAGTTTTTAGCAGTTCTAAAGTTTGTTGTTATTCATGAACAATTCACCAACGTTTCATTTGTCCATTAAAAAATAAAATACACAATAGAATTTGTAAAACTCTGCGTACATAATGGATCTTATGACCACTACTAATTCCTCTGATGCTACTATAATTTGGATTCTTCTTTTCTATGCTCCTGCTATTGCTTTCTTCGAAAAGTTCCCTTTCTTTAAAAATCAAAATCTTGATTTACATGACATTTCTACGTCTAACAGTAACGTATGGCTCACTCTCCTGATCAAGTCTGGCCAAGACCCACTGTAGAAGACTGAAGGCCCTTCAAAACAAGATGCTGCGAATAATCGTGGAGGCGCCCCGGTTCGTTAAGAATATCCACCTCCGGATTGGGCGTCAAACTCGCCACCACGACCCTGGAGAGGACAAAATTTTACCAACGCCCAGGTTGCAGTGAGATGGACAAAACCAGCACTACCTTACACACAAAGTCATAAGGCTTGAAGGGCCTTCACAAGCGATAAAAGGGTTAAAGGACCATCCCGCACAGCACTAGGACAGAGGAGTAGGACCATAGAGGATTCGTCTTTCGTTTGGACGGTAACTCGACGTGGTTTATCAGGTAGGTTTATCAAGACCTATTGTTTTAATAGTGCATACTGTCTGTATCACAGTTTTAAGTTCTTTGATGACATATAAGGTAAATTTTAGCTTTCAAATAAATAGAATATATTTACACAAAGTGCTAAAAATTATGTTCTTTGTGTTCTTAACACTTGAATAGTGTGATCATATACAGTATCACAAGGGTTACTAGTATAAAAGAGAGTAATGCAATTTGCTTAGCCTATAGTAACTCTAAATGAAGCCTGTAATCGTTAGAATCGTATTCTCGTAGATTTTTTTGTACAAATTTTGATGCTCTATAAAAAAGTTTCACAAATTCGCAGTTTGCAGAAAAATGTATCACCGATTAGTCAAATTTTGTAAAGAATAATCCGTTGCTACCGCTCTATTATCTCAGTAAATCTTGTTATTACCTGACACCTCAACTAACCGAAAATAGAATAATATATATCAGGGTTTTCAAACTTAAGTCGGCACTATTGCTAACTTTGTTATTATTGGAGCTACAAAGTTGGTTAAATAGGCAAACTAGTGTAGTTTTTCAAGCAAATTACAATGGCATTAAAAAAAATATTGACGTACTGGGTCACGTGATATTGTGAAAAACGTAATTTTTTTAAATGGGACACCCAGTATACAGTTCTCATAATCGACAGAAAATTTAATTCTGAACAAAAACTTTCCTATGAACTTTTATCCTAAAGTCAATAATAACAGAGTTATTGATGATTGTTTTTACAGAAACTAAAAACAGTATTGTTTAAGTTATTTTATTAGTTTCGAAAATAACAAAAACAAGAAATTTTAAATTCAGAGCAGATGCTCAAAAACATCACCCTCTTGCTCCAAGCACTTTTGAACCCGCCTGTTAACGCTTCTAGTAGCCTTAGCAATGATTCTACCATCAATATTATTAATAGCATGGCTGATGCTTTGCTGGAGATCTTCAAGAGTATCATATCGTCTTTCATACACTGCACTCTTCACAAATCCCCAAAAGAAGAAATCCAAAGGTGTTATGTCCGGTGATCAGGGAGGCATACGAATAGGCCCGTTAGTTGATAGATATCGGCCATCAAAAAGGTCATGTAATAAGTTATGAATTTGGCGAACATTATGGGCAGAAGCGCCATCTTGTTGAAAGAATATCTGTTGTCTATCCATTAAATTCAGGTCATCCAAGAATTCTCCAAGGGTAGCGGTTAACATTTCGACATAACCCTCGCCAGTTAATGCACCTTGATAAAATACGGGGCCTACAATTCTTGAATCAATCAAGCCACGCCAAACATTAACTCTAAAGCGTCTCTGCGGATTACAAGGACGGAAAAGCATCGGGTTTTCTCGACTCCAATAGTGGCTGTTCTTCCTGTTATACATACCCCTGTTGGAGAAATTTGATTCGTCACTCCAAAGAACCAAACGCCAAAAATTATGGTTAAGTCTAACTTGATTAATGTACCACTGACAAAACTGAGTCCGTCTTTATTGATCTCCCGGTACCAGCGTCTGAATAGATCTGAATCTGAACAGCACAAACTTATGTTTTTTTAGAATATTGTGAATAGTTCCCAAAGATAGTCGACTTTCTTCCTTTAAATCATTAATTGCATTATTAGGATTAGCTTCAAAGAAAGCTAAGACGTTAATTTCAGTTGCTTCACTTATTATAAATTGTTTTTTGGTTCTAGTTTTCTTGAACACATTTTCATTTGATCGAAACAACAAAAGTACAAAAGTAAAAAGTACATTCGATCTGGCAAGTTGCGCGTAGGAAATAAAACACCGTAACGTTCACGAGCTTGCAGGGAATTTTTATTACAAACGATGTAACATTCCATCATATCACATTTTTCTAAATGCGTAAAAGGCATTTTTTCATCAATAAACACAAAATGTTAATTGCTTACTGACAGAGGTTTAATGCAATATTTCAATGTTGATGACATTTGCAAAACAATCGAATTTTGTTTATGAAATAACAGCCACCTTGGCAAGTTTGAAAAATCATCAATAACTGTTATTATTGACTTTAGGATAAAAGTTCATAGGAAAGTTTTTGTTCAGAATTAAATTTTCTGTCGACCGTGAGAACTCTATACTGGGTGTCCCATTTAAAAAAATTACATTTTTCACAATATCACGTGACCCAGTACGTCAATTATTTTTTTTAAATGCCATTGTAATTTGCTTGAAAAACTACACTAGTTTGCCTATTTAACCAACTTTGTAGCTCCAATAATAACAAAGTTAGCAATAGTGCCGACTTAAGTTTGAAAACTCTGTATAGAGCGAAGTGACAATACATACAAATAATAGTGAATGAATTGAAACTCCAAAATAATGCCACCCTGTTTTATTCTAACCATTTGTTTCTTTGGATAGGAATGCAGACAGACTTTAACGTCTGTTTATTTATGAGACTGTGAAATGGAGTTTTACTATATACGTAGAGCATTATGGCTACAATGATATTATGAAACGTTCTACTAATGAAAATTAATTCATCATTATTAATTCTGGTGTTAAATAAATCTTAAATATTAAGGTAATATCTGAGGAGCATTTTTAACTTATTTGTCTGGTATCTCGTTAAGTAAATAATTGTGAAGTCTAGTAAATCGTTTTATGTATTGGAATATGAATCTTAACGAATCTTGTCATAAACAATTTTTAAATAAATAAACATGATTTTAGAGTACATAATCCATTGGCAAAATCGGATCTGTAGTTGGGTATCTGTTCATTGGATTCTCAAGTGGGTTTCGGGTCCAGTAAGGATCTGCAAATGGTTTGGGATAATCCAGGAAAGGTTAGATGTCCTTCTGATCATGGAAAGGACAACTTTTAATTGCATAGTGAAAGTTCTTTCTTTTTAGATTATTAATAAATTTCTTCGAAAATATGCAAGACTGCTGTTCTAAACTTCCAAGTATTTTCTCATCTCCACACTAATTTTTTTCAGTAAAAAAAATTGATAACGAAAGCTATAGCAACCTCTATAAAATCATGTAAATGTTTGCGTAATTTTTTACATTGTGTCTTAATTTCTAAATATTAACCTACAGATTTTGTTTTTAATGTGTGATGGGCACTTATTTGCAGCGACTTCTTAAGCTGTATCGCTTGTTTGCAACTCTCAAGTGGTATAGTTTGTGTGTGTATAATTGGGTTTAGATGACTTGGTGACAGCATTATATCGCCTTTTATAATGCTGCGCTGTTAATCTTTGCTCCCAACAGTGAATGGTAAGTCGATCGGAATCCAATTCTCCGAGAAAGATGTCATCCTCTCTCCGGAGAATTGAAATCCGGCTTCTATCGATAATTAGCCGTCTACCCACTGCGCTCATCGACACATTTCTTTCGATTGTTCATTTTTGAAATTCGCCATACGTTAGATAAAGCAATGCAATTTACATACTATACGTCAAATATTACTTTTAAGATTCATATCTTCACAATATACAAGACCATGGCAGAAGACCTATTACGGTTGAAAGGACAGTCCAATAACTATGAATAGAATAGTTTCAAACTTCGCTTTTACAATACCTTTATGATAAAGGCAATTTTCGATGTTTACATTAAACTATGGTGTAATAGATAAACAGCAGCAAAGTTCTACAACATACGGCAACAAGAAAGAGCTGCATCAGACATCGTTTCAACCACTGGAAAAGTGTATTCAAAAATTAAAAATTTTATTATGGATAGCTTTTTAGTTAGCTGTCATTTGTCATTGGTGCTTGTTTACATATATGTATACGCTGATACAAAAATCATCTAGTGGCACTTTGATGTATTAATAAATCTTTTGCTACGAGTGTAAACACAGAATTGTTTCACATTTATACTTACAAGAGTTATTGATCCCTTATAAAATTTTAAAGAACTATGTAATAAAAAAATAGATTTCACAAAAATGTCTAACAAATATATTCGGTAGCATCCGATGTCGCATTCCAAACATCGAAAGATACAATATAATTATGGGATCCAGGTACGTTCACCTCATCTTCACAGGACCGAAGAAACAATAAGGAAAATCTCGGAAACTTGTATTTCATCTTAAAAGTATCACTCATATTACCCAATAAGATACCTTTTTATATCATATAGAATCTTAACAGACGGACAAAAAACACATTTCGCTTTTATTCTCGGACATTCTTGCCTCCGGATTATCAATGACCATCGTAATAGCACGAAACGCGCGACGAGGAAAAAATAAAAATGAGAGGAAAACCGGAAAAGGAGAAAAATCCCCACGACTCAGCACTATATCATGCGAATGCGACCTTCCAGTTTTTACCGAGACGCACATACGTATTCTATTTGCGTCCTTTTCCGTCTCGTATCTTCCGATATCGTGCAGGGTCAACAAAGGGCGATGTACCGTACACGAGCTTGAAGCGTATCCCACTACGAAACATGATAATTTTCATCAGGAAGAGGATCTATCCTCCAGTGGCGTACATATATTACATATGAAAATGCATTGTCTAGATTAAAGGATTATGAAGCCACGATTAGGTAGCGGTATCTGATGAATACTGATTTACTTGAAAGCTGAGTATATATTTGTTAAGACTGAGGCTGCTTTGTCCATAAAATTCCTGTTCCAGAAGCTAATACTCCTATTATTTTATATTTTTAATTACCAAATCTACGCATTCTCAAATTTTAAAAGAACCTATTATGAAATGGAACTTGCATTGGTTTTGTTCCAATTTTGTTCCCCTAACTAACTCACCATCGTACGGCACTGCAAACTTATACAGCTTGAGGGGATGGAGAGCTACGCTAATCCCTCTTCCCTATTCAGAACATGATGCCAGATCCTGTTTATTAGATAGCCCCGATTCTCCTGTCTTTCGACCTTACACGGTTATGGGATGATGGTGTGCCGAATTAAGCGGACGTTATTACGTTATATGCCGGAGGTAGTCCAACGATACTACATGGTGCTAGACGCCATCATCGCGAAAGCATCATTGAAATTCATAATACCAATCGGAATATTGCGACCTTTGGGCTTAATGGAGAATTATTGGATGATGTTCCTCGTGATTATTGCCGACGTGAATGTCTACCAGACAGGTTACTATTTGGAGATAGTAAGTGCTTAATCGTTCCGTGAAGAAAGTATGAATGTAGCGTCCCAGCTAAGTTTAATAAATAATGCAATATTACCAGAAACTAATAATAATTTCATAAGAAGATGTCAAAACATGGTTTATTAAATTTCTACAAATGTTGATGGTGGATATTTGAGTATACTGTAGTGGTTCTAATGATGTAATGATACTTTCATATAGCAAAAGAAACTTGGCATTATCATTTTTCACAATTATCAACATTGATGTTACCTTAAAGGAGGATATAGAGCCTCTAGATTGTCGGACTAATATTTTTAACAGTGCCTTTGCTATTGTATTGATGTTGGTCTTGAAGAAGCAAATTCATATACCTTTTGTATGACAACATTTTAATATAGATTGCCTTAAAGATTATCGATACGTTGATTTCATATAACAAGACACTCTTAATTAAGTGACGAATGTTCTGAGTTGTTGATTGATAATGTAGCCACACCAACGCAACGCTGGCGATCATCTGTATGCGGTTTTTGGTCTCAACATGGAATTTTTGAATCAATATGCATGATTGCTTGTCTAAAATGCAAAGGAATATTTTGGGACAATAAACATCATCTCACAATAGGTAACCTCTTCTGTATTTAATAAATCAATCTTATAACATAATAATTTTCTATTAATGCTTGAACCTATTGCATACTCGTACTTATCTTTTAATTCCTGATTTATTTCCACTTAGAGGTCAATAAAACAATAAATAATTAAATACCAATTTATTCCATAACATATAATAATATGTTTTCGTTAAATAACTTCTTCAGTGGAAGAAATTGACATTTAATATGTGTCAAATTACAAATAAGTTATTTAACGAAAACATATTATATGTTATGGAATAAATTGGTATTTAATTATTTATTGTTTTATTGACCTCTAAGTGGAAATAAATCAGGAATTAAAAGATAAGTACATAAAGGTCAGAAAATACATATATTAATCATACTCGTACTATAAGAGACAAATAAATCGAATCGAAAAACCATAAAATTCCCTCAGGACTAAACTCATTAGAAATATACGACTTACACTTAATGTTTGTATACGTACTATCTGAAGAGGAATATTTTGTGCATTTATACCCTAATTGGAATCCAAACGCTGGAAGAAGCAGTGGAATAAAATCAATATGAGTACTGAATCAATAATTAGTCAATGATACAAACTAGCGAATAGGTAAATCATGGTTCGATGAACAGCAGAATAGTTCGTATCGACCTTCGTGAATACTTAACGTACTAGGAAAACTGCTGGAACACCTTATCCTCCTGAAGTTGCACAAGGAATTAGGAGGAAAAGGAGACCAGGAAAATATGGACTTAGATCAACTATCACAGCACTCACAAGAGTTAAAGAACTAGACAAAGAGGCATTACGCGGACCGTATACCTTGAGAGAGTTCTGTGAGCTCTGTGAGTGGAATGGAGTGTTAAATGAATTAAAAAAAGAGAGGTATATCATCGTATTTGAACAATATAATTAAAAGCTGCTTTGATAAAAGGACATTGATGGCTGGAGAGTCCAGCATTTTGGAAGTTACATGTGGGGTCAGTGCTAGGTCCAACGCTATGGAACGTTTATTGTAATGAGATATTAGAAATACCTATCTCATTAAAAGTACATCTCATAGGATATGCGTTGACCTTGGGCTAGTGGTCACTGGAAGAGCAAACTTTAGCTAGCGTCGTCAACTGCCTGGAAGACAAAAAGCTTAAACTTGTAGAACAAAAAAACAGAACCAGTACTTCTGGTACGCGGTAGAAAAGTAAAACTGATTGTCATCAGAGTGAGGAAAATATCGATATAGAGCCAGGAGAGCCTCCGATATCTAGATGCCCACATTCAATCACTAATAACATGCTCGACAAATGGCAGGGTAGGTGGAACAACGACACCGGACGTACCGCGTGGACTAAAACACTCACACAGAACCTAAGGTCGTGGATAGACAGCAAGGTGAACTACTTTCTCTCGCAGTCTCTGACACAGTATGGCTTCTGCCATTCTAGCAAGGAGTAAGTAATGCAGCAAGCAGTTCCGGAAGGAATAGAACTCAGCTACTGAGGGACTGAGAGTCCCACACTACCGTACCATAGAGCTAGCACTATTGCGTAGAATAATTGTATAGACATATTTTAGGCGAGTTTTTCTGCTGGACCTTCAAGTAATGAAAATGCTGAGTAGATCTGCAAAGGGTTTCAGTACGAAAGGGAAAAAATTCTATACCTGGAATATAACACCAAGACAAGAACTACTAAGCAGGCTTCATCAAAGTTATTACTTTAAAAAATATTCAATCAGGAACTATATGAGCAAAGTTATTCATGCAAGGTAGTAGTACTAACGAGAACAGCACTAATTATAATATATTAGTAATACTAACAAACACACGAAGACATCGCCAATTTAAGCAAATTTCCTAAAAATATTTCAAAACTATTCAGCGCTAAATTGTCACCCAGAAATAACCGTTTGTGGAATTGTGGTTCATTGATCAACAGCGTCAAGACTAAAATGATGATGCTGTTGATAAATGATAATAACCTGTTGATCAACTGCTCATTACTATACTGAATGATAAAAAAAGAGTAGATTCCTTGAACAGAACAATGATTTTTCACATCATCAAGTCAATCCTGATAAAATAGCTGACGTAGAATAGCATCATACCCTTTTATACTCTGTTATGATTGTTCCATAATTGGAAAATTTATTAGAGAAATATTTTTCAACCATTTAAGAATAATCGAAGACCGCTTTTGCTAGAAATCTAAAATTTAACTAAAAAGACCAAAAAATATTTCTCTGCTATAGGTGTTTCATAATTCATTGCAGCATCAACGTTTACATAATCGCGGAATGTAGCTATAAACGATAAAAGCTACACGATTTTGAAGTAATATTTTGAGGTCATACGCGCATATGCACCAAACAAGTTACCATTTATGGGCCAATATTCGCGAATAGAATATAACAAGTTTATGGGAAATAACATGTGACGTAGTATATGCAAGTATGTAAATAGTATTAGTACTAAAATATATTCTTGTTTGTACAGCAACGCTAAGTCGGGGGAGTAAATTTGTAAACATTTGTATAATAAAAATAAGAATCGATAAAATAATACGAAGCAAAACACAGTTTGTATTAAATAATGCAATAAAGAAGTGTACATAACATAATTGGAATTGGTATTTACGATAATCTACACAGATGACAATCGTATCGATTTCAATAACGGGTTCCAGAGAGTTAAGTGTAGTGATTTCGTTTCAAGTTTCATTCCAGTGACTAGCAAGATTTACACATGAGTATCTTATTACAATCACTATGGATATAATTTCTTCATGCCATATTATTTTTAGCTTACACGACTAGCGACTTCATACTTTTGACACCAAGATTAAAACTATTATTCTATTTTTAAATTTTATTTAATATCTGGTGATTGAAATAAAAACTACGACTGCAACAAAATTCGAAAAAGTTGTACAATAGTCCTGGCGATTAGCAAAAGCTATCTTTTTACATATTTGAGAGAATGGCCAACAAATGCCACCGCGTAGAAGGAGGAAGTAACAATAGTGCAAAAATGACTTCTATATACATCATTGCCATGATTACAATGAATCACGTCGGACAAAAGAGATTGCTCGATGTACATTTAATGACATCGAGAGTGATTTAGATAACACTTCATTTGGGTCAACTGAAAATGTAGCAGAGAACGTAGGCATTGAGCCTTCCATTATCAGATGAATCGAATCAATGCTCAAAAGCAGAATCGTATCTATAAACATAGGAGATTCTATCGCAAAAGTAGTAACTACAAAAAGAGGTTCCCGGGCAAAGGTATTCTCGCCTTTATTGTGGACCATAGTTGTGGACAAAAGCCATGATAAGTTCTCAAATCCTGGCTTTGAGGTGTAAGCATACGCCAATAACTTAGTAATCATTGTAAAGAGAAAACATGATTGGTCTAGTAATTAATCTAGTATCAACCTGTATGCAATCTAACTTGAATAAAGTTTGGTCTTGGCATTTATAGGAGAACCTGAACAAGAAGATTGTGGTACCATTCTTTAAAAACCATACTGGGAGAAGCGCAGCTTGATTTCTGTATTGAGGTTAAATATCTGGGTATGTTCTTAGATCAGAAATTTACCTTTAGACTTCTGAAAAGGCCATACGGTCCTTCTGGATTTGCCATCATTTGTTTGGAAAAACCTGACGCCTGAAATCTAAGATGATCCTCTGAACTTACTTGAGCATAGTGAAATCCATGGTTATACACGCATCACTAATATAGTGACCAAAAGCTAAAGAAAATCGACGAAGTGTTGCTGCAAAAAAGGTAGCGATCCAGGCCTTACTACATCTCACTCCTTTATACTGATACAGGTCAAGAAATGGGCGATGAATGAATTTTTTAATCAGGAGACTTTAGGCTTTTTAAAAATCCAACAAGAATTAGGAAAGCTGACTAAACTGAAAATCCAAATGACGCCATGATCCAAAACAAGTAGAGGAGTGGGAATAGGTATCTGTGAGGCAGACTACAAGATCTTGATGGTATTACGTACGAGCCCAACTAGTTTTCAGGCAAAAATATGTGCCATTGAACATCATGTGCTGCCATCCTACCAGGATGCACGCACATACATCTTCCTTAGAGACATTAAGGTTAAGGTCCTACGAATGCTCACTCTCAAAAGAGTTTATTACTTTTTCTAACCTCTACTAAAGTGAAATCTCTGCTGCAGCTCAACAAGAGATACCTCAGCATCATCACGGCTTTATTTACCGGCCACAAACCTCTCTGAGATAAATGCCAATTCCACTCGGAAGACAGGGAAATGGCAGCACACATCATGTGCCACTGTGTAGCGGTAGCCTAAAGTATTACTACCTCGAACAGACTCATCTGGAACCAGCCAATGTTAAAGCCATGGTTTCCAAGAAGATACTAAACTTCTTTAGAAGCTTAGAGATCAGTTGGGACTAACGAGGTTGAGGAACAAGTACTTATTATATGTCTATTATAGAAATGTTATTTCATTTTAATTAATGTAATGCACCTATTTGTATATATTGCGTAACTGTATATAATTTTGCTATGTTAAAATTTCATGTATTCTTAATAGTTTAAAAATGTACCAGTTTTTAACCAACAACGAGCAAACAGGTGACTTATGATTAGAACTGTACGGCGTAGGAATAGATCGACTAGACTCCGCATGTGATAGAGCATAGACGACCCAAGATGCCACACTAAAAACTACAATATACTGGTGCTGCCATCTATAGAATGCCACAATATATTACAAAAAAATGGCTGTATATTTGAAGATTGAATAAGCACTCCCTAATTACGTTTTTTTTTTGAAAACATGTATATTATATTCAAACAGATTACTTTTAGGAAAAAGAAATCTCCTTGAATACAGTTTACATCTATCTATGATCTACTATAAAACTAGAACTATATACACTAAACTAACAGGGAAACTATATTCCGTTCAGCTGTTCAAAATTAACAAGAAAAAAGCAATTCCAAAGGAAATAGAAAACCAAACGCGTAATCTACACTTAACTAAATTATAATAAAATGCTGAAACGGTAAGCAATTGAGAAGTTCATTACTAATTTCTCAAAAAATAATATTTCATATATTTACTTCATTCTTGCCCATGGAACGAAGCTGAAAAAGTAATTCTGCCGTCAATTATCCAACAAAACTACTATTACCTGTGTACATAACTACATATATAGTGTGTTCTACGATGAATTTACACGCAAGGTGTTTTAACAAATCTGAAAACTATAGCAAAAACGATAAACTACAAAATGGATTCAGAACATGTAATGTAAACAATGGCGTAAAACAGCTGATATATGTCTTTGTCGATATAACAGAAAGCGTTTTCTAGGATTGGTCAAATGGTAGTAAGTGGCACTCTGTAAATGACGCTGCCTATATAGTGCCCAGACCCTGTGATAGAGCACTTCTCGTTCGAACGCCAGAGAGTCTAGTCCGCTCCACAATTAGTGGTATTTATATTTGTAAAATTAGAGCCAGTTAGTGTTCTTGTATTGATAATACAGATTTGTTTAAATAATCAGTATGAAGTAAGGCCGTGGTTACTGGGAAGGTCCAGCGCGTAGCCAATAAATTAAAATACTACTATAGTTATTCGTTTATTTACTGCATTTTCATTTATTTAGTGTGAAATAACTCTACTTATTTTGTGTTATTATTTATTGTTAAGATAATATAAATTCTCCATTTACCTTGTCTCGGGAACGTATAAAGGAAAGAAAGTTTGTAAAGTAAGTATATGTTTTCTTTATTACGTTAGAGCGATTGCGACCGACATTATGCTAGTCAGGGGAATTAATTTCTATTCATCGTAGGTACATGAGGGGAATTTGCTCATATACCGTGGCGCCCAAGGTATTTGAAACACATATTAGCACATTTTAAGACCGTTAATTCACACAGTAAAGATAGGGACCGTTATATTGATACCTGTAAAGAACGTTGGCATCGTCTCTAAGTCGAACGTCATGAATTTCTAAAAGGAATTGCTACATTAAATAATACTAGTGTCCAGTACCACCAACCTGACATCATAGCGCAGCCCTACAACCCGAAAAAGTGGCTAACCACTTCCATTCTCTTTTGAAACGCAAAAGGGAAACTTTTGCAATATTCGATAGAAGTATTATGAAGTATATATCATTGATTTTTTTTGTTTAGACATCTTGTTGATTGTTGTTGTTGCGTTCTTTCTATGCACAGTGTACAAAATATCATTTTAATACATCAGGAATTCTGGATTAATAATGTATTGTTCACCCTACATTTAGTAAAGGGCTTTAGACAAATTATTCCTATTAAAGTAATCGCAACTGAAGATTGTGTCAGATTCATTGTACTGCCGATGATTTTAATTCCATATCTAACATGACATCCAAAATATATAATTACCGCAGTTAATTCGACCACATTCGCAAATGATAATGCAATTCTCGACTGGATTAGACGTTACAATTCCATCTTATATGTAGTTAGAAGCATACAGAGAGATATACATACGTATGTACATAAATGTAGTGCGTAACTAAGACGCATTAATTCTCATATACTTCGATGGAGCGGAACATCGCGACACATCCACATACGACGAGAATTTCCCATCTAAATTAATTGCGACAGTGACGCGAAAACGTAATTCTCGAACCTTACGTGGGTCGTGCCATCCTAAACATCGTACTTATTTGCACAAATGGATTTGTCAATCGGAGCTGGTGCGCCCAGGTTACAGTAACATCTCGCGACAAGGGTAATCCCACTGATATGTCGCTCTGTGAATGCCAAGATCGTACATCGTTAATTTTATTATATTGACGTGAAAGATTTATGCATGTATCTCTACTCGAAAAAATGTCTACACTTAAATTGAAACTTTGATAAGTTTGAATTAGTACTTAAATGCACATTTTTGGTGAATACTTATCACCTATTCTATCTTCGATATAATTATATAATTCAATTCATTTAGGTATAGTCAGTAAATAGAGTATAGACTATTTATTCATCTCGTAACCCAGGGTCTCTTTGCATTTATTCATGTGAATGATAAACTCGATAAGAGGTACCTGAAGATGAATGCAACCATTAGCGCACCTAATTAATTCATACATAGACCCTAATAATTTCCATCAAACGTGAGTCGGCATTGAATTCAAAACGTGCGAAATGCATTTCACAGTACATACGCCTTTCGCTTCATCGGTTTCACCATGTCAAACGCAGTCATCCTGCAATTATGCAAAACACGGTGGGTGGGTTATCCCCGTTGAAAATCAGATTTAGTGCATCACCGATGACAAGCACCCTCGTAATAGTTTTACCGAGGAATTTGAAATCTGATTAGGTCGCGTGCATAACCACTGGCTGCTTATATTTGGTAATCTTCTCAGAAAATGCACCGAGAGTAAGTAGTTTAAACTGATCGTGTAACAAGAAAAGATTTTTTTTAGTCTAGATCAGAAAATGCCATTTTTATTCCTACTAGAATTAATAAGGTTTTCTTCAGAGCCGACCATTATAATAATTATAGGCGTAATACTTTTTCACTGATCAAAAATTCCTTGTTTGCCTCGTCTGAATGCTAATAATTTAGCTTAAATAATTGACACTATATTAAACTCTAATGTTTAAATATTTTATTTATGACATATAATTTCAATTATAATCATCAATATTAGTATTGAATAAGATTTATTATATTATGATATTATCGATGTAAGTAATACAATTTGGAAATTGTAATCAACCACAACCCCTCAACTTATTTGTATAATACCTCCGAAAATAGACCTCCTGCTACTTCCCACCTTGCTCACTAGAGGGCATAGGGTTAGAATTAGTCCGTTGTTGGAAGTATTATAAAAATAAATTGATAGGTGAAAGGTGATGACATTAGATCTTGCATTCGAAGTTGCGCTGATAAGATGTGGAAGGTCGAAACCACGTGGTCAGCTTCTAATGCTAAATCTATTTTCATTGCATTCGTCCGCAGGGTAAATTCCAACAATATATCATGAGCACCTATTACAGGCATTTTCCTAGTTTCTAAATAATTGAAATAAAAATTAGTTTAGAAATGTAAATATGTATAATAGTCGAAATTTCTGAGGATTGTATGTTTATTAGAAGCAAATAAAACCTTCAAATACTATATTTTAGTTTTAATTGTCTTATACTCTGCGTTTTAAATTTGATTCTAAAATATATCTTACTAATATGTTTGCAAGTACTGTAGAAAAAGATCTATTATAATGTTTCTTCGTGCTTCACTGCTCAGTACAATTTATTAAATAGCTACCTTCTAATTTATATAAAACCCTGTCCATATATGCTACGTAAGAAAATTAATCACAAACTAGTCCTTTACTTTCAATTTTAGGGCAAAATGTTTAAACAAAATCAAGTAGAAAAAAAAAACAAAAGAAAATATACAAGCGGCCAATCTAATTATTCGTGAAACAGTGATTTAAAAAATCCCAGAGACGTGAAATTTGTTTTGTAAAGGGACACATGCGCGTTACAAGCTTAATGTTCTAACTTTATTGTCCCAATTAGGGAGGCTACCACCTCCTTTAGCATCATACGGAACTGGAGTCGAATGATACCTCATCTTAAAGGCAATTAAATTTCTTTACAACAATACAATACTTGCTAACTTGACAAAAAAATCGTCATTTAATCCTGTTTTAGGCTAGTCCAGAATTTTTTGCACCAAAAACGGGGTTCGCTCCGCAAAAAATCCTAATAATTGATTTTTCGATTGGATTATGTTAGAGGATGTCCCCTAGTAGTACAAAACCAAATTTATGTCGTCTAAAACCGCGAACGTTAGCCGCCATCTTGAAAAACGCATTTTTAAAATAGCTCAAAAACGGTGAGTTTCACGTTAAAAATTGTAAGAATCATTTTTGTAGAAGATAACATTTCCCGTCTTTTTTGTTTGAAACAAAAAGTTTCAAACAAAAAAATCTCTAGTGTCAACATTTGTCGAGATATAGTCGATTTAAAAAGACGACTGTTGGTTTTTGGAAAATATCTCTCTAATTTTTTGAAATACGAAAAAAATGTGAGTATTAAAATTGTGGAGCATAATATTTTCTACAATTCTTGTATGAAACTTTTTTTTGTTCATTCGATACTTGCTCAGTTATACCGCATTGAAAGTCGTCTTTTTCAATCGACTATATCTCGGCAAATATTGACACTAGAGTAAAAGTTTCAAACAAAAAAGACAAGAAATGTTATCTTATACAAAAATGGTTCTTACAATTTTTAACGTAAAACTCACCGTTTTTGAGATATTTTCAAAAATGTGTTTTTAAAGATGGCGGCTAACGCTCGCGGTTTTGGACGACACAAATTTGGTTTTATACTTAGGGGACACCCTCTAACATAATCCAATCGAAAAATCAATTATTAGGAGCGAATATCTAAAAATTCTGGACTAAGCGGCCTACAAACGAAACGATCGGTTGTACGACTTGTCGTACTACAAGTTGAAATTAAAAACGTAAGGACAAGTCAGTCGCTGTTTTTCCTTATCGTGTAAACCGTCGAACCAAGTACGATATTACAACAGATTATCAGTCGATCGTTTCGTGTGTAGGCCGCTTTAAACCGTCGAACCAACTACAGTTGTAGAACGGATTGTACAACCAATCGTATCGTCTGTAGACCAGAAAGATACAAAAATAAATGAAAAATTTTACATTTTACGCTTATTTTACACTGCACTGAACTTTAGTTATTATAATACCTAATTGCATTTTCTTGGATAGCAATTGCTCTGTTTCAAGAGCAATTGAATACATAACATAGCCACAGATACAGCAAAAATTCATGTTTATTTTTATTTATTTATTTTTTATTTTATTTAATATTCGGGAAATTGACAGGGTCGTAGCCCCAAAAAAATTTCCACGTAATACATGAATACAATACAAAAAAGACAAAACATCAGCCAAAGCCGAACTAACTTAAGAAAAAGTAAAAGTAAAAAAAAAAAAATTATATTACTAACAAAAGCGATAGCAGTAAGTAAAATAAATAAAATAAAAGTGTGGTAGGATTAATAGTATAAGTACCTTAAACTAGAAAAAAAGAGAAAAAAACAAAACAGAAAAGTCTATCCATGAAAAAGACCGATCACTGAACTCCTGAAAGCAGACAGCGACAAGTTAAAAATATCTAAACTACTCGCGAAACTATTGTAGTTATTACACATTCGATAAAACGGTGAGTTTATACCCATGTTGGTTCTTTGAGTTATTAGTTGGAATGTCGCGGAGGATCTAGCCTCCAGTCTCGGGACACTAAAACTCATTTTGGAGAGCAAGTCACAGTCAAAATGATTATGAACAATTTTATATATTATCAATAGATCTGCGATTACCCTTCTATGTTTTAATGATAATAAACTATAAGCAACCAGACGTTCATGGTAACTCTGTAAATTGTTGCCAAATTTGTATGTCAAAAATTTTAAAAACTTTTTTTGTACCGATTCAACTCTATCAATGTAAACATTATACATGGGGTTCCAAATCACAGAGCCATACAGCAGATTATTAACCACAAGCGTGTTGAAAAGGGTAATAAGACATTTGTGATCATTAAAAGGCTTAGTGATTCTACAAATAAATCCAAAAGTTCTAAAAGCACGGCGAGTAATGAAATCCAGGTGGTATTGAAATGAAAGTTTCGAATCAAAAATTATGCCGAGGTCTTTGACAGTGGAAACCTTCTCCAGAGCTTTATTGCTGAGAGTATAATTGAATTCAACTGGTAAACGCTTCCTAGTGAATCTAATAAATTTACACTTGTTAATATTTAAGTGTAATTTATTGGAATTACAATAAATTTCAAATTTATTCAATTCATATTGTAACTGTAAACTGTCATTAATACTACCAATACTATTAAAAATTTTTAAATCATCAGCATACAACAAAAACCTGCAAGAGCTGAAAACCCCACCAATGTCATTTATGTATAAATTAAAAAGGAGCGGACCGAGATGGGAACCCTGGGGCACACCGGAGGTCACGTTTATATAGTCAGATCTAAGTCCATTAATAGCAACAGCCTGTGACCTATTTCTAATATAAGAAGTAATCCATCGGAGAAGGTTTCCATGGCAACCTATTTGAACTAATTTAGAAATCAATAAAGTGTGGTTGACTTTATCGAAAGCTTTTTTAAAGTCTGTCAAGATAACATCAACCTGGCCACCTTGATCCAAGACAGAAGACAAATAATCGGTATAAGTAAGTAGATTTGTAATGGTAGATCTACCCTTACAAAAACCATGTTGCTGTGGCAGGATAATGTGCTTTACGGAGTGATATAACTCGACAGTAACGATTTTTTCGAAAAGTTTAGCAAAAATGCTAAGTTTCGAGATAGGCCTATAGTTTGAGATTTCATCTGCGCTACCTCCCTTGTGAATTGGAGTAATCAAAGCATTTTTCCAAACTTGAGGAAAAGTTCCCTGCGTGAGAGATAAGTTAAATATTAGAGATAGGGGATATGCAAGAGATTCAGCACAAGATTTAATAAATAAAGGGGGAATATGATCTGGACCACTACCCTTTCTTACGTCCAAAGATCTTAACATCTGCAGTACGGAACTTTGGTCAATCAGAGATACATTGAAAGCCGAAAAAGGTGCATTGTTAGCAACCGAAAGACAAGAGTCCAGCAGACAGTCATCCTGTTCAAAAACAGACTTAAAGTAGCTATTAAATAACTTACAAATACCCAGTGTAGAGGTCGCCGTTTCATTCATATGGTGCATGCACGTCGGGAGTAAGGACGACGCACGCTTCGACTTAACATAACTCCAAAAGTTATTAGCGTCCGATTTGATATTTGACTGCACAGAATTTATCCAATTTCGATAATCAACATTTATGGCATACTTGAGTCGACGTCTAAGGATGGTAAAGGACTCGTAATCTCTTAATCTTAAGTATCTCTTCCATTTCGAGTGCATCTTACGCTTTTCTTTATAAATTTTAATAGTAGACCGTCGATACCATACAGGAAAAGGAGACCTCCCCACAATCTTTTCGGAAACATTTTTTTTAATAACTTTAAACAAATGAGAGTAAAAAATATCAACAGCATCATCCACGGATTGATCCTTAAATATGTCGGACCAAGCAATATCAGAAATCTCATTGTTTATGATTGAATAATCAGCTTTGCTATATTGCAGAGATTTCCAAGAGTTCAGCGGTAAATATTTCAATTCTTTACAGATAACATGAAAAATGATGCTTTTATGGTGACTGTCTTCCGGAACAAAGGGCCAGACACATTCTCGTACTTCTGATACCACATGGTTGCACAATACATAATCAAGGATACGGTGAAATTCATTAAAGACACAGTTATATTGAACAAAATTAAGAAATGATAACATATCCACTAGTAAGCTCTCCTTAAGATTAATAGACAAAGAATTAGATTCCATAAATTGACCATTATAAAACCATTGAATATTCGGTAAATTAAAATCTCCTACAATTACAAATATATCCTTACTATTTTCATAAACTATATTACAAAGGTTATCAAAAAATAAAGTAAATTTTGTAATGTCTGTGACAGGAGGAAAATACACGCAACAAACATGAACTTTACGCCCACCGCCCACAGAAATCGAAACCCAAACATCTTCATTAGTTGTACACCACTGTTGCCTATAAACACACTCCAAATTTACCGACACTGCAATCAAACTACCTCCACCTTCTTTCTTATTAGATGTTGCATGAGATCTATCCCTACGAAACACTTGATATGCTTCACAAAACAATTCACTATTACTTATATTATCATTTAACCAAGTCTCCGTACAACAAATCACATCAGTATCCGCGTTACAAGAGCTTGCGAAAAACACATCAGTTTTAGTTCGAACACCACGCAGGTTCTGATAATAAAACGATAGAACACTGACCATAGTAGTGAGAAATTATAATATTAGATGCAGATTCCTATACCAGTTTGGCGGGATCAAGTAGAGTATCATTAGTAATTACAAACACACGAGATACTTCGGATTTCCTGACGAAAATTTTTCCATCGCGAACCCAGTTAAATTTGTAAGAATTATTCCTACAAAAAGTTTTTACCTTCCAAAGGAGTTCTTTGTTCTTAAAAGACAAGTGATCATTGAGAAACACCTTATAATTTTCTTTGAAACCCAAAGTATTACTTGTTAATCCTTTAGATAGACGTGATGCAGCCATAAAGTCATTTTTTATATTGCGGGAAATGAACTTCACAATAATTTTCCTTGGGATATCGTTCGATTTACGATGATAACTTATTCTGTGACAGGCATCAATATGGTTAGCCTGAAGATCGAAGCCAACCTGCTTCGCAATATCGATAACAACATTGCATACATTTTCATTTTTGAATTCAGGAATTCCAGATATTTCAAGATTATTAATTCTACTGTACTGCTCAAGTGAATCTAGCTCACGTCGCATCCGTGTATTCTCCACCTCCAAATCAGCGACACGTTTTTCCATATCTTCAATGCGTTTGAAACAATTATTAAATTCCGTCATCTTTTTGTTGAAATCATCAATCTTAGAACCATAGAACTCCAAAGATTTTATAATTGTAGATTGTTCAGTCTTTATGGAAGAGATATCAGTTACCAGAAGTGATAATTTATTCAATATAACGGCAGTTTCTGCAGATGGAGAAGGGAGCGATGAGCACTCCTTACATTTCCATGACATTCCGGGTGATGAGAGTATATCAAGAGCAGCAGTCGAGAGACTGACGCAGACGGCATGATAACTTTTAGAACAAGCTCCATTGCACTTCAATCCTGGTTTGTGTCTATTGATGGGAGTATTACAAAAACTGCAGGCAGCAAAGTCCGGCATGCCGATACGGAGATAACCACTGATAAAACTCGCGAAATAACACTTGTTGATCAGAAATTATAACGGAAATTATTAGGGAATATTCAGAAAATTGAAAACTAAAATACCACACTGCTACAAAGATATTTATGTCTGTAAGTATTATTAAAATACCGAGAATAAAGCAGACTTTGTACAGAAAAATCGAAGGACGATACATACGATACGGCTGACTGATATATACTGACTGATATATACTGACTGATATACTACTATGTTAGCTTAGTAAATGTAGAAATTGACCACCACCAACTTGCATATACGCGACAAAATTCTGCTCAAATCGTCCGTGCACACTCTGGGAAATTTTTGTAGAGATTTGACGACATTCGTTAGCAATATGTTGTCGCAGTTCATTTAAACTAGCCATTGAGTTTTATAAATGTTAGTTTTTAGATGGCCTCGCAAAAAGGAGGACAAATCGGGCGATCGCGCTGTCCATTCAATGAGGCCTCTTTTTCCCATCCATTGCCCAGAAAACCTTTCATTTAAATACTGTCAAAAAAATCCATCTTGTTGAAAAAATAACAGGTCTTCACTATACTGATCATCGGTCTCAATAATGTCAGTCAACATCGGATCTATATTGCTTTCTAACAATTCTAACTACATTTCTCCGTTTAAATTACCATCGAAGAAGAAAGATCCAAAAATTATATCCAAAAATTTCAATGATATGATCGCGAAATATTTGCGGATTGCTGATCAATAGCGGCAATTAAGACGGTAACTAGGAATGAAAAGGAAATTTTGATTATTAATTGCGCGGTTACTTATCACTCCACAAAACTCTAAACGGTGATCATAGTCGTCTTCATGAAGTTCCTAGACTAATTGGATTTTGTAGGGATGGAACTTATATATCTTCAAAATTGGTTGAGCAATAGTACGATATATATCTGTGAAGGTAAAAACGGCATTTTCCACTGCTTCTGTTTTACTACCGGGTTTTGAACATATTTTTTTTTATTTGCTACCGACACCAACACACACCTTCGATTAACATTTTTATCCGGCTATCGATGCTTAATCAACTCTGATGCTCCATTAGCACAATTATTATTCGCGAAGAAACTTAATTATTTCAACTCTTTCTGCAATTTTAATTTTCAATAACAAAGGTACACTTAAAATGTCAATTTTTATATAAATGTTGCTTATCAATAAATAACTTTTCATGGAATTTCGAGTACAATATGATAACTGTTTATTGAAATGTTTTATTTCAACTTTTTATAGGTTTGTTTTTGTGATTTAATGTTTGTTGATCAGATTATTATCAGGATGTTCTTAATGTTTTGGTTTTTAAAGTAAAGATTTCCAAGAAACACATTTAAACTTTTATTTAATTTATTTATTTCTGTATCTTTCTGAAAAAATGAATTAAATATTAAGCAAAAGTTTTGCATCACATTATTGTCCACGGTTTAAGTGTAGTCTAACAAGTATGGTGCCGTTGTAAAAAGAATTTAATTACCTTTCAAATGAGGTATCACTCGAATCCAGTTCCGGTGATGATAAGGGAAGGGGTAGCCCCCAGAGGAGGGGAAATAAAGTTGCGAGGTTAATTGTATAACATGCAACTGTTCCCCTACATACGAAACAAATTTAACGTCTTTCGGCATTTTTCTTTTAAATCATCGTTTCCACCACCCTGTATTTGCTATAATATAATAAAATGTAATAGAAACTTAACAATGTGCATTTATAATGGTATTAAAAAAATACCGAAACAATGTAGTTCATATTAATTTTTTGGGGGTCATTTTTTGGAGCATAATATGATATGACCATTTGCACCATATGTATTAAGCTGGGCTTAACGCAAACTAGAGTTTGATCATTAATAGTTGTATATGTTTAAATCCTACTTTGTGTTAAGCCACGTTTTAATATTTTTGCCGCAAATGGATGTTAGACATTGCTTGCACCAACCTTTTTATATAATGGGGTTGAATTAGTAGATTTGTGCGTAAAAACTTATTTTTTTTAATGAGTGCTGAAATGAACGAGTCTCATCAGATCAGCATCAGAAACAAGAGTATTTTGCAAAATTTTAGTATAGATTTCCTTATTTTTTTTACACCGCCGTCAATGGAACTCAATTTTCTAACCCCGTTCCATGACATACACCTGCACATCAGCAATTTACTTTTACTATGTTTCACTGTAGGGGCAAACGTTTCACAGTATAGGTACTATGTATTTGGCTTTCTCCATATATTTATAATTTTGTCAGAACGTATCAAAACAATTTTAGTATTATCAGACCAAATTATTTGTTTTCAATGTTTAAATGTCCGCATCACTGTTAAAACGATTTTTAAGAGGAATTTCTATAACTATCGTTTCATCAAATCTTGCTGACGTTTTTTCTTCCGATATCTTTCACTTATGTTTTTTTTTTTTCGTTTTTTTTATATCTTTCCATAATACTTATCACACCCATCCAAATCCTTTCACGTATAATTTCACAGCTTATTTTCTTATTTTACTGCCAAATTCTTTGGGCTTCGCTACTTTGATGCGGCGACAAACTCAACAGGAATGAGTTGCTTTTATAATATTAAAAAATTACAAAATGAACTGTATACGCAAACATAGAAGGGGCTCAAGACTAAGTATGCATGTAAATAAGAAAGTACATAAGCACAAAACGAGATAGTTCCATTAGTTTAATACTGTTAGAAGTCGGTTCTCTGCGAGGGTGTGAATACTTAGGTTGTGCTTAGAGTATGAGTAGGAACTGTGTATTTCTTTTGTAAAAACATTCGTTGTGGACAAATGGATAGTTGCTGTTTTGTTAGATTTTATTTCAGTTCACTTTGTTCAAATGTTTTTGATTAAAATTCCAAACAGAGAAATGCAGTCTGAATAATTTTATTGCATGGTTTATTTCGCCGCGCATGATAACACTAATCAATAAACATTTGAACTAAAAAATCATTTAGTGGTGTTATGATTCTGAGAAAAACTAATTTGGTAAATAGTCTGCACTTGTCAAGCGATTTTTTGGGCAAAAACAAGTTGATTGATTGAATGACCCACTTTGATTGCGGATGATTTAAGAAAGAGTATATGCCATAGTATGTGTATCTGTATCTTATTACGTATATAAACAAAGAGAAGTAGAATGCAGCAAAATTATAAACACGATTTTAGAATTGAAACTAATTTAGCTGACGTTTTTATGATCCCCGTAGTACATCATACTTGCTCTTTGCTGTAGAAAAGCGCAAATATAATTTTCCATAACGCTACTGCCTTGGAAAACCCACCTGTAATCTCATTTATTGTGCGGAGATGTGAGACTATATTGTTCTGCGGTATATCTACCGCATATTATACGTAGTGGTAAAGCATAGAATGGAACGCGACCTTTACTTATCCCAGTAGATCCAAGACAGGTATTTCATAAAGACGTAATTAAAACTTCCGTGGTTTACCATTACACAGCCCGCGGATACTTCCTTTACGTAGTATCTACACTGAAAGATCTTAGAGAGTCTTGCACAGTCCAGATATATTAAACATTATACTTTTGAAGACTATTGCCTTTGAGCTAAGGTAAATGAAAGAAATAATAAGTGTTGTTTCTGGATAGAACTAACACCACTAGCATCGTGCAAAAAAGCTAACAAAAATTTAAGAGACCCAATATTTAGATATAGAAAAATATTGCATCTTGGTCTATATTTGTTTCCAAATAATGAAATATTGACAACTTCATACACGATGGTATCAACAGAACAGTTTTAGTATAGAAGCGAATACATACATAAGTATATCATAATTGCAATGAGTCACACCTAACAAATGAGTTTCTACAATAATTACCTACAATTAAAAACAATTAGGAATTATACACTCGTAAGCTATACATGCTGTATGTATAAACTGTAATAGTGTAATAACTATTATAAGTTTTTTTATGGTTTCAAACATGACATAGCAACGTAAATAATTATGTAATATAGGAAAATTAACGATCAAAGTAAATATTTGAAAGTATACCATTCACAAGGTAACGAAACAAAATCCGCTGTTTTTAAAATTTACATGTAAATTGTACAGATAAACACTAAATAAATTTTGAAGTTATACTATCGAAGTGACGGGTATTGCTGCTGACGATGTGGCCGTTGAAGAGCATGCGACCTTGTCATATATACCCATCGGCAAAATTATAATAGGCACCCTAACAATATTAAAATTTCATAAAGACTTTGAGAAAAAAATTAAAGATAATTTTACGGATTGAGCATTTATTATCAAATTGATATATTTTAGTATTTTGTTGGTCCTCCTCTTGCACGCAAGCCGCTGAAATCCTTTTTGGTATATTAGAGACTAATTTCTGGCAAGTACTGAAAGGCAGCTTGTTCTATTCTTCTAGAATAACGGTACCCAGATCTCATTTTGACGAGCTCTTGCAATCGTGCACTTTTTTCTTTTAATACTGACCACAAGTGCTGAATTGTTAAATCTGGACTCTGTGGAGGCCAATCCAAAACCTTAATCCCGTTTTCTCGAAACCACGCTGTCGATGATCGTGCAGTATGACACGGCGCGCTGTCTTGTTGGAAGATGACATTGTTTACATCTTCTTCAAATATTTTATTAATTGAGGGGTTTAAAATCTGTTCCAACATTCCTACGTAGGTAGCAGAATTCATCCGCCCTCTGCAAATGAAGGCGTTTCCCACTCCTCTTGTTGCCATACAGACCCAAATCATTGTACTGCCTCCTCCGCCCTTTATTGTGCGAAGAACACATTGAGGGTGATATTCCTCACCTACCCGACGACGAACATAAACAGTACCAGGTATACCAAAAAGCTAAAAAGAAGGAGATGGTTTTCTAATGTCGTCAATTTGTAGTACTCTAACAAACCATTTTTTAGAATTTACAGAACCGCATTTTTCTATTTTTCTTTCGCAGCCTTCGAGCTTTTAAGCCCACATCGCCTAGTCGTCTGCCAGTAGTTCGCGCCGATAACTTAACTTCATGTGCGCTTTGTAACGTGTCGGATAAATTGCAAGCACTTTGCCTATGATTTTGAAGTGCCTGGCGACACAGCCAACGATCTTCTCTGTCAGTTGTTTTACGTTTTCTTCCTCTACCTGGTCTAGTTTTTAGTTGTCTTGTCTCACTAGCACATTTTATCGTTGTTTGCACTGCACAACGAGAACATTTAAGTCTTTTTCTTCCCTTCCGCAGACAACAACAGTACCTGAGACCGTTCAGCCTCACTCAGTTCTCGTCGTTTAGGCATTTTACACACGGAAACACTACTGTATGTCAATAATAAAATAGCAAAACTCTTAAAACCCTTCAATTTAAATAAATTCACCATACTTGATCCGACCTTTTCTAATGAACGCAAACATACAACTAGCAGATAAGCAGGTAAAAGTTGGTACAACGTCGCAGCAGTTCGTCATTCTTGGAATATTGTAATTTATAGTTTTTATAGTACGCGTAATAGTTCTTGGAATTCATCGGTAATCCTCAAATGTACGGAATTACTTTACAATAGAAATTTTATAGGAGTGCCTAATAATTTTGCCGATGCCTTAGTTTGCTAGATGGAAACACTGCCATTTCCACCTAGATGAAACTGGAATTACCACGGTGCTATTCACACTCCTAGTTATTGCAGAAATTGGTGGAAAACAAGTTGTCTAAATCATGTCAGAAAAGCGTAGACAATTAGTGACCTTCTTTGGTATTGAAATAGTTTCCACAGTACACAATAAAAACTATTTTATTAATAGGGACTCCTCCTGGATCATTAGAATTGTCGTCAAAATCAGGTTGGATAACCGGAGACATTTCTCTACATGTCATAAAACACATTCAACACCATATAGGTTCACCAAAAGAGCGTTGAATTTTAATTCACCTTGATAACCATGAATCCCCAAGATCCTAGAGGTTACAATCTTTGGACGTGGCAGACACGGTTAATTCAAACCAATCTTCTAATCCTGGTAAGCAATTACTATTTATGAGATACCAAGATTATCTAAGAAGATATATTTAAATTCGTTAAAGATACTGCAAAACTTTACTTCGTGTTATGTTACTGATCGCAAAGAATTCATAGAAATATACGTGAATATCGTAAAAGGACAATAATTCTGAAAATAGACAAGAATAGAACAGGTTCCTAATCCACTCTACTAATCCTTATAAACAAATGCTGGGCAAGTAAATTCAGCAATCAGGCATCCACTAATCTATAATAATAGACGGGAGTGAAATTTTTGTTACCCCTAAAAGTTTATCGCTTACCACACACTGAAACACATTAGACCATTTATCAGATAAAGCAAAGGCAAGGATGCTAGACAGACACAAGCAAAGTTTGGTGTTTGCACCACAATATTGGAAAAGCAAAAGTCAAAGAAGATGAAATTTTAATTTAGAAAGAAGGGTCGAAATGTATATTTGGGAACACTAATGAAGTGGAAATAAGTTTGTTTGATTTAGTTAATAATGTCTGTCGGAAAGAGTAACCACAATTCAATATCAATATCAGAAAGGGCAAGAATAGTGGAGATTACTAAAAGAAAAACAGACGAAAAGCTTGATCTCGAAGACTAGACATCAGCTTGTTTGTCCGAGAGACGATGTGGTATACAAACAACCTAAAGTCGCTGCTCCTGGCGGTATCCTTGCTAAAAAAATCGCAGCTATTTTCTAACGGGTCCTAGTATTATAATTCTGTCAATACTGTACTGTAAAATTATGTATTTTATATTTTGTCTGTTTCACCGTTATAAAATCCAGGAGTTCACAAGATATGTGTTACTTTAAAAGTGTATATCGATAGAAACGTCAAACTAAAGTTAAAATAAGTTAAAAAAAATATATCAACACCAATCAGCAGTGGAAAAACACGAAATCAACTTTTACATATGCAAGCTCCTATCAATGGAGAGAAGTTATTGATATCTAGAAGAATCTGAACAATATCAACAGAGAAGATGGAAAACTGTTACCAACTATATCGATAATATTTAAATACTGTGGAACTAAACATAGACGAAAAGAGCTTTGACAAAGATACTACCATATTGTTATGTCAAAATCAAATGAAATAATAAAATACATATATTATATTAAACACATTACAATTTATCTTGACCCACCCTATCTTATCTTACAATTAGTCTAATGTATAAATGTAAAAAACAAACTACCAAAACCCTCACTCTCTTCTTTGTGTCTCGGTTTTGCTTGAATTTTGAATCTTCTTGACATCGTATCCTTTAGTGTCTTTCCAGCGGCTGAATTGTGTTCACAACTGGACATTTGTTAAGCATCGCTTTTAAACTTTAAATGTTTTACACTTTTCTGTCTCTAAAGGGGAAATCTTTTTACTTTCCTTCTCTTTCCTTTTTGTCTATCTTTTTTATTTTTTCCAAAAATCTTCGCTGTATTTTTCTTAATTTTTTTCTTATATCCGGTTAATAAATAGCGTTGCTTGTGTTTGTGTGTGTGCAATTTTAACAATAATACCTATTCCAAACTCTCAGTGCTTAATATAGTACTTTAACTAATTTTAATTCACGTCACTGAAATAACATAAACAGTTACTTTATTTTTGTAGAAGATTAAGAAGAATGAGAAACGGCTGCGAACGAGAGAACTGGACTCCAAAATGTAGATACGAAACTATTGCTTTTGGATGACCGAATATTATAAAATCTCTTTTTGGATTTAAATCTCGTCTTCTGTTGCTCATTATTTACTGGTTAGAGTAGTGCACATAAAATCAAACAAAAAACGATTGAAGCCCAAATTAAAAGCTAAATCATGTACATACATATATGCAAATTTTCAAATATCACCCTTCAATACTGTGACATTTTAACCTACCTAAGTAATGACTTTTTTCAGTTAAATATAAACATTCGGATATGAGTAGATGTGGGTGAAAATTTTTCATTTTGACATTCGATACTACAGACAGGGAAGAAATGTGCAGGGCAATTAATCCCACGACGGCAATATATCCTGGAGCGATGTCACTTTTATTTCGAATTATATAATCGCGCCGCCAATAAATCACGTGTTTCCGGTTTAAAAACGTGCGGCACGCGTATTACATTTCGCGAGGTACGTGACCGCACTGGAAATTGCCGCTAAGTGGGCGCTATATTGCAATGTACGTGAGCAATTTTCATCTTTCTCACCAATGGCCGTGTATATTAATACGAACGGAATTGCTTGTTGATGTAGACGTGTGCCTAATTTATGCATACAAATTCTTGCGAAACCCACTGTAGATAGTTTTAAATTATATCGTTTAAATATGTGTGTAATGATTCTACCGCGAATTGGTGTTTTAGAATAGGGGACGAGTTAAGTATGACCTGCATATGTTATCCTGTTGCAATTAAATTTATTTTATAAATTATAACAATAACTTTATTTATAAAACATCTGCTTATATTATTAACGTCGAGTGTACACTTACTAGTCCTTGAATGGATACGTCATCACATCGCAATTTATTTTTATTTTTTAAATCAAACTACGTCATTTTTAATGATGTGGTTTCAGAATATTTACGGTAAAATAATAACAGCGATAGGTAGGTTTTATACGTATTCTGACTTAATATGCCGTGTTGTGGGAATTAAATCTATCAAGAAATTATGAAGTTACATTATTGCTTTATACAGTAAATAGTGAAATTGTTCGCATGAAGAAGGATCTAATTAGTCAATATGTTAATTCCGAATTATAATAATAATAATAATAATAATCCATGCCTTAGCATCCCCCAACAGCTTGCGCCAATTACAGGGGGCATCGGCTGGCCATGATTATTACGCCTGCGGCTGTAGACCGACTTAAGATGTTACCTTTCCGCATTTGCCGTGGAATTTGGAAAACTATTTCGAACCGAGTCAAGTGTGCAAGCCACTAAGCTACCAGCCCGAATTATAACTATATTCCTCAGAATTACGAGCATTTTTATAAGAAAGGGTTCCCTGCCGTTGATGAATCGATTTTTGATATATTTCTCGGTAATAAAAACACATAAAATATGTATGTACAAGCGTTATAGATTAATTTGGTGCAAACTATGTATGTACATAATTTACTTAAAATTAACTTATGTCAACAAAACAATCTGAAGTGTGCACTATATGTACTGGAATACACATATCTATGTACTCACAGCAAACAAACATATTTACTTATGTTTTACTTAGATCATACCTACAATATGCATAGCCATAATGTTTATACTGGCATCCTAAAGTATCCTATCTTGCATGTCAACTTTTAATTTAAAAAATAAGCCCGTTTCTATGTTTAAATTAAACTTTGCTAATATCTAATGTGATCTTTTTATAATTTTGAAACGACAATTGAAATGAATTTTTGACAGTGAACTATTACCCATACTTCGGAAGCCTAAAGATTAGAAATAAATGGTAATAAATAGATTGATGTTTTTGTCACACACATAATCTTGTCTGACAAAATGGTGTTAGTTAATTGTATTAGAGTATAAAATAATTCAACAACTGTATTTATTTAAACTTATAACAATAGTTTATAAAATGAGGGATGAATATGATAATAGTAATTAATAATACGAAAAACATATTGTTTGGTTTTAAATTTAGGCATTGCTTTTCGTATTGGTAAATAGGATCGGTAGAGTTTTTATCTGACATCCAGACTGCCCTTAGAACACTACAGGCTATCAGTTTTGATTCAAAGTGGTACTTGACTGCCATAGGAAGCTCGAAAAACTGATAGAACATCACAGTACTCTGTCTCAGTCACTCTGGAATCAGAGGAAATGAAATAGCTGAAAAGTTAGCAAGAGGCGCCAACGAATGACCATTCATAGGTCCACGTGGACGTGTGATCGTTTTTATGGCAGCATCAAAGCTTTTGTCAAACCTGAACTCGCCGCTAAGCATTGGCACATGCATTACATGGACGTAGTAAAGTGTCACCTATGTCGAAGCTATGAGAGTGCAGAGGAAATTCTGGTCCATCTCCTTGATGACTCTCCAACAGGCGGATATACTTTAAGGTCGATCGATTAGATGATGCCGGAGTAAGTAAATTAACTCTTGATCAAGGGGACACCATGAGTCTCTCTTTTGGCCGAGTTGGTCTTTCTGGATGGTCCTGCCCGTGCAGTCGGGAAAAAAAATAAGTATGTTAATTTTAAATAAAACTATTGTTTCGTACGTTGATTAAGCGCGAGCTCAAATAATATATGTATGTACATCGGTTCTTAAGTGAAGTAATAACACGCTCCATAATTTAACTTAAAAATGCCATAGATATCCGGCAAAAATGTTTAACAAAATTCATGGAAATGATACAGTGATGTTAAGCATGCTGTGTACTGATGTACTACATAGCCTTGAAAGTGTTATATGTAGACATGTATACCAGAATAGCGAGATGGTTGACTTTTTATTATGAAACGGAGAAAACCCACACTATAGTTAACAAATTGAACGTCCTATAGTGCGGCAAGTCAACCATCTCGATATACTGGTATACTATTGCCATATCTAGTTATATGTGTATGCGACAGTTGGCAACATGTATTTATAAAATAGTATCAATGGCTTCTAAGATTTTAACAAAATCAGAATAAAATTATGCAATAATTAAGAAGGTGTTTCAGGACAATTACAGTATTATTCAAAAAGTAACTTGAAGATACAAGGTGATGGTCTACATTTAATAACACAAAGTCCATCATTTCAGTCTTTCTTGTCAGAATTATCCTAATGAAGCAAAATATTGGACAGCACAAATTTTTCTAGTTTCCCAAATTGTCACAGACAAACTATGACGATTAAATATGCTTCACACAGACTTTGAAACTAGGTTTCACGATGTTTTGACTACGGAAATAACCCAGTAGAGTTTATCTATTCATGCGGTGACATTGAAGACATATTACAAGAAGAACTAATTGGAATAAGCACTAAGGAAGAACTTAAGGTACAGTTCAGAAAGAGATATCAACACTTTTGACTTCAGAGAGACATATCTATTACTTATGCTTTATTATAAACTGTTATAAAAAGTTTTTGATTTATTAAAGCATCAAGCTGATTCATTTTATGTTATCATTATAATAATAATATAATAAATTATACTACAAGACAGAAAAATTGTGGACCACTGATCAACAGCATGGCAGTCTTTATAAACCAGCTCAACTCGTGCAGAATTTCGTGTATCGTTTATTTTCTCTTTAATTTGTGGCAGATGCTCCATTTGTGTATTTATTTGATAAAAATTTTCCAACAGCAAACGGTGATACAACATGCGCCATTAAGTTAGTCAAGTTTAAAATTATAGATAGTAAACGTTACTGTATAATATTGATTTACAAAATACATAAATTTCAAAATAAAAAGCAATATAAAACTGACGTTAGGTTTAACTATAGTGTTGCCTTCTAAGTCTTAAAGAATTATAAATCATATTATGCAAAAAGATGCAATTAAATCGTAAGGCATACGACAAAGTTATCGTTAAAATTGCCGAAACAAAAACCAAAGGGAAAATTTATTTTTTGGCAATAGCCTGAAGTTTCCAAGTTTTAGGCTTCCTAAACTCACATAATGTAATCGCGAAACTTCGCAAACGAGCTTTGGAATTTATTGACTTAAATTTTATGGTCGCTACATTATTTTTTATATACAGAGTAGATAGTTACCCGGGCTCTTTTCACCGCAGGGGAAAATATATTGCTATTGGACGAAAAAAAACCTCTACTATAATAAATATTTGCATACTACATTGCAAAAATGAAGAGAAAATTTCACGAAAATTCAATGAAACCCGTTATGGGATTTACTTTAAGGTTTCCTTTTAATGTAAAAGCTAATGAACCTCGTATAGGACGGGAAAGGTGGGAATAAATTAAATTATTATGGAAAGAAAAAACATATGAATTTAAATAAGATGAAATTCGTGCTACACACTTTGTTTCCATTTTCACGAAAACATTTACATCACGCATCAGTATGTTTACCTCGCTTTAAAATGTTAATAGCCTAACTTTGTTAATTAGATTGCTTTTATTGCCTTTATATGCAGAATATGTTTTTACGGGTTATGTTTCCTTACTTCAGTGTAACAATTTTATTACATTAGTTTTCAACCTAAAGGCAGCTGTTATATTATAACTTTCTACATGAAGTAGCAACAGATAGGTACAATACAAAATCTATGAAAATTTCGTGTAAATTTTCCCAATATTTCAGTATAATTATACATGCTCTTTGTTGAGAAAATCGCTACAACTATTGAAAAATTTTTCAATCTAACTTTTGCTTTGTGTATTTGGTGTGGCAAATGTAAAAGCAATACTAGTATTTTAATAAACAAGTCAATAATACTTTCATTACTAATAAGATGATACGGTTTTTGTATTTTCTATTTCATATTCAATTAAAATTTTTCCACAATTGTTTATATTTAAATTCGCAAAGTTTTAAAGCTAATGGACCTGATATCTCTTATACGTATCTAATCCGTAACTTTAACCGGAAAAACATTTCTGGGATTTTATATCACTACTTACCTTTCACACGCTATTGTTTATAAGTGCTTTATCTTGTTTTGCTTCTAAATGAAAAACAAACGAAATAAGTATCAGGTAACAAGTATGCATGAAACGGTTGACTTTTATTAAATATTTTTGTAATAAGAAGTAAATTACTACTCATTATATAACCTTTCTTACTCGTTATTGTTTCAGTTATTTTCATTGTTAATTATTATTTTTTAGAATGTACTACATTAACTATTTATTATTGTCGTAAAAAAATATGTTAGTCATCTTACCAGATCGAAATAAACAAAAGTTGAAATCCACGCAGATGTACTTAGCTACCTACAACAATATAATTTGCCAATTTACAAAGGAGAACCGGTACATGCTCCCACGATAAAATATAAATCTTCAAAAATACAGTGATTGAAAAACAAGAACCTGGGCGTAAGAAATTTTGTGTACTTACTTTTAAAATAACGTTTACATCATACCCCTGATCTTGTTTACACTTTTATTTAAACTAATTTACAGGGACATTAGTCTCAGTTAAGGCTATTTAATTAAGCTGCGGTTGGTTGTGTTATCCCCGTTTATATTTATTACAACCTACCAAAAGTACAAAGAGTTACGCACATTTTTTTAATCGTCTTAATATTTAAATAATATCACATAGAAGATTTTGCAAATAATTTAACAATAACTTGAAATTTAATCCTTAAATTCAATATTATTATTGTCTTCATAATGACAACTTTGCTGTTGACACCCGTCGATTTTTAACTACTTAAGTAAAACAATAACACAATATTGCAAAATATATACAGTGAAATACGTTTAACACGAAAACGCTTAAGAAGAAATATCGGTTAACACGAAACAATAAAGCAGCCCCGAAAAAGTGCTATGTATTTGCATACATTTTCTTTCTCTTAACACGAATTAAAAGTCGCCGAACACGAAAAGATATCGTTTCTCGGAAGGAACAAAATATGAAAACAGCTGCCACGTCGGCGAGAATTAAAAGGGGTTTGAAATCAAAGGGAATGAGACAATGTTGTTCATCTAAAAAGGACAATACAAAAAATATATCAGATTATTTTTCAAAAAAGTTATAAACGTTTTATTTGTTTTTTTTAATTGCAAATCATGTAATAAATTCAGTAACTTCTTGTTAATATTTTTGTTTTATTGATTTTTGTTAAAGGCATGCATATACAGGGTCAGTTAAAAGTATGGAGACGGCGATTTATTGTCGTTAATATTCGTTTTAGAGAATTATGTTCAATATAAAAGTTTGTTAGGTTATTTTGATCTACATTTGAGAATATTTGAATTTTTTTTTCTTCAATTGTTTTTTAGTTACGCCTGTCCGCGCAGTTTTTTTGAATGGGAACTAGTAAATTTTACTCTACCATTCGATAGAGAATTTTTTTCTCTTTTCAGTAAAATTTATGTTTTTTTAAAATTCATTTTAATAACGTTTCTATAAAAAAAATTAAACAAATTAATAACAAAGTAAATTAAAGTAAGTGTTCAAATTGTCGTCCATTAGTAATTTGACAATGACCCAGTCGATTTACAAAACCCGGAACAGAGTTCTATAAAAAATCTCGGGGAATTTCTTGTATCGTTCTGGTAATTCGGATTTGTAAATCTTCGACGTTATCGGGCTTATCTTTGTAAACTTTGTTTTTTACATATCCCCAAAGAAAAATATCTAAAGTACTTAAATCTGGCGAAGGGACTGGCCATTCACTGGTTCCTCGTCTTCCGATCCATCTGTGGGGAAAAACGTTGTCCAGATATTGACGAACATTTACACCATAATGTGGTGGGGCGCAATCTTGCTGGAACCAGATACTGTCATTGGGCAGGTGTTCATTGTTTTCATGTGGATAAAGCGTAGCACAAGCAGGTATTATTTCATTTTGCAATAACTACAAATACAGAGCCGAAGTTAAATTGCCATTGATGAAAAAGGAACCGATAATATGACCGCCTAGAATGCCAACCCAAACATTAACCTTTTGGGGGTACTGCGTATGGTGCTCTAAAAACCAAGAGAGATTTTCCGATGACCAGTATTTGCAGTTATGTCTGTTTACTTCACCGGTAAGGCAAAAAGTAGCTTCGTCAGAGAAAAGAATATTGTTGACAAAATTTTTATTAGTGTTGCAAATATTTAACATTTCTTCAGAAAATTGTAATCTATCAAAATCATCTTCCGTTAACTCGTGTACAAGGTGTACCTTATAAGGTTTATACTTTTCACTTTTTAAAATTGACACGATCGATGACTGTGAAATATTGAAATTGGCCGCTAGTTGACTGGTTGATAAATGGGGATCTTCAGATACAGCCAATAAAATATCCAGTTTGGTATCATCGCTTTTTGCTGTTCTAGGTCTACCACTGTCAAAGATTTGACGTACACAATAACCACTGATAAATTTATGTCGCTCAAGTTTGTTTATCGCTTCGCTTCTGTCTATCTGCGATGTACCGAACATCTGTTAAACATTTGAACCGGCCTATTCTTATAAAAAAATGAATTAAAAAAAACAAAAATATTATTGTAAAGAGAAAAAGTTCTCTAGCGAATGGTAGAGTAAAATTTACTAGTTTCCATTAAAAAAAACTGGGCAGACAGGCGTAACTAAAAAACAATTGAAGAAAAAAAAATCAAATATTCTCAAATGTAGATCAAAATATCCTAACAAACTTTTATATTGAACATAATTCTCTAAAATGAAAATTAACGACAATAAATCGCCGTCTCCATACTTTTAACTAACCCTGTATATCTATGCAAATAAAATGTACTAAACGAAATTTTGTTGAGTATATGTACATATGGTATATATATACACTTTTTGTAATATTCTTTAACACGAAAAAATATTTCGGTCCCGTCAGGTTCGTGTTAAACGTATTTCACTCTATATTAATAATAGACTTACAGCATTCTGTTGTAAAATCAAGCAAACAATAAATTTCTCTGAAGTAGCGATTCTCAAACTGGCAACAATACAGAGTATCAAAAATTGTTTGTCTGTAGTATTTAGGACTTCAGAGTCTTCTGCTATCCTATAATATTAAGGTATAAGGTTTAAATGTATAGGATGCTATCTTAAAAAATCCAATGAATTGTTACTGATTTAGTAGATAACAGATCGAATGATAGTTCTTGGAGATTTAGGCGAAGTTCTTTTTAACTTTTACTTATTATTCTTCACCTTTTTGTGAATCTTTATAAACATTATCAAATTGCATATGATGCGAAAGTTTTCTGAAACATTTATGTTCTAGGTTCTGGTGTTACTACGAGAAAATTAGGTTTTGGGTTTAATGTGTATCGTACAACAATTACTACTACCGTAAACTAGCAAACCATAATCGTAAATGCAGAAAATGTCCGAAATACATATAGTATAGAGTCTAAGAAATCGACTCAACAGCAATACAACTTAAGAAGTCGTTGCAAGAAGCACTAATCACAAGACAAAAAAAAAATCATAATTATGGATGACAAAAATTTTACGTTTTCTAATCCAAAAATACCGGGCAATGTCGAATTTTAAATGAAATGTTATCAAATGGGGCTTCTGGCAATATCAAATTCAAACAAAAGGCAATGTTTTGAGACAAATTTATGGTGTGAGGTGCATGATTATGAAGCAGATATTTCTAGGGTTGATATTGGACATGTTACGGGAAAGGCAGTTAATGCTAATATCCATATTCAAAATGGTTTTCCCGAATTCCACGAATTTATGAATTTACATCATGTCAACGATGACATGTTTTGGTCTGACCTAGCTGCGTGCCAATACACTGGAGCAATATCATGTGGTTGGAAGCAAGCAAAATACAATTTGTCCCACGCCAAGATAACCCTCGTAGCGTATAACAAGTGAGATTCATTTGAAACTTTTTCGACTTTACTTGGAATGGGTACATACTTACCAATTAAGACGAAGGCTTTGTCAGATTATATGTGAAGTGGACTTGGAAATTTACTAAAGACTAAGGCAAGTAAGAATAAAGATGCATAGAACAACATGGCCTGCTAATTTTCCTGACTTTAAGGTTTTATTCAAAATAATTGGTACAATATATTTTGTTCTAAGTATTTTCCTTCGAAAGCTACAACTTTTCGCCATCTTTGAGAGACCACGCGAATTCCGTTCCAATAAAATCGGTCATCTTTGGAGTCCAAGAACGTATCGACCCAATTTTTGATACCTTCAATTGAAGTGAAATGTATTCCGGACAAACCATTTTGCATTGATCGAAACAACTGGCAGTTGGAAGCGGTAATGTCTGGGCTATACGACGAGTGGGGTAAGTCTTCCCATCCGTTATTTTCCAAGTAAGTTTTAACGGGTTGCGCAACATGTAACCGACCATAGTCATGATGCAAAATCAATAACTCGTCTCTAGTCGTCCATTCCAGCCATTTTTGGTGTAATGCTCGCTTAAATGATGATGATTTGTTGTCGATAGCGTTCCCATTAATGGTTTCACCTGGTTTTAGCAGTTCATGATACACCACACCTTTCTGATCCCACCAAATACACAGTATCACCTTCTAAGCATGGATATTCAGCTTTGGAATCGATGTGCTGGATTGCCTAGGACTCACATATGATTTCTTGCGTTTAGGATTGTCATAGTGGATCCATTTTTCGCCCCCAGTAACGATACGATACAGAAAAGACTTCTCTTTGTACCGTTGAAGCAGCATTTCAGACATGCAAAATCACCTTTCAATGTCTCTCAATATCTGCGTCCACAATATCAGTTGCATCGTCTGCATATTGTGACAATGTATAGGGCAAAAATGGATGATTCGGAATCAAGTGTGTCCTAGGTTGCCTCCCTGACGAATCTCCTAAAATTATTTTCATGGACTAACAAAAACACTATTTGTTTCACATTTTATGTTTTCGTAGTCATCATCTTTTGTTGCATAAATATGAGGAAAGCATGTATCCCATTTCCCACAACAAAACTTAATAGTCTATTATGCTGGAAAACTCTTCACAAATAAAAACACAGCAGATACTGCAGATCTTGTATCCAGGTGATCATGAATTTTTTAAGGATGCATTCAATAACGTCTAATTGCTTAATTGTAAACTAATGTCTAAACAAAAATATATTTAAACTATAGACATTTGCCAATCACTTGGCTATCTAAAATGGAAGTGGTTGTCAAAAAAATACTTCACATTGCAATGAAACTTTTAAAAAATTCTTTGTGTATGGATAGAATGGTTTCCCTTAATTACACACTATGATTCTTACCTACCATTTTTTGTTGCATAAGATAAAGTGCTTATTTACGAAAAACGAATCCTGTTCTATCACAAATTTATTAGCTGGCCTACTAGCAAACTATTAGAAGTGTCAGCTGTATAACCTGTGATTATAAATGTCAACATAATCAATAACATCCAATTAATTTCTGACACACCGCAAATCTAGGTTATTATTACGATTAATCAATCTTCTTGTAAATGACTGTAATGTAGGTATACCACTACAATATTAGGCTTAAGGTTAAGTACCCCTTAGAACAATTGTGTTGACACTATAAGGTTATAAGACAGTTATAATACAGTTATAATGTATTTATTTTAAATAGTAAGAAATTACCGAATAAGAAACGCATTTATTAAACCAAGTTATGTTCTATGGATGAACAGGTTTTGTTAAATTGATCGTTTATTCGCCCTTTGAACCAGACTTCCTTCTGGAAGCAAACATTTTATGTTATTTCTTATTCTCGTATCAAAACAACTGATAAATAATTTACGAACTCTCAGCTACTGTCATCATTCATCATTTCTGAACTATTTTTCTATAATTGTTTACTCAACCTTAAGTTCTGTGACGTATGAAACCTCGTGTTGTTTTGGAAATAAAAACATATTGTGTTAATAAGTCTAGGCTTCCATTGTAAGTCGTCATAAAGAAAACACAATCCTTGCTAAAGTAAATTACGCTTAACTTAAAATTGAGTGGATGGCTTAACTAAGCTTCGGTCTTAAGAAACTTGACGCAAACGGCAATAAATATAATTAGTTCACTTATTCCTTGAAACTTGTTGAAGTAATCCTAGATTCCGTTCGAACTCTCCACCAACTCTAGAACAGTTAGTTACCCCTCTCTATACACGATGACACGGACGAATTAGAGCAAGCATTTCCCCCTAATAATCGATAAGACCACACCATTTTAGCCCGCAACCCTACGAAAACGCCTTCTCAGTGGATACTGCAGTAGAATGTGGTACCTACAGCTTACACAGTACATACATTCAAGAGAGCGAAGTTGAACTAAGCCTATTCTCCGAATTTTACACCTGTTCCGACCTCGTTACATCACGTTTACGGTATTCATCTGTCTCAACTACTACGAGGTGAGCATCTCGTGCGAGAACGAATGAACCTGAAGATAAATAATTACTCCTTAGGGTTATTTTCGATTCCGTGAACTTCGGATTTCCATCATACTACCGAAGGGCATCCAAAGTCGCTGCTGTCATGGTATTTCACCCTTCGCTTCGACATATTCCTTTCTTAATTAAGCACCGTTTCCTTCGTATATTGTAAAGCTTTCCGCAGAGTTTGAAACAGTATACAATCATAATTGTGGAATTGCTTAATTGAACTTGAAGGAACATTTTATCGACTGAAATTGAATTAGTTGATTCGAGAAAGTTAGGATACTCTCAGATTTAGTCTGAGGAAGAAATAACTCCTTAGTAATTCATGAAGTCTAAAGTGTTATAGGATTAAAACTATCTATAATGAGTACTAGAAGGAAACTACAGTTAAAAGCATTTGAAAATTGTAGTATTCATAGACGAAACATTAACATGTTTATCGTACCTATACTTTCAGCAGAGACAGTTATCTAAATATTTGCCTAATTATACACCATTTATGGGCTGAAGGACAATCTATCCATCCCACTGGTATACAACAAAACGGAAGGAAACTACAGTAGAATGCTGTAAAAAATTTAAGATATCTGCCCCACCGCTTCCTCATCAACAATTATGATTGATTTCGAGAGCCACAGCTAAAGCAATCTCAACTACTTTCCCGGAAGCCACCATTAGGAGATGTTGTTTCCATTTTTGTCAGGCAGTTTATCGACATGTCCAAGTATCTGGCCTAACGGAGCGATATGATGCAAATTTTGCATTGAAAATTGGATTCTTGGCATTTATATTTCGAACGAGTGGTGGAAGCATTCGAGGTCAAAATGTAGCGGATTATTTTGAGGATACCTGGATAGGCCATTCAGAAAGAAGGCCAAGAAGGCGCCGTGCTACGACTTGCAACAACTCAATGAGAAATTACTTCCAATATCAGCTGCACCTAGAATGCCAAAAACGAAGAATTCGGTCGAAGGGTGACTCGGAGCTCCGAATGCCAAATCTCAGCATCCAAGAATTAGGATATTTTTGGAAGGGATCCGAAGAGAGTACTACTGAATACAACAGTACACGGCAGGTACGCCACCAGTCATGCAAAAAAAATAAAGACCGCCCAGAAAGAATCCAATTCCATTTCATTTCATTGTGACTCCAATTCGAATAACTGGTCGTTCTAAGAATTGTTCATTGGACTAATTGCAACCTTCGAAGAATTTTGTCCTTGCTTGGATAAGGCTACCTATGACAGAATTTATCTATAAATTGCGTAGGAGACGTGGTGTTTCATCTGAGTTGTATGAACTGCATTGATCTTTGAATTGCATAGCGCGATTCTGTTTGAGAGGTCCTTTTCCTTTAATATTGCACACATTCTGAACAGGTTGCTCTTTGATTATCAGAAGTTGACACTTTATACACTTATATCTTCTGAGATTTCCTTTATATAAAAAGTGTGTTTCTCACATGTTATTTATCTCACAAGTCTAGTTGGTGCTCTATTCTTGCTGTTTGTTTTTTTATATACAGGGTGATTGGTGAGAATGGCCTATTAAAAGTATTATAAAAACGGAATAGAATTTTAAAATAAAATTTTGCAGTTGCATATGGTTCAATATGAACTATCAACTGAAAATATTTTTGAATAAATATCACTTCCGGTTATCCGGAAGTGGGCATCAACTTCGATTTTTAAATAGCATGCTATAAAATAAATTACAAATTCAGCTTCTATGATAAATTTTACACATATTTCATCATACCCTATACCTAAATACCATGCCTTCTGAGTTATTCGCAATTAAAAAAAAAAGTGACAGATGCCAATCTTACTTTATAGCGATATTACGTCACTTAGGAGTAAGAAAGATGAATGAGATTTTGCATACGCATAGCTGATAATATCTACTTACACAACATTTGAAGTTCTTCTCTGTAACATTATACAGGGTGTTTAAAAACTTAGTTGTTTTTAAATAAGTTTAATCTGTGGAAAGTAGATTTTTTTAAATGGAAAGGTATGCATTTTATTAGATATTCTGATTCTACAAAAGATTCTCTTTTAATCCGTATTAAGTGTTCCTCTACCTAAAATGTAAGGTAAATAAGTTATAACGATTTAATTAGTCTCCGTGCCTAAGATACTCAGTCAATTGACTGAAACAAGAGTGTTTAGCTCATTTGTTTTACATACAGTTACTGGCCACTTATTTTGGCGTCTGTCATTTTAGTTGTTCTCGCGTACACTGAGATAAATAGATCTACACCAGTACAATAATTAGGGTAAACATATGTAATCTTGGTATTTTTTTTACAATTTTTATTTTAAGTACCTGTAACAATGTTTTCGCTTCTGTACAATCCATTTTTCTCAGTATATGGTTTTATAATGGGTTAGCATTGAGAATAGACCAAATCAAGTAATCATGAATTTATTTACATATTATGTAAAGTGTATGTAATATAATTGTAAAATAAACGTATCGAACGTTTAAAAGGATACTAAAATTTCTAAGAATTTTTAAATAAAAGTTTTAGCAACCGATATTTTCGTAGAACAATGGTGAATTATATCATCAAAAAATTAGATTATCCAAATTTCTCCTAAATACTCCCAACAAGCTTTATTTGAATAATCAATATAAAGTGAAATTTACATCAAAGGTCTAAATAATTAGTAATAATGTCCAAATTAGGTAAAATTAAAATAATATAAAAGATACAGTAGAAAAATTATAAGAACAACAATAACAATAACATAAATTATTTTCAGCGTTTGACCACCTCTCAAAATTTGTGAAAAATGAGATAAACATTGAAACTGTTATTTGTAACTTTAAGATCGGATAAAATTTAACCGGAGGGTGGTCAAACGATAATTTTTAGTTTTCTGTGGTCCACAGATACGAGACAGTAAGTCCTATTATTTTCAGCGTTTGACCAGCTCTCAAAAATTGCGATAAACTTTGAAACTCTTATGTGTAACTTTAAGATCGGATAAAATTTAAGCGGAGGGTGGTCAAACAATAACTTTCAATTTTCTGTGGTTTAGAGACACCATACAATAAGTTCTATTATTTTCAGCGTTTGACCACCTCTCAAAATTTGTGGAAAGTGCGATACAAGTGGTTGTGACATTATCTGGGTTTGATGTCATTTCATCGGAGATACATATATATGAAGTTATTTTTTTTTCATTTTTCGACATTTCATTTCAATTTTCAAAAAAATTCGAAAAAAAAATCTTTTTTTGAAAATGTGAAAGGTGGTCAAATATGGTCAAACGATGGTCAATCGTATCCGATGAACAAAATGTCTGTATTGGCTAATTTTAGCAGTTTCGCCATTAGACCCCAAAATATGGGTATAGCGGCTGTAGCCTAAACAAAAGGTGGTCAATCGAAATCGCTGTTGGTCAATAGTGGTCAATAAATGGTCAATCCATGTTAGGATTTTGTCGATTTTTAACGACTTTGTGGTGCCAACTTCGCGGACCTATAAACCGTGATTTCGTAATATTGATCGAGGTGGTAACTTTGTCATTGTATGTATCCCAAAACTAACACAAATGACTTCTAAAACAAAGCACACACAATTAGGTAATCAAAATCTGGCAATCACAGAATCTGGAAGGTTGATACACTTCTGTGGGGGTTAATAATAATTTTTTATGACTTTTAATGATAGAGTTTTCAAACGACTTATAATCTGAGAGGGTGTAATTTTAGTAGTTCTTCAGCGCGGTGTTGATGGCATTGATCTATGTTTCACAACCCATAGTTTTGGGCTGGTTTTAATTTGATATTGAGCTGGTTTTTTGCTGCTTTGACTTGGTGTCAGCTGCACATACTCTTAAGGTGACCTAACCTAGATTTGATTTAATGTAGCTGTAACTTTAAACAATGATAAAGGCTTCCAATAAACTGCGTTTGACTTGTTTATGAGCTAATCTGGTCCCGTTTGAAACTGGTTTTATCTTATTTTGACTTATAGTGTTACGTAGGTATGACCTGATAGCAATTCAAAATCTGGTATAAAGCGCGTTAAAGCAGAACAAAATCAATTTAGAATTATGTGAAAATAACATGAAGCCATAACATGTAGTCCGTGGATTTGGACCATTACAACCAGAATAAAGCTAACACCACGATCCAGAACTATCAAAACCGCGGTTCTGCAAGATATAAATTGTTTAAAACCGTAAAAAAAGAATTCCTCCCCCTACAATTGTTCATATATTGTGCTACATTTACTAGTTTTGTTTGATTAATAATGTTTTTCCTATTTGATGGAAAGCTGTTACGATACTTCCACTGTCAAAAGATAAACAACCCAAAACAGTTTGCTACTGATGTTGATGATTTATATTTATATATGTATGATTGAGATCGGTGCAGGTCTACTACATGAATTCATTTTGGGACCTTGATTATTTACAGTATAGACTTGCAATTTATATTTTGCTTTTCCACTGTATGAAGCTTGTACAGTTAGCGCGAAAATGAGTGAAGGCATTGCGAGATTAATTAAATATTCTAATGATTACAATTTGAATTTGCATACTAGAACATCTAAGACAACTTTATTTAGTTAATTGACACGCAATTAAAAGCAAAATACCTAAGAGGGCTTACCTTCATTTAGATAATTTAAAAAGACAACTACAAACACGCAACACTGAATTTCTCAAATTAGTTTTACCTCACGTCAGATTTTGTAATTCAATACTAATAAATAATAAATGTATGCAGTACTACTTCTTAAAATACTAAAATTAAAGCATTGCGAGAAAAGCAATTCAGGAAGTAGGAGGCATATGTATATATTAATAGAGTAAAACAATAGGAGAAACAGCACATTTAATATTCAATTAACTTCTAAAATTATAGTGTTAATCAGAGATCAAAATTACATACGTTGAATTTCGTACGAGGAAAACGTGAACAAAGGCAAGCGTTTTGTATGTAATTATAATGTCAACAACATGCGGAAATGGGAACAAATTCTATTAGAAAATGCAAGCTCCATATAGAGAAGTTCTGCAAAAATTATTATTTTGTTACAGCGAATTTATACGATACAGTGGCAGGATATGTAGCTTAAGGGCATACTAAAGTAGAGGGAGAGTACTTTATTTTATTATTCTTTGAGTAATATTGTAAATGTGAAGTAGGATGATTACTTAGTTATTAAGAATTATAGATAATTGTGTTACTGGTCAGATTTTTAAAACAAGACGCATCTAAATGTATCAAAAAAAAACAAATTGAGCAAATACTGCATTACTACCTACTGTGTTAATTTTAAATTTTAAACTAAACATGAAATCATAAATTATGCAGCAATAGCAAGTTATCATTAGCATTAATTTAAAGAACACAAATAGAACTAACAGGGAAATATTAAAGTATACGCAGGGTGATTGGTGAGAATGGCATATTAAAAGTATTATACAAACGGAACGGAATTTTAAAACAAAATTTTGCAGTTGGATATGGTTGAACATGAGCTATCACGTGAAAATATTTTTGAATAATAATATCACTTCCGATTAACCGGAAGTGGGCATCAACTTCGATTTTTTAAATAGCATGCTATAAAATAAATTACAAATTCAGCTTCTATGATAAATTTTACACATATTTCATGTAATCATACCCTATACCTAAATACCATGCCTTCTGAGTTATTCGCAATCAAAGAAAAAAGTGACAGATACCAATCTTACTTTATAGCGATATTACGTCACTTAGGAGTATAAAAGATGAATGAGATTTTGCATACGCATAGCTGATAGTATGTAGTTACACAACATTTAAAGTTCTTCTCTGTAACATTATACAGGGTGTTTAAAAACTTAGTTGTTTATAAATAAGTTTAATCTGTGGAAAGTAGATTTTTTTAAATGGAAAGGTATGCATTTTATTATATATTCTGATTCTACAAAAGATTCTCTTTTAATCCGTATTAGGTGTTCCTATACCTAAAATGTAAGGTGAATAAGTTATAACTGTTTAATTAGTCTCCGTACCTAAAATGCTCAGATATGTCAATTTACTGAAGCAAGAGTGCTTAGCTCATTTGTTTTACCATGTTTTACATAGTTACTTGCCACTTATTTTGACGTTTGTCATTTTGTTAATCGAATTTTCGTAAATTCTTCCAATTGAATTATGGAAATAAGAGATCAGAGAGCAAGAGGCAAATAACACCAGATGCTTATTCGATGAGCAACAATTATAGGAATTCGTCTCTGAATATAGAATGCCTCAATAGAAACTTTTGCCATATCGAACCATTTAGATAACTTTTTTTTTATGTGTGTGGGCGCTTAGTTGCAGTGACTCCGTAAGCTGTATTACTTGTCTGACTATCACTGCAACTCTTGCGGTGTAGTTTGCTATGTGTAAGTTGTGTTTAAATGGCTTTGCGACAGCATCATATCGCCTTTTATGATGCCGCGCTGTTAATCACTTTGCTCCCAACAGCGAATGGCAAGTCGATCCGGGATTAAACTCTCTGAAAGAATGTCACCGTCCTCCAGAGAATTGAACCCCGGCACCTATCGTCCTCTCACAACGATAGTCAGCCGCCTAACCACTGTGGCCATCGATCCGTTTATTTATTTATGTTATTGTTATTGTTGTTCTTATAATTTTTCTACTGTATCTTTTATATTATTTTAATTTTACCTAATTTGTTATTACTAATTATTTAGACCTTTGATGTAAATTTACTTTATATTGATTATTCAAATACCGCTTGTTGGGAGTATTTAGGAGAATTCTTAGATAATCTAATTTTTTTACTGATATGTTCTTCACCATTGTTCTACGAAAATATCGGTTACTAAAACTTTTATTTAAAAATTCTTAGAAATTCTTGCTGATCATTGGTTGTAAATGTTAGTATCCTTTACTAAACGTTCGATACGTTTATTTTACAATTATATTACATACACTTTACATAATATGTAAATAAATTCATGATTACTTGATTTGGTCTATTCTCAATGCTAACCCATTATAAAACCATATACTGAGAAAAATGGATTGTACAGAAGCGAAAACATTGTTACAGGTACTTAAAATAAAAATTGTAAAAAAAATACCAAGATTACATATGTTTACCCTAATTATTGTACTGGTGTAGATCTATTTATCTCAGTGTACGCGAGAACAACTAAAATGACAGACGTCAAAATAAGTGGCCAGTAACTGTATGTAAAACAAATGAGCTAAACACTCTTGTTTCAGTCAATTGACTGAGTATCTTAGGCACGGAGACTAATTAAATCGTTATAACTTATTTACCTTACATTTTAGGTAGAGGAACACTTAATACGGATTAAAAGAGAATCTTTTGTAGAATCAGAATATCTAATAAAATGCATACCTTTCCATTAAAAAAAAATCTACTTTCCACAGATTAAACTTATTTAAAAACAACTAAGTTTTTAAACACCCTGTATAATGTTACAGAGAAGAACTTCAAATGTTGTGTAAGTAGATACTATCAGCTATGCGTATGCAAAATCTCATTCATCTTTCTTACTCCTAAGTGACGTAATATCGCTATAAAGTAAGATTGGCATCTGTCACTTTTTTTCTTTAATTGCGAATAACTCAGAAGGCATGGTATTTAGGTATAGGGTATGATGAAATATGTGTAAAATTTATCATAGAAGCTGAATTTGTAATTTATTTTATAGCATGCTATTTAAAAAATCGAACTTGATGCCCACTTCCGGATAACCGGAAGTGATATTTATTCAAAAATATTTTCAGTTGATAGTTCATATTGAACCATATGCAACTGCAAAATTTTATTTTAAAATTCTATTCCGTTTTTATAATACTTTTAATAGGCCATTCTCACCAATCACCCTGTATATAAAAAAACAAACAGCAAGAATAGAGCACCAACTAGACTTGTGAGATAAATAACATGTGAGAAACACACTTTTTATATAAAGGAAATCTCAGAAGATATAAGTGTATAAAGTGTCAACTTCTGATAATCAAAGAGCAACCTGTTCAGAATGTGTGCAATATTAAAGGAAAAGGACCTCTCAAACAGAATCGCGCTATGCAATTCAAAGATCAATGCAGTTCATACAACTCAGATGAAACACCACGTCTCCTACGCAATTTATAGATAAATTCTGTCATAGGTAGCCTTATCCAAGCAAGGACAAAATTCTTCGAAGGTTGCAATTAGTCCAATGAACAATTCTTAGAACGACCAGTTATTCGAATTGGAGTCACAATGAAATGAAATGGAATTGGATTCTTTCTGGGCGGTCTTTATTTTTTTTTTGCATGACTGGTGGCGTACCTGCCGTGTACTGTTGTATTCAGTTCATTAAAGTAGTACTCTCTTCGGATCCCTTCCAAAAATATCCTAATTCTTGGATGCTGAGATTTGGCATTCGAAGCTCCGAGTCACCCTTCGACCGAATTCTTCGTTTTTGGCATTCTAGGTGCAGCTGATATTGGAAGTAATTTCTCATTGAGTTGTTGCAAGTCGTAGCACGGCGCCTTCTTGGCCTTCTTTCTGAATGGCCTATCCAGGTATCCTCAAAATAATCCGCTACATTTTGACCTCGAATGCTTCCACCACTCGTTCGAAATATAAATGCCAAGAATCCAATTTTCAATGCAAAATTTGCATCATATCGCTCCGTTAGGCCAGATACTTGGACATGTCGATAAACTGCCTGACAAAAATGGAAACAACATCTCCTAATGGTGGCTTCCGGGAAAGTAGTTGAGATTGCTTTAGCTGTGGCTCTCGAAATCAATCATAATTGTTGATGAGGAAGCGGTGGGGCAGATATCTTAAATTTTTTACAGCATTCTACTGTAGTTTCCTTCCGTTTTGTTGTATACCAGTGGGATGGATAGATTGTCCTTCAGCCCATAAATGGTGTATAATTAGGCAAATATTTAGATAACTGTCTCTGCTGAAAGTATAGGTACGATAAACATGTTAATGTTTCGTCTATGAATACTACAATTTTCAAATGCTTTTAACTGTAGTTTCCTTCTAGTACTCATTATAGATAGTTTTAATCCTATAACACTTTAGACTTCATGAATTACTAAGGAGTTATTTCTTCCTCAGACTAAATCTGAGAGTATCCTAACTTTCTCGAATCAACTAATTCAATTTCAGTCGATAAAATGTTCCTTCAAGTTCAATTAAGCAATTCCACAATTATGATTGTATACTGTTTCAAACTCTGCGGAAAGCTTTACAATATACGAAGGAAACGGTGCTTAATTAAGAAAGGAATATGTCGAAGCGAAGGGTGAAATACCATGACAGCAGCGACTTTGGATGCCCTTCGGTAGTATGATGGAAATCCGAAGTTCACGGAATCGAAAATAACCCTAAGGAGTAATTATTTATCTTCAGGTTCATTCGTTCTCGCACGAGATGCTCACCTCGTAGTAGTTGAGACAGATGAATACCGTAAACGTGATGTAACGAGGTCGGAACAGGTGTAAAATTCGGAGAATAGGCTTAGTTCAACTTCGCTCTCTTGAATGTATGTACTGTGTAAGCTGTAGGTACCACATTCTACTGCAGTATCCACTGAGAAGGCGTTTTCGTAGGGTTGCGGGCTAAAATGGTGTGGTCTTATCGATTATTAGGGGGAAATGCTTGCTCTAATTCGTCCGTGTCATCGTGTATAGAGAGGGGTAACTAACTGTTCTAGAGTTGGTGGAGAGTTCGAACGGAATCTAGGATTACTTCAACAAGTTTCAAGGAATAAGTGAACTAATTATATTTATTGCCGTTTGCGTCAAGTTTCTTAAGACCGAAGCTTAGTTAAGCCATCCACTCAATTTTAAGTTAAGCGTAATTTACTTTAGCAAGGATTGTGTTTTCTTTATGACGACTTACAATGGAAGCCTAGACTTATTAACACAATATGTTTTTATTTCCAAAACAACACGAGGTTTCGTACGTTACAGAACTTAAGGTTGAGTAAACAATTATAGAAAAATAGTTCAGAAATGATGAATGATGACAGTAGCTGAGAGTTCGTAAATTATTTATCAGTTGTTTTGATACGAGAATAAGAAATAACATAAAATGTTTGCTTCCAGAAGGAAGTCTGGTTCAAAGGGAGAATAAACGATCAATTTAACAAAACCTGTTCATCCATAGAACATAACTTGGTTTAATAAATGCGTTTCTTATTCGGTAATTTCTTACTATTGAAAATAAATACATTATAACTGTATTATAACTGTCTTATAACCTTATAGTGTCAACACAATTGTTCTAAGGGGTACTTAACCTTAAGCCTAATATTGTAGTGGTATACCTACATTACAGCCATTTACAAGAAGATTGATTAATCGTAATAATAACCTAGATTTGCGGTGTGTCAGAAATTAATTGGATGTTATTGATTATGTTGACATTTATAATCACAGGTTATACAGCTGACACTTCTAATAGTTTGCTAGTAGGCCAGCTAATAAATTTGTGATAGAACAGGATTCGTTTTTCGTAAATAAGCACTTTATCTTATGCAACAAAAAAATGGTAGGTAAGAATCATAGTGTGTAATTAAGGGAAACCATTCTATCCATACACAAAGAATTTTTTAAAAGTTTCATTGCAATGTGAAGTATTTTTTTGACAACCACTTCCATTTTAGATAGCCAAGTGATTGGCAAATGTCTATAGTTTAAATATATTTTTGTTTAGACATTAGTTTACAATTAAGCAATTAGACGTTATTGAATGCATCCTTAAAAAATTCATGATCACCTGGATACAAGATCTGCAGTATCTGCTGTGTTTTTATTTGTGAAGAGTTTTCCAGCATAATAGACTATTAAGTTTTGTTGTGGGAAATGGGATACATGCTTTCCTCATATTTATGCAACAAAAGATGATGACTACGAAAACATAAAATGTGAAACAAATAGTGTTTTTGTTAGTCCATGAAAATAATTTTAGGAGATTCGTCAGGGAGGCAACCTAGGACACACTTGATTCCGAATCATCCATTTTTGCCCTATACATTGTCACAATATGCAGACGATGCAACTGATATTGTGGACGCAGATATTGAGAGACATTGAAAGGTGATTTTGCATGTCTGAAATGCTGCTTCAACGGTACAAAGAGAAGTCTTTTCTGTATCGTATCGTTACTGGGGGCGAAAAATGGATCCACTATGACAATCCTAAACGCAAGAAATCATATGTGAGTCCTAGGCAATCCAGCACATCGATTCCAAAGCTGAATATCCATGCTTAGAAGATGATACTGTGTATTTGGTGGGATCAGAAAGGTGTGGTGTATCATGAACTGCTAAAACCAGGTGAAACCATTAATGGAAACGCTATCGACAACAAATCATCATCATTTAAGCGAGCATTACACCAAAAATGGCTGGAATGGACGACTAGAGACGAGTTATTGATTTTGCATCATGACTATGGTCGGTTACATGTTGCGCAACCCGTTAAAACTTACTTGGAAAATAACGGATGGGAAGACTTACCCCACTCGTCGTATAGCCCAGACATTACCGCTTCCAACTGCCAGTTGTTTCGATCAATGCAAAATGGTTTGTCCGGAATACATTTCACTTCAATTGAAGGTATCAAAAATTGGGTCGATACGTTCTTGGACTGATGACCGATTTTATTGGAACGGAATTCGCGTGGTCTCTCAAAGATGGCGAAAAGTTGTAGCTTTCGAAGGAAAATACTTTGAACAAAATATATTGTACCAATTTTTTTGAATAAAACCTTAAAGTCAGGAAAATTAGCAAGCCATGTTGTTCTATGCATCTTTATTCTTACTTGCCTTAGTCTTTAGTAAATTTCCAAGTCCACTTCACATATAATCTGACAAAGCCTTCGTCTTAATTGATAAGTATGTACCCATTCCAAGTAAAGTCGAAAAAGTTTGAAATGAATCTCACTTGTTATACGCTACGAGGGTTATCTTGGCGTGGGACAAATTGTATTTTGCTTGCTTCCAACCACATGATATTGCTCCAGTGTATTGGCACGCAGCTAGGTCAGACCAAAACATGTCATCGTTGACATGATGTAAATTAATAAATTCGTGGAATTCGGGAAAACCATTTTGAATATGGATATTAGCATTAACTGCCTTTCCCGTAACATGTCCAATATCAACCCTAGAAATATCTGCTTCATAATCATGCATCTCACACCATAAATTTGTCTCAAAACATTGCCTTTTGTTTGAATTTGATATTGCCAGAAGCCCCATTTGATAACATTTCATTTAAAATTCGACATTGCCCGGTATTTTTGGATTATAAAACGTAAAATTTTTGTCATCCATAATTATGATTTTTTTTTTGTCTTGTGATTAGTGCTATTTGCAACGACTTCTTAAGTTGTATTGCTGTTGAGATTTCTTAGACTCTATACTATATGTATTTCGGACATTTTCTGCATTTACGATTATGGTTTGCTAGTTTACGGTAGTAGTAATTGTTGTATGATACACATTAAACCCAAAACCTAATTTTCTCGTAGTAACACCAGAACCTAGAACATAAATGTTTCAGAAAACTTTCGCATCATATGCAATTTGATAATGTTTATAAAGATTCACAAAAAGGTGAAGAATAATAAGTAAAAGTTAAAAAGAACTTCGCCTAAATCTCCAAGAACTATCATTCGATCTGTTATCTACTAAATCAGTAACAATTCATTGGATTTTTTAAGATAGCATCCTATACATTTAAACCTTATACCTTAATATTATAGGATAGCAGAAGACTCTGAAGTTCTAAATACTACAGAAAAACAATTTTTGATACTCTGTATTGTTGCCAGTTTGAGAATCGCTACTTCAGAGAAATTTATTGTTTGCTTGATTTTACAACACAATGCTGTAAGTCTATTATTAATATAGAGTGAAATACGTTTAACACGAACCTGACGGGACCGAAATATTTTTTCGTGTTAAAGAATATTACAAAAAGTGTATATATATACCATATGTACATATACTCAACAAAATTTCGTTTAGTACATTTTATTTGCATAGATATACAGGGTTAGTTAAAAGTATGGAGCCGGCGATTTATTGTCGTTAATATTCATTTTAGAGAATTATGTTCAATATAAAAGTTTGTTAGGATATTTTGATCTACATTTGAGAATATTTGATTTTTTTTTTCTTCAATTGTTTTTTAGTTACGCCTGTCCGCGCAGTTTTTTTTTAATGGAAACTAGTAAATTTTACTCTACCATTCGCTAGAGAACTTTTTTCTCTTTACAATAATATTTTTGTTTTTTTTAATTCATTTTTTTTATAAGAAAAGGCCGGTTCAAATGTTTAACAGATGTTCGGTACATCGCAGATAGACAGAAGCGAAGCGATAAACAAACTTGAGCGACATAAATTTATCAGTGGTTATTGTGTACGTCAAATCTTTGACAGTGGTAGACCTAGAACAGCAAAAAGCGATGATAACAAACTGGATATTTTATTGGCTGTATCTGAAGATCCCCATTTATCAACCAGTCAACTAGCGGCCAATTTCAATATTTCACAGTCATCGTTCGTGTCAATTTTAAAAAGTGAAAAGTATAAACCTTATAAGGTACACCTTGTACACGAGTTAACGGAAGATGATTTTGATAGATTACAATTTTCTGAAGAAATATTAAATATTTGCAACACTAATAAAAATTTTGTCAACAATATTCTTTTCTCTGACGAAGCTACTTTTTGCCTTACCGGTGAAGTAAACAGACATAACTGCAGATACTGGTCATCGGAAAATCTCTCTTGGTTTTTGGAGCACCATACGCAGTACCCCCAAAAGGTTAATGTTTGGGTTGGCATTCTAGGCGGTCATATTATCGGTTCCTTTTTCATCAATGGCAATTTAACTTCGGCTCTGTATTTGCAGTTATTGCAAAATGAAATAATACCTGCTTGTGCTACGCTTTATCCACATGAAAACAATGAACACCTGCCCAATGACAGTATCTGGTTCCAGCAAGATTGCGCCCCACCACATTATGGTGTAAATGTTCGTCAATATCTGGACAACGTTTTTCCCCACAGATGGATCGGAAGACGAGGAACCAGTGAATGGCCAGTCCCTTCGCCAGATTTAAGTCCTTTAGATTTTTTTCTTTGGGGATATGTAAAAAACAAAGTTTACAAAGATAAGCCCGATAACGTCGAAGATTTACAAATCCGAATTACCTGAACGATACAAGAAATTCCCCGAGATTTTTTATAGAACTTTGTTCCGGGTTTTGTAAATCGACTGGGTCATTGTCAAATTACTAATGGACGACAATTTGAACACGTACTTTAATTTACTTTGTTATTAATTTGTTTAATTTTTTTTATAGAAACGTTATTAAAATGAATTTTAAAAAAACATAAATTTTACTGAAAAGAGAAAAAAATTCTCTATCGAATGGTAGAGTAAAATTTACTAGTTCCCATTCAAAAAAACTGCGCGGACAGGCGTAACTAAAAAACAATTGAAGAAAAAAAAATTCAAATATTCTCAAATGTAGATCAAAATAACCTAACAAACTTTTATATTGAACATAATTCTCTAAAACGAATATTAACAACAATAAATCGCCGTCTCCATACTTTTAACTGACCCTGTATATGCATGCCTTTAACAAAAATCAATAAAACAAAAATATTAACAAGAAGTTACTGAATTTATTACATAATTTGCAATTAAAAAAAACATAAAATGTTTATAACTTTTTTGAAAAATAATCTGATATATTTTTTGTATTGTCCTTTTTAGATGAACAACATTGTCTCATTCCCTTTGATTTCAAATCCCTTTTAATTCTCGCCGACGTGGCAGCTGTTTTCATATTTTGTTCTTTCCGAGAAACGATATCTTTTCGTGTTCGGCGACTTTTAATTCGTGTTAAGAGAAAGAAAATGTGTGCAAATACATAGCACTTTTTTGGGGCTGCTTTATTGTTTCGTGTTAACCGATATTTCTTCTTAAGCGTTTTCGTGTTAAACGTATTTCACTGTATATATTTTGCAATATTGTGTTATTGTTTTACTTAAGTAGTTAAAAATCGACGGGTGTCAACAGCAAAGTTGTCATTATGAAGACAATAATAATATTGAATTTAAGGATTAAATTTCAAGTTATTGTTAAATTATTTGCAAAATCTTCTATGTGATATTATTTAAATATTAAGACGATTAAAAAAATGTGCGTAACTTTTTGTACTTTTGGTAGGTTGTAATAAATATAAATGGGGAAAACACAACCAACCGCAGCTTAATTAAATAGCCTTAACTGAGACTAATGTCCCTGTAAATTAGTTTAAATAAAAGTGTAAACAAGATCAGGGGTATGATGTAAACGTTATTTTAAAAGTAGGTACACAAAATTTCTTACGCCCAGGTTCTTGTTTTTCAATCACTGTATTTTTGAAGATTTATATTTTATCGTGGGAGCATGTACCGGTTCTCCTTTGTAAATTGGCAAATTATATTGTTGTAGGTAGCTAAGTACATCTGCGTGGATTTCAACTTTTGTTTATTTCGATCTGGTAGGATGACTAACATATTTTTTTACGACAATAATAAATAGTTAATGTAGTACATTTTAATAAATAATAATTAACAATGAAAATAACTGAAACAATAACGAGTAAGAAAGGTTATATAATGAGTAGTAATTTACTTCTTATTACAAAAATATTTAATAAAAGTCAACCGTTTCATGCATACTTGTTACCTGATACTTATTTCGTTTGTTTTTCATTTAGAAGCAAAACAAGATAAAGCACTTATAAACAATAGCGTGTGAAAGGTAAGTAGTGATATAAAATCCCAGAAATGTTTTTCCGGTTAAAGTTACGGATTAGATACGTATAAGAGATATCAGGTCCATTAGCTTTAAAACTTTGCGAATTTAAATATAAACAATTGTGGAAAAATTTTAATTGAATATGAAATAGAAAATACAAAAACCGTATCATCTTATTAGTAATGAAAGTATTATTGACTTGTTTATTAAAATACTAGTATTGCTTTTACATTTGCCACACCAAATACACAAAGCAAAAGTTAGATTGCAAAATTATTCAATAGTTCAATAGTAGCTATTTTCTCAACAAAGAGCATGTATAATTATACTGAAATATTGGGAAAATTTACACGAAATTTTCATAGATTTTGTATTGTACCTATCTGTTGCTACTTCATGTAGAAAGTTATAATATAACAGCTGCCTTTAGGTTGAAAACTAATGTAATAAAATTGTTACACTGAAGTAAGGAAACATAACCCGTAAAAACATATTCTGCATATAAAGGCAATAAAAGCAATCTAATTAACAAAGTTAGGCTATTAACATTTTAAAGCGAGGTAAACATACTGATGCGTGATGTAAATGTTTTCGTGAAAATGGAAACAAAGTGTGTAGCACGAATTTCATCTTATTTAAATTCATATGTTTTTTCTTTCCATAATAGCTTAATTTATTCCCACCTTTCTCGTCCTATACGAGGTTCATTAGCTTTTACATTAAAAGGAAACCTTAAAGTAAATCCCATAACGGGTTTCATTGAATTTTCGTGAAATTTTCTCTTCATTTTTGCAATGTAGTATGCAAATATTTATTATAGTAGAGGTTTTTTTCGTCCAATAGCAATATATTTTCCCCTGCGGTGAAAAGAGCCCGGGTAACTATCTACTCTGTATATAAAAAATAATGTAGCGACCATAAAATTTAAGTCAATAAATTCCAAAGCTCGTTTGCGAAGTTTCGCGATTACATTATGTGAGTTTAGGAAGCCTAAAACTTGGAAACTTCAGGCTATTGCCAAAAAATAAATTTTCCCTTTGGTTTTTGTTTCGGCAATTTTAACGATAACTTTGTCGTATGCCTTACGATTTAATTGCATCTTTTTGCATAATATGATTTATAATTCTTTAAGACTTAGAAGGCAACACTATATAGTTAAACCTAACGTCAGTTTTATATTGCTTTTTATTTTGAAATTTATGTATTTTGTAAACCAATATTATACAGTAACGTTTACTATCTATAATTTTAAACTGGACTGACTTAATGGCGCCTGTTGAATCACCGTTTGTTGTTGGAAAATGTTTATCAAATAAATACACAACTGGAGCACCCGCCACAACTTAAAGAGAAAATAAACGATACAGGAAATTCTGCTTGAGTTGAGCTGGTTTATAAAGACTGTCATGGTGGTGATCACTGATCCACAATTTTTCTGTCTTATATTATAATTTATTATATACATATATACAGTGTGTAAAAGCCAAATGGAATAAATTCATTATTTCGGTTACTGTAAATATTTATAAAAAATCCCGAAACACGTCAAATTTAAATTATAAATTGCTATCCTTCAACGTGAAAATGCGATCCCTACCTTCAACCCCTTCGAATGACAGGTACAACCCTAATTTTTTAAATGGGAAGTATAGGCTTGTGATATATCGTTTGAAAGGTCTCTTCATTCTCTATTCAAAAATGTTATCGTTTTCAAGTTTATTGCAACAATTAAGATAGAATAAAATAAAATCATGTGATCACAGAAATTCATTACAATACAATCAAAAACTAAAATGTAATGCAAATCGTAATAAAATGTAAAACACTAAAAATAACTATGAATGTCAATGAAGTAGATGTTCAAAATGTTCACCCCGAACCTCTTGGCAACACCCTAATCTTAAATAAAAGTGTCTTCTAATATTATTTAACATATCAGGTGTTATCGACCTAATCGCAAGCGTTATTCGTTCTTTTAAGTCATTTAAATCAAAAGGTTTAGTTTTGTACACAATGCTCTTCACATATCCCCATAAAAAGAAATCTAATAATGTAAGATCAGGTGATCGCGCTGGCCATTCTATCGATCCACGCCTCCCTATCCACCGATTGGGAAATATTGCATCGAGGTACTGCCGGACATTGAGTTGGTAATGTGGTGGTGCTCCATCCTGCTGAAACCATATCGTATTCACTGGAACGTGAGGGTTTCCTGCATCAGGATATAAATTTGCCAAAGTTGGAATGACATCATTTTGAAGTAGTGCCAAGTAATTATTGCCATTCAAATTGCCATCAATGAAAAAGGGACCAATGATATGGTTTCCAACAATCCCTGCCCAAACATTAACCTTTTGAGGATATTGCGTGTGTTCTTCTCTCATCCAACGAGGATTTTCCGTTGACCAGTAGCGGCAATTTTGCCTATTAGCATGACCGTTCAGTGAAAAAGTGCACTCATCAGAAAACATAACGTTTTCTAATTGGATAATATTGTTATCCAACATGCCCATCATTTGTTCACAAAAATAAATTCTCCTATCAAAATCGTCTTCCATGAGCTCCTGAGTAGGTATCATTTTATAGGGATGCATTTTATTTTCTTTTAATATGTTTACTATCGATGTATGGCTAACATTAAATGTAGTGGATGCCTGTCTACTCGATGTATGTGGGTTTTCCTCAAACTCAAGCATCACATCTAATTTGATTTCATCACTCAGTGCATTGGCAGCTGGTTTTTTTATCTGCCTTACATGACCATACTCGCGAAACTGATTCTCTATTTTACTAACTGTTCCTTGGGATATAGGCGGTAAATCAGGAAATTTCTCATGAAATAGGCGCGTTACTTCCTGTTGTGTTCGGCTTTTATCTCCGTAACCAATCATTTGTAACACTGTTATTTTATGCATATCCGTTAATCTAACCATTTTTCAGAATTTCAAACTTAAATTATAATACTGACAACTTAAATGACAACTTATGTATAATTACAAAACAATTTACTAAGGCGTTTTAAATAAACTGACGTTGCCACGGAAACCCTCTAAAGTATTTTTAATGGATACCATCTAAAAACACATTGCTATGGTTTTTGCTTACTTTCTTATTATCAAGACCTAAACGGGAAATAATTTTTGATTGTATTGTAACGAATTTCTGTGATCACATGATTTTATTTTATTCTATCTTAATTGTTGCAATAAACTTGAAAACGATAACATTTTTGAATAGAGAATGAAGAGACCTTTCAAACGATATATCACAAGCCTATACTTCCCATTTAAAAAATTGGGGTTGTACCTGTCATTCGAAGGGGTTGAAGGTAGGGATCGCATTTTCACGTTGAAGGATAGCAATTTATAATTTAAATTTGACGTGTTTCAGGATTTTTTATAAATATGTACAGTAACCGAAATAATGAATTTATTCCATTTGGCTTTTACACACTGTATATCTAGTTATTATAATTATAACATATAATGAATCAGCTTGATACTTTAATAAATCAAAAACTTTTTTGTAACAGTTTATAATAAAGCATAAGTAATAGATATGCCTCTCTGAAGTCAAAAGTGCTGATATCTCTTTCTGAACTGTACCTTAAGTTCTTCGTTAGTGCTTATTCCGATTAGTTCTTCTTGTAATATTATATCTGTGTCTTCAATGTCACCGCATGAATAGATAAAATCCTCTGGGTTATTTCCGTAGTCAAAACATCCTGAAATCTAGTTTCAAAGTCTGTGTGAAGCATATTTAGTCGTCATAGTTTGTCTGTGACAATTTGTCTGGAAAAATTTGTGCTGTCCAATATTTTGCTTCATTAGGATAATTCTGACAAGAAAGTCTGAAATGATGGACTTTGTGTTATAAAATTTAGACCATTACATTGTATCTTCAAGTTAGTTTTTGAATAATACTGTAATTGTGCTGAAACACTTTCTTAATCATTGCATAATTTTATTCTGACTTTGTTAAAATCCTAGAAGCCATTGATACTATTTTATAAATACATGTTGCCAACTGTCGCATACAGATATAACTAGATATGGCAATATTGTACCAGTATAGCGAGATGGTTGACTTGCCGCACTATAGGACGTTCAATTTGTTAACTATAGTGTGGGTTTTATCCGTTTCGTAATAAAAAGTCAACCGTCTCGCTATCCTGCTATACATGTCTACATATAACAGTTTCAATTACTTGGCTATGTAGTACATCAGTACATAGCATGCTTAACATTACTGTATCATTTCCATCAATTTTGTCATTTTTGCCGGGTATCTATGGCATTTTTAAGTTAAACTGTAGAGCGTGTTATTATGTCACTTAAGAACCGATGTACATACATATATTATTTGGGCTCGCGCTTAATCAACGTACGAGACAATAGTTTTATTTAAAATTAACATATTTATCTTTTTTTCCCGACTGCACGGGCAGGACCATCCAGAAAGGCAAACTCGGCCAAAAGAGAGACTCATTGTGTCCTCATGCGGTTTTAGTCTCCTCAATCAGGTTGTATCCGGAAAAAAAGCTGTCCACAACTTGATCATCTAATCGATCGACCTCAAAATATATCCGCCTGTTGGAGAGTCATCAAGGAGATGGACTAGAATTTCCTCTGCACTCTCATAGCTTCGACATAGGTGACACTTTACTACGTCCATGCAATGCATGTGCCAATGCTTAGCGGCGAGTTCAGGTTTGACAAAAGCTTTGATGCTGCCATAAAAACTGCCACATGTCCACGTGGACCTGTGAATGGTCAGCTATTTCATTCACTCTGATTCCAGAGTGACTGAGACAGAGTACTGTGATGTTCTACCAGTTTTTCGAGCTTCCTATGGCAGTCAAGTACCACTTTGAATCAAAACTGATAGCCTGTAGTGTTCTAAGGGCAGTCTGGATGTCAGATAAAAATTCTACCGATCCTATTTACCAATACGAAAAGCAATGCCTAAATTTAAAACCAAACAATATATTTTTCGTATTATTAATTACTATTATCATATTCATCCCTCATTTTATAAACTATTGTTATAAGTTTAAATAAATACAGTTGTTGAATTATTTTATACTCTAATACAATTAACTAACACCATTTTGTTAGACAAGATTATGTGTGTGACAAAAACATCAATCTATTTATTACCATTTATTTCTAATCTTTAGGCTTCCGAAGTATGGGTAGTTCACTGTCGAAAATGCATTTCAATTGTCTTCTCAAAATTATAAAAAAGATCACGAGATCAAGATCATTAGATATTAGCAAAGTTTAATTTACTAAACATAGAAACGGTCTTATTTTTTAAATTAAAAATTGACATGCAAGATCGGATACTTTAGGATGCCAGTATAAACATTATGGCTATGCATATTGTAGGTATGATCTAAGTAATGTTTGTTTGCTGTGAGTACATAGATATGTGTTTACTCCAGTACATATAGTGCACACTTCAGATTGTTTTGTTGACATAAGTTAATTTTAAGTAAATTATGTACCTACATAGTTTGCACCAAATTAATCTATAACGCTTATACATACATATTTTATGTGTTTTTATTGTCGAGAAATATATCAAAAATCGATTCATCAATATAATTATAATTCGGAATTAACATATTAACTAATTAGATCCTTCTTCATGGGAACAATTTCACAATTTGCTGTATAAAGCAATAATGTAACTTCATAATTTCTTGATAGATTTAATTCCCACAACACGGCATATTAAGTCAGAATACGTATAAAACCGACCTATCGCTGTTATTTTTTTACCATAAATATTCTGAAACCACATCATTAAAAATGACGTAGTTTGATTTAAAAAATAAAATAAATTGCGATGTGATGACGTATCCATTCAAGGACAAGTAAGTGTACACTCGACGTTAATAATATAAGCAGATGTTTTATAAATAAAGTTATTGTTATAATTTATAAAATAAATTTAATTGCATTCGAGAAGTAAATACCCGAAAGAAACATTCTTTAAACACGATAACATATGCAGGTCATACTTAACTTGTCCCCTAAAACACCAATTCGCGGTAGAATCATTACACACATATTTAAACGATATAATTTAAAACTATCTACAGTGGGTTTTGCAAGAATTTGTATGCATAAATTAGGCACACGTCTACATCAACAAGCAATTCCGTTCGTATTAATATACACGGCCATTGGTGAGAAAGATGAAAATTGCTCACGTACATTGCAATATAGCGCCCACTTAGCGGCAATTTCCAGTGCGGTCACGTACCTCGCGAAATGTAATACGCGTGCCGCACGTTTTTAAACCGGAAACACGTGATTTATTGGCGGCGCGATTATATAATTCGAAATAAAAGTGACATCGCTCCAGGATATATTGCCGTCGTGGGATTAATTGCCCTGCACATTTCTTCCCTGTCTGTAGTATCGAATGTCAAAATGAAAAATTTTCACCCACATCTACTCATATCCGAATGTTTATATTTAACTGAAAAAAGTCATTACTTAGGTAGGTTAAAATGTCACAGTATTGAAGGGTGATATTTGAAAATTTGCATATATGTACATGATTTAGCTTTTAATTTGGGCTTCAATCGTTTTTTGTTTGATTTTATGTGCACTACTCTAACCAGTAAATAATGAGCAACAGAAGACGAGATTTAAATCCAAAAAGAGATTTTATAATATTCGGTCATCCAAAAGCAATAGTTTCGTATCTACATTTTGGAGTCCAGTTCTCTCGTTCGCAGCCGTTTCTCATTCTTCTTAATCTTCTACAAAAATAAAGTAACTGTTTATGTTATTTCAGTGACGTGAATTAAAATTAGTTAAAGTACTATATTAAGCACTGAGAGTTTGGAATAGGTATTATTGTTAAAATTGCACACACACAAACACAAGCAACGCTATTTATTAACCGGATATAAGAAAAAAATTAAAAAATACAGCGAAGATTTTTGGAAAAAATAAAAAAGATAGACAAAAAGGAAAGAGAAGGAAAGTAAAAAGATTTCCCCTTTAGAGACAGAAAAGTGTAAAACATTTAAAGTTTAAAAGCGATGCTTAACAAATGTCCAGTTGTGAACACAATTCAGCCGCTGGAAAGACACTAAAGGATACGATGTCAAGCAGATTCAAAATTCAAGCAAAACCGAGACACAAAGAAGAGAGTGAGGGTTTTGGTAGTTTGTTTTTTACATTTATACATTAGACTAATTGTAAGATAAGATAGGGTGGGTCAAGATAAATTGTAATGTGTTTAATATAATATATGTATTTTATTATTTCATTTGATTTTGACATAACAATATGGTAGTATCTTTGTCAAAGCTCTTTTCGTCTATGTTTAGTTCCACAGTATTTAAATATTATCGATATAGTTGGTAACAGTTTTCCATCTTCTCTGTTGATATTGTTCAGATTCTTCTAGATATCAATAACTTCTCTCCATTGATAGGAGCTTGCATATGTAAAAGTTGATTTCGTGTTTTTCCACTGCTGATTGATGTTGTTATATTTTTTTTAACTTATTTTAACTTTAGTTTGACGTTTCTATCGATATACACTTTTAAAGTAACACATATCTTGTGAACTCCTGGATTTTATAACGGTGAAACAGACAAAATATAAAATACATAATTTTACAGTACAGTATTGACAGAATTATAATACTAGGACCCGTTAGAAAATAGCTGCGATTTTTTTAGCAAGGATACCGCCAGGAGCAGCGACTTTAGGTTGTTTGTATACCATATCGTCTCTCGGACAAACAAGCTGATGTCTAGTCTTCGAGATCAAGCTTTTCGTCTGTTTTTCTTTTAGTAATCTCCACTATACTTGCCTTTTCTGATATTGATATTGAATTGTGGTAGCTCTTTACGACAGACATTATTAACTAAATCAAACAAACTTATTTCCACTTCATTAGTGTTCCCAAATATATATTTCGACCCTTCTTTCTAAATTAAAATTTCATCTTCTTTGACTTTTGCTTTTCCAATATTGTGGTGCAAACACCAAACTTTGCTTGTGTCTGTCTAGCATCCTTGCCTTTGCTTTATCTGATAAATGGTCTAATGTGTTTCAGTGTGTGGTAAGCGATAAACTTTTAGGGGTAACAAAAATTTCACTCCCGTCTATTATTATAGATTAGTAGATGCCTGATCGGTGAATTTACTTGCCCAGCATTTGTTTATAAGGAATAGTAGAGTGGATTAGGAACCTGTTCTATTCTTGTCTATTTTCAGAATTATTGTCCTTTTATGATATTCACGTATATTTTCTATCTATGAATTCTTTGCGATCAGTAACATAACACGAAGTAAAGTCTTGCAGTATCTCTAACGAATTTAAATATATCTTCTTAGATAATCTTGGTATCTGATAAATAGTAATTGCTTACCAGGATTAGAAGATTGGTTTAAATTAACCGTGTCCCACGCCCAAAGATTGTAACCTCTAGGATCTTGGGGACTCATAGTTATCAAGGTAAATTAAAATTCAACGCTCTTTTGGTGAACCTATATGGTGTTGAATGTGTTTTATGACATCTAGAGAAATGCCTCCGGTTATCCAACCTGATTTTGACGACAATTCTAATGATCCAGGAGGGGCCCCATTAATAAAATAATTTTTATTGTGTACTGTGGAAACTATTTCAATACCAAAGAAGGTCACTAATTGTCTACGCTTTTCTGACATGATTTAGTCAACTTGTTTTCCACCAATTTCTGCAATAACTAGGAGTGTGGATAGCACCGTGGTAATTCCAGTTTCATCTAGGTGGAAATGGCAGTGTTTCCATCTAGCAAACTAAGGCATCGGCAAAATTATTAGGCAGTAAAGTAATTCCGTACATTTGAGGATTACCGATGAATTCCAAGAACTATTACGCGTACTATAAAAACTATAAATTACAGTATTCCAAGAATGACGAACTGCTGCGACGTTGTACCCACTTTTACCTGCTTATCTGCTAGTTGTATGTTCGCGTTCATTAGAAAAGGTCGGATCAAGTATGGTGAATTTAAATTGAAGTATTTTAAGAGTTTTGCTATTTTATTATTGACATACAGTAGAGTTTCCGTGTGTAAAATGCCTAAACGGCAAGAACTGAGTGAGGCTGAACGGTCTCAGATACTGTTGTTGTCTGCGGAAGGGAAGAAAAAAGACTTAAATGTTCTCGTTGTGCAGTGCAAACAACGATAAAATGTGCTAGTGAGACAAGACAACTAAAAACTAGACCAGGTACAGGAAGAAAACGTAAAACAACTGACAGAGAAGATCGTTGGCTGTGTCGCCAGGCACTTCAAAATGGTAGGCAAAGTGCTCGCAATTTATCCGACACGTTACAAAGCGCACATGAAGTTAAGTTATCGGCGCGAACTACTGGCAGACGACTAGGCGATGTGGGCTTAAAAGCTCGAAGGCTGCGAAAGAAAAATGCGGTTCTGTAAATTCTAAAAAATGGTTTGTTAGGGTACTACAAATTGACGACATTAGAAAACCATCTCCTTCTTTTTAGCTTTTTGGTATACCTGGTACTGTTTATGTTCGTCGTCGGGTAGGTGAGGAATATCACCCTCAATGTGTTCTTCGCACAATAAAGGGCGGAGGAGGCAGTACAATGATTTGGGGCTGTATGGCAACAAGAGGAGTGGGAAACGCCTTCATTTGCAGAAGGCGGATGAATTCTGCTACCTACGTAGGAATGTTGGAACAGGTTTTAAACCCCTCAATTAATAAAATATTTGAAGAAGATGTAAACAATGTCATCTTCCAACAAGACAGCGCGCCGTGTCATACTGCACGATCATCGACAGCGTGGTTTCGAGAAAACGGGATTAAGGTTTTGGATTGGCCTCCGCGGAGTCCAGATTTAACAATTCAGCACTTGTGGTCAGTATTAAAAGAAAAAAGTGCACGATTGCAAGAGCTCGTCAAAATGAGATCTGGGTACCGTTATTCTAGAAGAATAGAACAAGCTGCCTTCCAGTACTTGCCAGAAATTAGTCTCTAATATACCAAAAAGGATTTCAGCGGCTTGCGTGCAAGAGGAGGACCAACAAAATACTAAAATATGTCAATTTGATAATAAATGCTCAATCCGTAAAATTATCTTTAATTTTTTTCTCAAAGTCTTTATGAAATTCTAATATTGTTAGGGTGCCTATAATAATTTTGCCGATGGGTATATATGACAAGGTCGCATGCTCTTCAACGGCCACATCGTCAGCAGCAATACCCGTCACTTCGATAGTATAACTTCAAAATTTATTTAGTGTTTATCTGTACAATTTACATGTAAATTTTAAAAACAGCGGATTTTGTTTCGTTACCTTGTGAATGGTATACTTTCAAATATTTACTTTGATCGTTAATTTTCCTATATTACATAATTATTTACGTTGCTATGTCATGTTTGAAACCATAAAAAAACTTATAATAGTTATTACACTATCACAGTTTATACATACAGCATGTATAGCTTACGAGTGTATAATTCCTAATTGTTTTTAATTGTAGGTAATTATTGTAGAAACTCATTTGTTAGGTGTGACTCATTGCAATTATGATATACTTATGTATGTATTCGCTTCTATACTAAAACTGTTCTGTTAATACCATCGTGTATGAAGTTGTCAATATTTCATTATTTGGAAACAAATATAGACCAAGATGCAATATTTTTCTATATCTAAATATTGGGTCTCTTAAATTTTTGTTAGCTTTTTTGCACGATGCTAGTGGTGTTAGTTCTATCCAGAAACAACACTTATTATTTCTTTCATTTACCTTAGCTCAAAGGCAATAGTCTTCAAAAGTATAATGTTTAATATATCTGGACTGTGCAAGACTCTCTAAGATCTTTCAGTGTAGATACTACGTAAAGGAAGTATCCGCGGGGCTGTGTAATGGTAAACCACGGAAGTTTTAATTACGTCTTTATGAAATACCTGTCTTGGATCTACTGGGATAAGTAAAGGTCGCGTTCCATTCTATGCTTTACCACTACGTATAATATGCGGTAGATATACCGCAGAACAATATAGTCTCACATCTCCGCACAATAAATGAGATTACAGGTGGGTTTTCCGAGGCAGTAGCGTTATGGAAAATTATATTTGCGCTTTTCTACAGCAAAGAGCAAGTATGATGTACTACGGGGATCATAAAAACGTCAGCTAAATTAGTTTCAATTCTAAAATCGTGTTTGTAATTTTGCTGCATTCTACTTCTCTTTGTTTATATACGTAATAAGATACAGATACACATACTATGGCATATACTCTTTCTTAAATCATCCGCAATCAAAGTGGGTCATTCAATCAATCAACTTATTTTTGCCCAAAAAATCGCTTGACAAGTGCAGACTATTTACCAAATTAGTTTCTCTCAGAATCATAACACCACTAAATGATTTTTTAGTTCAAATGTTTATTGATTAGTGTTATCATGCGCGGCGAAATAAACCATGCAATAAAATTATTCAGACCGCATTTCTCTGTTTGGAATTTTAATCAAAAACATTTGAACAAAGTGAACTGAAATAAAATCTAACAAAACAGCAACTATCCATTTGTCCACAACGAATGTTTTTACAAAAGAAATACACAGTTCCTACTCATACTCTAAGCACAACCTAAGTATTCACACCCTCGCAGAGAACCGACTTCTAACAGTATTAAACTAATGGAACTATCTCGTTTTGTGCTTATGTACTTTCTTATTTACATGCATACTTAGTCTTGAGCCCATTCTATGTTTGCGTATACAGTTCATTTTGTAATTTTTTAATATTATAAAAGCAACTCATTCCTGTTGAGTTTGTCGCCGCATCAAAGTAGCGAAGCCCAAAGAATTTGGCAGTAAAATAAGAAAATAAGCTGTGGAATTATACGTGAAAGGATTTGGATGGGTGTGATAAGTATTGTGGCAAGATATAAAAAACGAAAAGAAAAAGAAACATAAGTGAAAGATATCTTAAGAAAAAACGTCAGCAAGATTTGATGAAACGATAGTTATAGAAATTCCTCTTAAAAATCGTTTTAACAGTGATGCGGACATTTAAACATTAAAAACAAATAATTTGGTCTGATAATACTAAAATTGTTTTGATACATTCTGACAAAATTATAAATATACGGAGAAAGCCAAATACATAGTACCTATACTGTCAAACGTTTGCCCCTATACATATGGTGCAAATGGTCATATCATATTATGCTCCAAAAAATGGCTCCCAAAAAATTAATATGAACTACATTGTTTCGGTATTTTTTTAAATACCATTATAAATGCACATTGTTAAGTTTCTATTACATTTTATTATATTATAGCAAATACAGGATGGTGGAAACGTTGATTTAAAAGAAAAATGCCGAAAGACGTCAAATTTGTTTCGTATGGAGGGGAACAGTTGCATGTTATACAATTAACCTCGCAACTTTATTTCCCTTCCTATGGGGGCTACCCCTTCCCTTATCATCATATGGAACTGGAATCGAGTGATACCTCATTTGAAAGGTAATTAAATTCTTTTTACAACGGCACCATACTTGTTAGACTACACTTAAACCGTGGACAATAATGTGATGCAAAACTTTTGCTTAATATTTAATTCATTTTTTCAGAAAGATACAGAAATAAATAAATTAAATAAAAGTCTAAATGTGTTTCTTGGAAATCTTTACTTTAAAAACCAAAACATTAAGAACATCCTGATAATAATCTGATCAACAAACATTAAACAACAAAAACAAACCTATAAGAAGTTGAAATAAAACGTTTCAATAAACAGTCATATTGTACTCGGAATTCCATGAAAAGTTATTTATTGATAAGCAACATTTATGTAAAAATTGAAGTTGCAATAATTAAGTTTCTTCGCGAATTATAATTGTGCTAATGGAGCATCAGAGTTGATTAAGCATCGATACCCGGATAAAAATGTTAATCGAAAGTATGTGTTGGAGTCGGTAGCAAATAAAAAAAAATATGTTCAAAACCTGGCAGTAAAAACAGAAGCAGTGGAAATGGCCGTTTTGGGACACATTGCTATCGATCCTACAATAAGTACAGCAACATTAGCTACCTTGTATAAGTACATCATACTATTGCTCAACGAATTTTGAAAACGTATAAGTTCCATCCCTACAAAATCCAATTAGTATAGGAACTTCATGAAGACGACTGTGATCACCGTTTAGAGTTTTGTGGAGTGATAAGTAACCGCGCAATTAATAATCAAAATTTCCTTTTCATTCGTAGTTACCGCCATAATTGCCGATATTGGTCAGATTGCAATCCGCAAATATTTTGCGATCATACCATTGACATTTTTGGATATAATTTTTGATCTTTCCTCTTCACTAGTATTTTAAACGGAGAAATGTAGTCAGAATTGTTAGAAAGCAATATAGATCCGATGTTGACTGACATTATTGAGACCGATGATCAATATAGTGAAGACCTGTCATTTTTTCAACAAGATGGATTTTTTTGACAGTATTTAAATGAAAGGTTTTCTGAGCAATGGATTGGAAAAAGAGGCCACATTGAATGGACAGCGCGATCGCCCGATTTGTCGTCCTTAGACTTCTTTTTGCGAGGACATCTAAAAACTAACATTTATAAAACTCAATGGGCTAGGCTAAATGAACTGCGACAACGTATTGCTAACGAATGTCGTCAAATCAAAAAAAGTTTCAAACAAAAAAGACGGAAAATGTTATTTTCTGCAAAAATGGTCCTTACAATTTTTAACGTGAAACTCACCGTTTTCGAGATATTTTCAAAAAGGCGTTTTTCAAGATGGTGGCTAACGCTCGCGGTTTTAGACGACACAAATTTGGTTTTATACTTAGGCGACACTCTCTAACATAATCCAATCGAAAAATCAATTATTAGGATTTTTTGCGGAGCGAACCCCGATTTTGGTGCTAAAAATCCTGGACTAGCTTAAAACAGGATTAATAAGGATAAAAGGATAAGATAAAGGATAAATGACGATTTTTTGTCAGGTTAGCAAGTATGGTATTGTTGTAAAGAAATTTAATTGCCTTTAAGATGAGGTATCACTCGACTCCAGTTCCCTATGATGCTAAAGGAGGGGGTAGCCTCTTTAGTTGGGAGAATAAAGTTAGAAAATTAAGTTTGTAACGCACATGTGTCCCTTTACAAAACAAATTTGACGTCTCTGGAATTTTTTAAACCACTTTTTCAGGAATAATTTATATGTTTCGTTTTAGATTGACCACCTGTATATTTTCTTTTGTTCTTTTTCTACTTGATTTTGTTTAAACATTTTGCCCTAAAATTGAATGCAAAGGATTGGGTTGTGATCAATTTTCTTACGTAGCGTATATGGACAGGGTTTTGTATAAATTAGGAGGTAGCTATTTAATAAATTCTACTGAGCAGTGAAGCATGAAGAAACATTATAATAGATCTTTTTCTACAGTACTTGCAAACATATTAGTAAGTTATATTTTAGAATCAAATTTAAAACGCAGAGTATAAGACAATTAAAACTAAAATATAGTATTTGAAGGTTTTATTTGCTAATAAACATACAATCCTCATTAATTTTGACTATTATACATATTTACATTTCTAAACTAATTTTTATTTCAATTAGATTATTTAGAAACTAGGAAAATGCCTGTAATAGGTGCTCATGATATATTGTTGGAATTCACCCTGCGGACGAATGCAATGAAAATAGATTTAGCATTAGAAGCTGACCACGTGGTTTCGACCTTCCACGTCTTATCAGCGTAACTTCGAATGCAAGATCTAATGTCATCACCTTTCACCTCTCAATTTATTTTTATAATACTTCCAACAACGGACTAATTCTAACCCTATGCCCTCTAGTGAGCAAGGTGGGAAGTAGCAGGAGGTCTATTTTTGGAGGTATACAAATAAGTTGAGGGGTTGTGGTTGATTACAATTTCCAAATTGTATTACTTACATCGATAATATCATAATATAATAAATCTTATTCCATACTAATATTGATGATTATAATTGAAATTATATGTCATAAATAAAATATTTAAACATTAGAGTTTAATATAGTGTCAATTATTTAAGCTAAATTATTAGCATTCAGACGAGGCAAACAAGGAATTTTTGATCAGTGAAAAAGTATTACGCCTATAATTATTATAATGGTCGGCTTTGAAGAAAACGTTATTAATTCTAGTAGGAATAAAAATGGCATTTTCTGATCTAGACTAAAAAAAATAACATCTTTTCTTGTTACACGATCAGTTTAAACTACTTACTCTCGGTGCATTTTCTGAGAAGATTACCAAATATAAGCAGCCAGTGGTTATGCACGCGACCTAATCAGATTTCAAATTCCTCGGTAAAACTATTACGAGGGTGCTTGTCATCGGTGATGCACTAAATCTGATTTTCAACGGGGATAACCCACCCACCGTGTTTTGCATAATTGCAGGATGACTGCGTTTGACATGGTGAAACCGATGAAGCGAAAGGCGTATGTACTGTGAAATGCATTTCGCACGTTTTGAATTCAATGCCGACTCACGTTTGATGGAAATTATTAGGGTCTATGTATGAATTAATTAGGTGCGCTAATGGTTGCATTCATCTTCAGGTACCTCTTATCGAGTTTATCATTCACATGAATAAATGCAAAGAGACCCTGGGTTACGAGATGAATAAATAGTCTATACTCTATTTACTGACTATACCTAAATGAATTGAATTATATAATTATATCGAAGATAGAATAGGTGATAAGTATTCACCAAAAATGTGCATTTAAGTACTAATTCAAACTTATCAAAGTTTCAATTTAAGTGTAGACATTTTTTCGAGTAGAGATACATGCATAAATCTTTCACGTCAATATAATAAAATTAACGATGTACGATCTTGGCATTCACAGAGCGACATATCAGTGGGATTACCCTTGTCGCGAGATGTTACTGTAACCTGGGCGCACCAGCTCCGATTGACAAATCCATTTGTGCAAATAAGTACGATGTTTAGGATGGCACGACCCACGTAAGGTTCGAGAATTACGTTTTCGCGTCACTGTCGCAATTAATTTAGATGGGAAATTCTCGTCGTATGTGGATGTGTCGCGATGTTCCGCTCCATCGAAGTATATGAGAATTAATGCGTCTTAGTTACGCACTACATTTATGTACATACGTATGTATATCTCTCTGTATGCTTCTAACTACATATAAGATGGAATTGTAACGTCTAATCCAGTCGAGAATTGCATTATCATTTGCGAATGTGGTCGAATTAACTGCGGTAATTATATATTTTGGATGTCATGTTAGATATGGAATTAAAATCATCGGCAGTACAATGAATCTGACACAATCTTCAGTTGCGATTAATTTAATAGGAATAATTTGTCTAAAGCCTTTTACTAAATGTAGGGTGAACAATACATTATTAATCCAGAATTCCTGATGTATTAAAATGATATTTTGTACACTGTGCATAGAAAGAACGCAACAACAACAATCAACAAGATGTCTAAACAAAAAAAATCAATGATATATACTTCATAATACTTCTATCGAATATTCCAAAAGTTTCCCTTTTGCGTTTCAAAAGAGAATGGAAGTGGTTAGCCACTTTTTCGGGTTGTAGGGCTGCGCTATGATGTCAGGTTGGTGGTACTGGACACTAGTATTATTTAATGTAGCAATTCCTTTTAGAAATTCATGACGTTCGACTTAGAGACGATGCCAACGTTCTTTACAGGTATCAATATAACGGTCTGTGTGAATTAACGGTCTTAAAATGTGCTAATATGTGTTTCAAATACCTTGGGCGCCACGGTATATGAGCAAATTCCCCTCATGTACCTACGATGACGATAGATACTGATACCGAAATAAAGAAATTAATTCCCCTGACTAGCATAATGTCGGTCGCAATCGCTCTAACGTAATAAAGAAAACATATACTTACTTTACAAACTTTCTTTCCTTTATACGTTCCCGAGACAAGGTAAATGGAGAATTTATATTATCTTAACAATAAATAATAACACAAAATAAGCAGAGTTATTTCACACTAAATAAATGAAAATGCAGCAAATAAACGAATAACTATAGTAGTATTTTAATTTATTGACTAAGCGCTGGACCTTCCCAGTAACCACGGCCTTACTTCATACTGATTATTTAAACAAATATGTATTATCAACACAAGAACACTAACTGGCTCTAATTTTACAAATATAAATACCACTAATTGTGGAGCGGACTAGACTCTCTGGCGTTCGAACGAGAAGTGCTCTATCACAGGGTCTGGACACTATATAGGCAGCGTCATTTACAGAGTGCCACTTACTACCATTTGACCAATCCTAGAAAACGCTTTCTGTTATATCGACAAAGACATATATCAGCTGTTTTACGCCATTGTTTACATTACATGTTCTGAATCCATTTTGTAGTTTATCGTTTTTGCTATAGTTTTCAGATTTGTTAAAACACCTTGCGTGTAAATTCATTGTAGAACACACTATATATGTAGTTATGTACACAGGTAATAGTAGTTTTGTTGGATAATTGACGGCAGAATTACTTTTTCAGCTTCGTTCCATGGGCAAGAATGAAGTAAATATATGAAATATTATTTTTTGAGAAATTAGTAATGAACTTCTCAATTGCTTACCGTTTCAGCATTTTATTATAATTTAGTTAAGTGTAGATTACGCGTTTGGTTTTCTATTTCCTTTGGAATTTTTTTTCTTGTTAATTTTGAACAGCTGAACGGAATATAGTTTCCCTGTTAGTTTAGTGTATATAGTTCTAGTTTTATAGTAGATCATAGATAGATGTAAACTATAATCAAGGAGATTTCTTTTTCCTAAAAGTAATCTGTTTGAATATAATATACATGTTTTCAAAAAAAAAAACGTAATTAGGGAGGCTTATTCAATCTTCAAATATACCGCCATTTTTTTGTAATATATTGTGGCATTCTATAGATGGCAGCACCAGTATATTGTAGTTTTTAGAGTGGCCAGACTATATCTTGGGTCGTTTATACTCTATCACATGCGGAGTCTAGTCGATCTATTCCTACGCCGTACAGTTCTAATCATAAGTCACCTGTTTACTCGTTGTTGGTTAAAAACTGTTACATTTTTAAACTATTAAGAATACATGAAATTGTAACATAGCGAAATTATATACAGTTAGGAAATATATACAAATAGGTGCATTACATTAATTAGAATGAAATAACATTTCTGTAATGGACATATAATAAGTACTTGTCCCTCAACCTTGTTAGTCCTAACTGATCTCTAAGCTTATAAAGAAGTTTAGTATCTTCTTGGAAACCATGGCTTTAACATTAGCTGGTTCCAGATAAGTCTGTTCGAGGTAGTAATACTTTGGGCTACGGCTCCACAGTGGCACATGATGTGTACTGCCATTTCCCTATGTCTCGAGTGGAATTGGCATTTATCTCAGAGAGCTCTGTGGCCAGTAAATAAAGCCGCGATGATGCTGAGGTATCTCTTGTTGAGTTGCAGCAGGAATTTTACTTTAGTAGAAGTTAGAAAAAGTAATAAACTCTTTTGAGAGCGAGCGTTCGTAGGACCTTAAGTACTACCTTACGATCTCTAAGGAAGATGTATGTGCGTGCATCCTGGTAGCATGGCAGCACATGATGTTCAATGGCACATATTTTTGCCTGAAAAGTAGTTGGGCTCGTACGTAATATCATCAAGATCTTGTAGCCTGCCCCACAGATGTGTACCTATTCCCACTCCTCTACTTGTTTTGGATCATGGCGTCATTTGGATTTTCAGTTTTAGAGTGAGATGTAGTAAGTAAGGCCCGGATCGCTGCCTTTTTTGCAGCAACACTTGTCGTCGATTTTCTTTAGCTTTTGGTCACTATATTAGTGATGCGTGTATAACCATGGATTTCACTATGCTCAAGTAAGTTCAGAGGATCATCTTAGATTTCAGGCGTCAGGTTTTTCCAAACAAATGATGGCAAATCCATAACGACCGTATGGCCTTTTCAGAAGTCTAAAGGTAAATTTCTGATCTAAGAACATACCCAGATATTTAACCTCAATACAGAAATCAAGCTGCGCTTCTCCCAGTATGGTTTTTAAAGAATGGTACCACAATCTTCTTGTGTGGATTATTGCTCAGGTTCTCCTATAAATGCCAAGACCAAACTTTATTCAAGTTAGATTGCATACAGGTTGATACTAGATTAATTACTAGACCAATCATGTTTTCTCTTTACAATGATTACTAAGTTATTGGCGTATGCTTACACCTCAAAGCCAGGATTTGAGAGCTTATCATGGCTTTTATCCACAACCATGGTCCACAATAAAGGCGAGAATACCTTTGCCCGGGAACCTCCTTTCGTAGTTACTACTTTTGCGATAGAATCTCCTATGTTTATAGATACGATTCTGCTTTTGAGCATTGATTCGATTCATCTGATAATGGAAGGCTCAATGCCTACGTTCTCTGCTACATTTTCAGTTGACCCAAATGTAGTAGTATCTAAATCACTCTCGATGTCATTAAATGTACATCGAGCAATCTCTTTGACCGACGTGATTCATTGTAATCATGGCAATGATGTATATAGAAGTCATTTTTGCACTATTGTTACTTCTTTCTTCTACGCGGTGGCATTTGTTGGCCATTCTCTCAAATATGTAAAAAGATAGCTTTTGCTAATCGCCAGGACTATTGTACAACTTTTTCGAATTTTGTTGCAGTTGTAGTTTTTATTTCAATCACCAGATATTAAATAAAATTTAAAAATAGAATAATAGTTTTAATCTTGGTGTCAAAAGTATGAAGTCGCTAGTTGTGTAAGCTAAAAATAATATGGCATGAAGAAATTATATCTATAATGATTGTAATAAGATACTCATGTGTAAATCTTGCTAGTCACTGGAATGAAACTTGAAACGAAATCACTACACTTAACTCTCTGGAACCCGTTATTGAAATCGATACGATTGTCATCTGTGTAGATTATCGTAAATACCAATTCCAATTATGTTATGTACACTTCTTTATTGCATTATTTAATACAAACTGTGTTTTGCTTATTATTTTATCGATTCTTATTTTTATTATACAAATGTTTACAAATTTACTCCCCCGACTTAGCGTTGCTGTACAAACAAGAATATATTTTAGTACTAATACTATTTACATACTTGCATATACTACGTACACATGTTATTCCCCATAAACTTGTTATATTCTATTCGCGAATATTGGCCCATAAATGGTAACTTGTTTGGTGCATATGCGCGTATGACCTCAAAATATTACTTCAAAATCGTGTAGCTTTTATCGTTTATAGCTACATTCCGCGATTATGTAAACGTTGATGCTGCAATGAATTATGAAACACCTATAGCAGAGAAATATTTTTTGGTCTTTTTAGTTAAATTTTAGATTTCTAGCAAAAGCGCTCTTCGATTATTCTTAAAGGGTTGAAAAATATTTCTCTAATAAATTTTCCAATTATGGAAAAATCATAACAGAGTATAAAAGGGTATGATGCTATTCTACGTCAGCTATTTTATCAGGATTGACTTGATGATGTGAAAAATCATTGTTCTGTTCAAGGAGTCTACTCTTTTTTTATCATTCAGTATAGTAATGAGCAGTTGATCAACAGGTTATTATCATTTATCAACAGCATCATCATTTTAGTCTTGACGCTGTTGATCAATGAACCACAATTCCACAAACGGTTATTTCTGGATGACAATTTAGCGCTGAATAGTTTTGAAATATTTTTAGGAAATTTGCTTAAATTGGCGATGTCTTCGTGTGTTTGTTAGTATTACTAATATATTATAATTAGTGCTGTTCTCGTTAGTACTACTACCTTGCATGAATAACTTTGCTCATATAGTTCCTGATTGAATATTTTTTAAAGTAATAACTTTGATGAAGCCTGCTTAGTAGTTCTTGTCTTGGTGTTATATTCCAGGTATAGAACTTTTTCCCTTTCATACTGCAACTCTTTGCGGATCTACTCAACATTTTCATTACTTGAAGGTCCAGCAGAAAAACTCGCCTCAAATATGTCTATACAAGTATTCTACGCAATAATGCTAGCTCTATGGTACGGTAGTGTGGGACTCTCCGACACCCATCAGTCCCTCAGTAGCTGAGTTCTATTCCTTCCAGAACTGCTTGTGGCATTACTTACTGCTTGCTAGAATGGAAGAAGCCATACTATGTCAGAGACTGCGAGAGAAAGTAGTTCATTTTTCTGTCTATCCACGACCTTAGGTTCTGTATGAGTGTTTTAGTCCACGCGATACGTCCGGTGTCGTTGTTCCACCTACCCTGCCATTTGTCGAGCATGTTATTAGTGATTGAATGTGGTCATCTAGATATCGGAGGCTCTCCTGGCTCTATATCGATATTTTCCTCACTCCGATGACAATCGGTTTTACTTTTCTACCACTTACCAGAAGTACTGGTTCTGTTTTTTTGTTCTACAAGTTTAAGCTTTTTGGGATAGGTATTTCTAATATCTCATTACAATAAACATTCCATAGCGTTGGACCTAGCACTGACCCCACATGTAACTTCCAAAATGCTGGACTCTCCAGCCATCAATGTCCTTCTATCAAAGCAGCTTTTAATTATATTGTTCAAATACGATGATATACCTCTCTTTTTTTAATTCATTTAACACTCCATTCCACTCACAGAACTCACAGAACTCTCTCAAGGTATACGGTCCGCGTAATGCCTCTTTGTCTAGTTCTTTAACTCTTGTGAGTGCTGTGATAGTTGATCTGCCTTCTCTAAGTCCATATTTTTCCTGTGCCAGGTCTCCCTTTCCTCCTAATTCCTTGTGCAACCTCAGGAGGATAAGGTGTTCCAGCAGTTTTCCTAGTACGTTAAGTATGCACGAAGGTCGATACGAACTATTCTACTGATAATCGACCCATGATTTACCTATTCGCTAGTTTGTATCATTGACTAATTACTGATTCAGTACTCATATTGATTTTATTCCAATGTTTTTTCCAGCGTTTGGATTCCAATTAGGGTAGAAATGCATAAAATATTCCTCTTCTGATAGTACGTATACAAACATTAAGTGTAAGTCGTATATTTCTAATGAGTTTAGTCCTGAGGGAATTTTATGGCTTTTCGATTCAATTTATTTGTCTCTTATAGTACGAGGATGCAATAGGTTCAAGCATTAATAGAAAATTATTATGTTATAAGATTGATTTATTAAATACAGAAGAGGTTACCTATTGTGAGATGATGTTTATTGTCCCAAAATATTGCTTTGCATTTTAGACAAGCAATCATGCATATTGATTCAAAAATTCCATATTGAGACCAAAGACCGCATACAGATGATCGCCAGCATTGCGTTGGTGTGGCTACATTATCAATCAACAACAGTACATCCGTCACTTAATTAAGAGTGTCTTGTTATATGAAATCAACGTATCGATAATCTTTAAGGCAATCTATATTAAAATGTTGTCACACAAAAGGATTTTCTTCTTCAAGACCAACACCGATCCAATAGCAAAGGCACTGTTAAAAAGTCCGACAATCCAGAGGCTCTATATCCTCCTTTAAGGTAACATCAATGTTGATAATTGTGAAAAATGATCATTACATTATTAGAACCACTACAGTATACTCAAATATCCACCATCAACATTTATAGAAATTTAATAAACCATGTTTTGACATTTTCATATGAAATTATTATTAGTTTCTGGTTATATTGCAAATTATTTATTAAACTTAGCTGGGACGCTACATTCATACTTTCTTCACGGAACGATTAAGCACTTACTATCTCCAAATAGTAACCTGTCTGGTACACATTCACGTCGGCAATAATCACGAGGAACATCATCCAATAATTCTCCATTAAGCTCAAAGGTCGCAATATTCCGATTGGTATTATGAATTTCAATGATGCTTTCGCGATGATGGCGTCTAGCACCATGTAGTATCGTTGGACTACCTCCGGCATATAACGTAATAACGTCCGCTTAATTCGGCACACCATCATCCCATAACCGTGTAAGGTCGAAAGACAGGAGAATCGGGGCTATCTAATAAACAGGATCTGGCATCATGTTCTGAATAGGGAAGAGGGATTAGCGTAGCTCTCCATCCCCTCAAGCTGTATAAGTTTGCAGTGCCGTACGATGGTGAGTTAGTTAGGGGAACAAAATTGGAACAAAACCAATGCAAGTTCCATTTCATAATAGGTTCTTTTAAAATTTGAGAATGCGTAGATTTGGTAATTAAAAATATAAAATAATAGGAGTATTAGCTTCTGGAGCAGGAATTTTATGGACAAAGCAGCCTCAGTCTTAACAAATATATACTCAGCTTTCAAGTAAATCAGTATTCATCAGATACCACTACCTAATCGTGGCTTCATAATCCTTTAATCTAGACAATGCATTTTCATATGTAATATATGTACGCCACTGGAGGATAGATCCTCTCCCTGATGAAAATTATCATGTTTCGTAGTGGGATACGCTTCAAGCTCGTGTACGGTACATCGCCCTTTGTTGACCCTGCACGATATCGGAAGATACGAGACGGAAAAGGACGCAAATAGAATACGTATGTGCGTCTCGGTAAAAACTGGAAGGTCGCGTTCGCATGATATAGTGCTGAGTCGTGGGGATTTTTCTCCTTTTCCGGTTTTCCTCTCATTTTTATTTTTTCCTCGTCGCGCGTTTCGTGCTATTACGATGGTCATTGATAATCCGGAGGCAAGAATGTCCGAGAATAAAAGCGAAATGTGTTTTTTGTCCGTCTGTTAAGATTCTATATGATATAAAAAGGTATCTTATTGGGTAATATGAGTGATACTTTTAAGATGAAATACAAGTTTCCGAGATTTTCCTTATTGTTTCTTCGGTCCTGTGAAGATGAGGTGAACGTACCTGGATCCCATAATTATATTGTATCTTTCGATGTTTGGAATGCGACATCGGATGCTACCGAATATATTTGTTAGACATTTTTGTGAAATCTATTTTTTTATTACATAGTTCTTTAAAATTTTATAAGGGATCAATAACTCTTGTAAGTATAAATGTGAAACAATTCTGTGTTTACACTCGTAGCAAAAGATTTATTAATACATCAAAGTGCCACTAGATGATTTTTGTATCAGCGTATACATATGTATGTAAACAAGCACCAATGACAAATGACAGCTAACTAAAAAGCTATCCATAATAAAATTTTTAATTTTTGAATACACTTTTCCAGTGGTTGAAACGATGTCTGATGCAGCTCTTTCTTGTTGCCGTATGTTGTAGAACTTTGCTGCTGTTTATCTATTACACCATAGTTTAATGTAAACATCGAAAATTGCCTTTATCATAAAGCTATTGTAAAAGCGGAGTTTGAAACTATTCTATTCATAGTTATTGGAACTGTCCTTTAAACCGTAATAGGTCTCCTGCCATGGTCTTGTATATTGTGAAGATATGAATCTTAAAAGTAATATTTGACGTATAGTATGTAAATTGCATTGCTTTATCTAACGTATGGCGAATTTCAAAAATGAACAATCGAAAGAAATGTGTCGATGAGCGCAGTGGGTAGACGGCTAATTATCGATAGAAGCCGGATTTCAATTCTCCGGAGAGAGGATGACATCTTTCTCGGAGAATTGGATTCCGATCGACTTACCATTCACTGTTGGGAGCAAAGATTAACAGCGCAGCATTATAAAAGGCGATATAATGCTGTCACCAAGTCATCTAAACCCAATTATACACACACAAACTATACCACTTGAGAGTTGCAAACAAGCGATACAGCTTAAGAAGTCGCTGCTGTGTGCCCATCACACATTAAAAACAAAATCTGTAGGTTAATATTTAGAAATTAAGACACAATGTAAAAAATTACGCAAACATTTACATGATTTTATAGAGGTTGCTATAGCTTTCGTTATCAATTTTTTTTACTGAAAAAAATTAGTGTGGAGATGAGAAAATACTTGGAAGTTTAGAACAGCAGTCTTGCATATTTTCGAAGAAATTTATTAATAATCTAAAAAGAAAGAACTTTCACTATGCAATTAAAAGTTGTCCTTTCCATGATCAGAAGGACATCTAACCTTTCCTGGATTATCCCAAACCATTTGCAGATCCTTACTGGACCCGAAACCCACTTGAGAGTCCAATGAACAGATACCCAACTACAGATCCGATTTTGCCAATGGATTATGTACTCTAAAATCATGTTTATTTATTTAAAAATTGTTTATGACAAGATTCGTTAAGATTCATATTCCAATACATAAAACGATTTACTAGACTTCACAATTATTTAGTTAACGAGATACCAGACAAATAAGTTAAAAATGCTCCTCAGATATTACCTTAATATTTAAGATTTATTTAGCACCAGAATTAATAATGATGAATTAATTTTCATTAGTAGAACGTTTCATAATATCATTGTAGCCATAATGCTCTACGTATATAGTAAAACTCCATTTCACAGTCTCATAAATAAACAGACGTTAAAGTCTGTCTGCATTCCTATCCAAAGAAACAAATGGTTAGAATAAAACAGGGTGGCATTATTTTGGAGTTTCAATTCATTCACTTTTATTTGTATGTATTGTCACTTCGCTCTATACAGAGTTTTCAAACTTAAGTCGGCACTATTGCTAACTTTGTTATTATTGGAGCTACAAAGTTGGTTAAATAGGCAAACTAGTGTAGTTTTTCAAGCAAATTACAATGGCATTTAAAAAAAAATAATTGACGTACTGGGTCACGTGATATTGTGAAAAATGTAATTTTTTTAAATGGGACACCCAGTATACAGTTCTCACGGTCGACAGAAAATTTAATTCTGAACAAAAACTTTCCTATGAACTTTTATCCTAAAATCAATAATAACAGTTATTGATGATTTTTCAAATTTGCCAAGGTGGCTGTTATTTCATAAACAAAATTCGATTGTTTTGCAAATGTCATCAACATTGAAATATTGCATTAAACCTCTGTCAGTAAGCAATTAACATTTTGTGTTTATTAGTGAAAAAATGGCTTTTACGCATTTAGAAAATTGTGATATGATGGAATGTTACATCGTTTGTAATAAAAATTCCCTGCAAGCTCGTGAACGTTACGGTGTTTTATTTCCTACGCGCAACTTGCCAGATCGAATGTACTTTTTACTTTTGTACTTTTGTTGTTTCGATCAAATGAAAATGTGTTCAAGAAAACTAGAACCAAAAAACAATTTATAATAAGTGAAGCAACTGAAATTAACGTCTTAGCGTTCTTTGAAGCTAATCCTAATAATGCAATTAATGATTTAAAGGAAGAAAGTCGACTATCTTTGGGAACTATTCACAATATTCTAAAAAAACATAAGTTTGTGCTGTTCAGATTCAGACCTATTCAGACGCTGGTACCGGGAGATCAAGAAAGACGGACTCAGTTTTGTCAGTGGTACATTAATCAAGTTAGACTTAACCATAATTTTTGGCGTTTGGTTCTTTGGAGTGACGAATCAAATTTCTCCAACAGGGGTATGTATAACAGGAAGAACAGCCACTATTGGAGTCGAGAAAACCCGATGCTTTTCCGTCCTTGTAATCCGCAGAGACGCTTTAGAGTTAATGTTTGGTGTGGCTTGATTGATTCAAGAATTGTAGGCCCCGTATTTTATCAAGGTGCATTAACTGGCGAGAGGTATGTCGAAATGTTAACCGCTACCCTTGGAGAATTCTTGGATGACCTGAATTTAATGGATAGACAACAGATATTCTTTCGCCAAATTCATAACTTATTACATGACCTTTTTGATGGCCGATATCTATCAACTAACGGGCCTATTCGTATGCCTCCCTGATCACCGGACATAACACCTTTGGATTTCTTCTTTTGGGGATTTGTGAAAAGTGCAGTGTATGAAAGACGATATGATACTCTTGAAGATCTCCAGCAAAGCATCAGCCATGCTATTAATAATATTGATGGTAGAATCATTGCTAAGGCTACTAGAAGCGTTAACAGGCGGGTTCAAAAGTGCTTGGAGCAAGAGGGTGATGTTTTTGAGCATCTGCTCTGAATTTAAAATTTCTTGTTTTTTTATTTTCGAAACTAATAAAATAACTTAAAATAAACAATACTGTTTTTAGTTTCTGTAAAAACAATCATCAATAACTCTGTTATTATTGACTTTAGGATAAAAGTTCATAGGAAAGTTTTTGTTCAGAATTAAATTTTCTGTCGACCATGAGAACTGTATACTGGGTGTCCCATTTAAAAAAATTACGTTTTTCACAATATCACGTGACCCAGTACGTCAATATTTTTTTTAATGCCATTGTAATTTGCTTGAAAAACTACACTAGTTTGCCTATTTAACCAACTTTGTAGCTCCAATAATAACAAAGTTAGCAATAGTGCCGACTTAAGTTTGAAAACCCTGATATATATTATATTATTTTCGGTTAGTTGAGGTGTCAGGTAATAACAAGATTTACTGAGATAATAGAGCGGTAGCAACGGATTATTCTTTACAAAATTTGACTAATCGGTGATACATTTTTCTGCAAACTGTGAAATTGTGAATTTGTGAAACTTTTTTTATAGAGCATCAAAATTTGTACAAAAAAATCTACGAGAATACGATTCTAACGATTACAGGCTTCATTTAGAGTTTCTATAGGCTAAGCAAATTGCATTACTCTCTTTTATACTAGTAACCCTTGTGATACTGTATATGATCACACTATTCAAGTGTTAAGAACACAAAGAACATAATTTTTAGCACTTTGTGTAAATATATTCTATTTATTTGAAAGCTAAAATTTACCTTATATGTCATCAAAGAACTTAAAACTGTGATACAGACAGTATGCACTATTAAAACAATAGGTCTTGATAAACCTACCTGATAAACCACGTCGAGTTACCGTCCAAACGAAAGAAGAATCCTCTATGGTCCTACTCCTCTGTCCTAGTGCTGTGCGGGATGGTCCTTTAACCCTTTTATCGCTTGTGAAGGCCCTTCAAGCCTTATGAGTTTGTGTGTAAGGTAGTGCTGGTTTTGTCCATCTCACTGCAACCTGGGCGTTGGTAAAATTTTGTCCTCTCCAGGGTCGTGGTGGCGAGTTTGACGCCCAATCCGGAGGTGGATATTCTTAACGAACCGGGGCGCCTCCACGATTATTCGCAGCATCTTGTTTTGAATGGCCTTCAGTCTTCTACAGTGGGTCTTGGCCAGACTTGATCAGGAGAGTGAGCCATACGTTACTGTTGGACGTAGAAATGTCATGTAAATCAAGATTTTGATTTTTAAAGAAAGGGAACTTTTCGAAGAAAACAATAGCAGGAGCATAGAAAAAAAGAATCCAAATTATAGTAGCATCAGAGGAATTAGTAGTGGTCATAAGATCCATTATGTACGCAGAGTTTTACAAATTCTATTGTGTATTTTATTTTTTTAATGGACAAATGAAACGTTGGTGAATTGTTCATGAATAACAACAAACTTTAGAACTGCTAAAAACTATACCTATCTATTTATAAAGTTTCAAAGCATTGCGGCAACAGCTTTTCAATAAAGAACAATGTATGCATAAGAATGTAGCATATAAGAAATATACAAGTTTAAGGTACCATGGTACTTTTACAAGCTTGCGTAAAGCTATTTTTACGTTCTTGCAAATCCACCTTGAACTGTTTTTTACCATGTGCAATTCCGTAACTGATCCCCTAAGACAGTTGCTCGATAGCGAACACGTCAATTGTGACAAATGACGTCGACTGAGTTGAAATTGTTCCACACAAAAACAAAACACATCCAACGACTAACTGAAAAAGAACTAGGAAACAACCGGAAAGTTTCCATGTTACAATCGGCTATGGTATGCTTTTTGTTCCATTTACTACGGTGTGCCTTTTAAACGAGGAAAATACGTAAATCTTTTAGTGACTGTAAAAGTTATTCACTTCTTTTGGTAAATACGTATAAAGTAGAATTTTCATTTATTTTAGGTCATAACTCTTTGCAGGTTTTAGTTGACAATTCACGTTAATAACAGTCAGCGGTTGTAAGGTTCAGCACAGATCAGCAGTTCTTTTTATTAGGAGACCAAGTTAATCTTTTTTTAAGTAACTTTGTAGTATATTAGCAGTGCAGATCCTAAAATTATACTTCACGAAGCGCCTTCGTTTACATCGATAATATTCCAGAGCACATCATTCTTTTCACATTTTACTTGTTACAAAATTAATTTAGCTATAATGGAGAATATGGAGTTCCTTGACAACCCTTCTTTGAGAATGCTTCATTTCAGAGTTAAATATTTTACTCTTACTACACTTAACGAAAGTTTTAAGAAAAAAAAAACTTCGATAAGATTGTTTATTTTGCCATTTGTCATCATATGTTATAAAATTATTCGGAAAAATTGCAATAAATTGTAATTACTGATTGATTCTTGGACTGAAAATAGGCATAATTAGTACCGACTTAAGATGAATAAAAATTATCTCTACGTCAGTGTCCGATGACGCAAGCAAGGAAATTAATGGCGCACCTATTAGGTATTCCGACGAAACAGGCTAATTACATAAAACAATTAAAGCGATGATAATGATAATGACGACGATGGCCGACGGGAGATGAAAGCCGGGGATAGTGCGGAGCAAGCGAGGGTGGGATCGTTGTTCGCCACCGCGGGGTATTTGTGCGCCATGCGAAAATAAGCCCTTTTCGTACTAACAGGAATTTTTATGCCTTGCGGACCAGTGGCAGCGTTAAATGTTCCAAACTATTAACATTTTGTAACATGTACATATAATGGGGTTAATGAATTATTAACAACAAATTAAATATTCAATATTGCTTTAATACGTTGATTATTAACAAAATTACAAGTGTTTGCAACCTTCGTTTGTGGTGAAAGTTAAATTAAATTAATGCTACCGAGAAAAAAAGTTTATATGAAATGAAAATTTTTAAAACATAGTTATGTTTTAAAAATATATCGATTGTGGTAGTAGCTTTTAAAATAACAAAATGTTTGATTTTTGAGGTAGATTATATTAGATTTAAAAGACGTGTGATATTGATCTATTGTGCCCTCTTGCATGCGTTGTAAGCTGCTGGAGTATGGCCGCTCTCAAAGCTTCCCATGCAGTCTAAGAGCTTTAATAAACTGCAATAGCTGTGATAGTTTCAGAGCAGATATTTCCACTTCGTTCATGACATCCTTACTAAGATAATTCGCTCGGGTTTCAGTGATTTCATCCACCGCCCCGCAGAACCTGCAGTCGCTATTCTGTTTTAGACCTATCCTTGTAATGTGTTCCCCAAGGTGGCAATGCCGTGTAAGAAAACCTGTGAGGATGCGTAGTCTATTTCTGCTAAGTTCTAGTAAAGTTCTTACTCTGTGCTTATTGTAGTTTCCAAGGAATATCTTGGAGTGTCTCAGATCAGGACAATTCTCCCAGAGGGATTCTCTGAGCCTCTCTTCTCTATACTTAAGTTCTTTTTTTTAATTCAATAGGTTCGGCCTTTACTTGATGTAAATCCATATTCCAATAGAAATAAAACCAAACAATTGTTTCAGATTTACATTATATTTGGTTGAAAACGCAACAGCTGTTTCGCTACACCGTAGCTTCTTCAGGTAGCTTCTTCAAGTTGTGGCGGCCTTTCATGTTAATAGATTAGCTTTTTCGTTACCTCTGATTGCGGTATGCCCTGGTACCCAGCATAATGCAACTCTGTTTTCCTTGCCTGGGTTGTTTAATCTGTTAAGACATTTCCAGAATAATTTCGAGCTGATGGTGTTAGAACTCAGCGCCGTTATGGCTGCTTGATTATCGGAGAAAATTGCAACCATGTGAAAGACAAAATTAAGAAACTTGAAAGTTTGTTATAGAATAAATTGAATATATTGACTAGGACATTCCACAGACTGCCACCTATTTTGTCTCACAGAGATATGAAGAGCTAGATCAGAAAAAGCATAATTTAGTGGGCGAAACGTACCACTCCTGTACAAACGTATGAAAATAATTCAAGTGTCTGAAAGCGCAAGGTAGTACTAATAGTACTTTCTATTAGAACAACATGTACACAAATTTTTCGCAATTATCGTTGGAGAGGTTCCATATTTATAAGAATAGCATTATCTCAACAAATACTCCGAAAATAAAGCGAATATAAGGGATTCACTGTAGGTAGATTGTTTGAAGGATTTTACAAACATCATGCACCATAACACAGTAGAGTGATAACATGTACTACACAGGCGTAAAAACATAACGAACGACTAAGATAGCTTAACAGAGACACTCGAGTTTCGATGACATTAGATTTCATTTTAGCATCAGTTAAGTGCAAATTCGACATTGAGTAGCTTCCAGGTTGTTCTTCGCTGCCAGTTAACTATATTTAATCGATCATTAAAAACCCACGCCTAAGATTGCTTAAACTTTTTAGAATGTATGAATTTACATGTCTGTCCATGTTTTAGAATTCTCCATGGTTAGTCGAAGATCAAAATACCAAACCTGATAACACAGCTTAATTATAAATAACTACCAGAACTAGGAGTATATTATACTTCTAAGAGATACTGCTACTATTAGTTCCTTTGCCATAAATAATCAATATCGTCCACAACTTTAATAGCCGTTTATAAAAGGTATCTTGATAATAGGCACTTATACTATTTATGGTTCCTTTAGCTAGCTGGCGTATATATAGGGCAAGAAACACAAAGGCGATGGCATTACCCAGAAGCGACGTGTACATATACGTCATTTAACTTATATGCTACTGTTTGGAGACAATATTCTCCCGGTCGAGATTCAACGGGCGAGGATGTCAAAGAAAATCGCTTTGGGATCGTGTACGACGTCCGTTAGAGCGAGATGACGAGGGTACCACCAACAAAACCGGATCCTACTGCGTACGAGGATTTCCGTTAATAATTGTCCGTGCGCCCTTTCGCGGTCTAAGCCAGCTAATGGACAATCCTATTCATCTAAACAGCGACGGCGAAAGGGTATAGTGCCTGTTGTATTACGGTAATAGTCCAGGCTAGTCTTTCAATGCGCTACAGTAGGGAATATGGAAATTTTAAATTCTAATATCGCGGTACTTACTTTTGATTCAGGATCTCTCGTTGTGTTCCAAAGATAAGCTACTTCTTTCCCTTTATGTAAACAAAATAAAATTAAATTTTATAGGTAACATTACAAAAGCTATGCCATATGGAATTGGAATGACGTGCATAACAGAATAAGATTCTTAACTTAAAGTAGATTAAATTTTGTTTTAAAATAGTGTTTTAGTCAAAAGCGACATGTGGTCTCAGCACTAAAAAAATAACATCAGCTAGCGAAAGCTGGAATCATTACAATAAACTCTCCCAGTGCTTAAAACAGCAATATAATTCTAAAGTACAAAATTTTCTGGACAATTTTTTCATCATATACATTACCTAATATTACCTAGCTCGAGAACCCTTTGATGAATCTGCTTCCGCCTCGGCAAGTAGGTTCACCTTGTTAATCTAAACGAGAAGCCAAACTCCCAGCAAGGCACATTAACGCGTAATAGAGATAAATTTTCTCGAGAACCGTTTGATGAATCTGCTTCGCTCTAGGCAAGTTGGTTCATCTTGTTAATCTAAACGAGAGGACAAACCCCCAGGAAGGCACATTAACGCGTTTGAGCGCTGTGACCGTTCCAACTTTCATAAATTTTCTGGACAACTTTTTCATCATATAAATATTACCTAGCTCGATAACCGTTTGATGAATCTGCTTCCCCCTCGGCAAGTAGGTTCACCTTGTTAATCTAAACGAGAGGCCAAACTCCCAGCAGGGTACATTAAGGCCTTATAGGGCTAAAATTTTATCGATATTTTCTCGAGAACCATTTGATGAATCAACTTCGCTATCGGCCAGATGGTTCATCTTGTTAATCTAAACGAGAGGCCAAACTCCCAGCAGGGCACATTAACGCCTTATAGGGCTAAAATTTCATCCATATTTTCTCGAGAACCGTTTGATGAATCTACTTCGCTCTCGGCCAGATGGTTCACCTTGGCCAAACTCCCAGCAAGGCACATTAACGCGTTATAGAGATAAATTTTCTCGAGAACCGTTTGATGAATCTGCTTCGCTCTGGGCAAGTTGGTTCATCTTGTTAATCTAAACGAGAGGACAATCTACCAGGAAGGCACATTAACGCGTTTGAGCGCTGTGACCGTTCCAACTTTCATAAATTTTCTGGACAACTTTTTCATCATATAAATATTACCTAGCTCGATAACCGTTTGATGAATATGCTTCCCCCTCGGCAAGTAGGTTCACCTTGTTAATCTAAACGAGAGGCCAAACTCCCAGCAGGGCACATTAACGCCTTATAGGGCTAAAATTTCATCCATATTTTCTCGAGAACCGTTTGATGAATCTACTTCGCTCTCGGCCAGATGGTTCACCTTGGCCAAACTCCCAGCAAGGCACATTAACGCGTTATAGAGATAAATTTTCTCGAGAACCGTTTGATGAATCTGCTTCGCTCTGGGCAAGTTGGTTCATCTTGTTAATCTAAACGAGAGGACAAACCCCCAGGAAGGCACATTATCGCGTTTGAGCGCTGTGACCGTTCAAACTTTCATCAATTTTCTGGACAACTTTTTCATCATATAAATATTACCTAGCTCGATAACCGTTTGATGAATCTGCTTCCCCCTCGGCAAGTAGGTTCACCTTGTTAATCTAAACGAGAGGCCAAACTCCCAGCAGGGCACATTAACGCCTTATAGGGCTAAAATTTCATCCATATTTTCTCGAGAACCGATTGATGAATCTACTTCGCTATCGGCCAGATAGTTCATCTTGTTGATCTAAACGAGAGGCCAAACTCGCAGCAAGGCACATTAACGCGTTATAGAGATAAATTTTCTCGAGAACAGTTTGATGAATCTGCTTCGCTCTGGGCAAGTTGGTTCATCTTGTTAATCTAAACGAAAGGACAAACTACCAGGAAGGCACATTAACGCGTTTGAGCGCTGTGACCGTTCCAACTTTCATAAATTTTCTGGACAACTTTTTCATCATATAAATATTACCTAGCTCGATAACCGATTGATGGATCTGCTTCCTCCTCGGCAAATAGGTTCACCTTGTTAATCTAAACGAGACGCCAAATTCGGAGCAAGGCACATTAACGCGTTATAGAGATAAATTTTCTCGAGAACCGTTTGATGAATCTGCTTCGCTCTGGGCAAGTTGGTTCATCTTGTTAATCTAAACGAGAGGACAAACGACCAGGAAGGCACATTAACGCGTTTGAGCGCTGTGACCGCTCCAAATTGGTAAATTTTCTAGACAACTTTTTCATCATATACATTACCTAATATTACCTAGCTCGAGAACCGTTTGATGAATCTGCTTCCCCCTCGGCAAGTAGGTTCACCTTGTTAATCTAAACGAGAGGCCAAACTCCCAGCAGGGCACATTAACGCCTTATAGGGCCAAAATTTCATCGATATTTTCTCGAAAACCGTTTGATGAATCTACTTTGCTCTCGGCCAGATGGTTCAACTTGTTAATCTAAACGAGAGGACAAACCCCCAGGAAGGCACATTAACGCGTTTGAGCGCTGTGACCGTTCAAACTTTCATAAATTTTCTGGACAACTTTTTCATCATATAAATATTACCTAGCTCGATAACCGTTTGATGGATCTGTTTCCTCCTTGGCAAGTAGGTTCACCTTGTTAATCTAAACGGGTGGCCAAATTTCCAGCTAGGCACATCAACGCGGTATAGAGATAAATTTTCTCGAGAACCGTTTGATGAATCTGCTTCGCTCTGGGCAAGTTCATTCGTCTTGTTAATCTAAACGAAAGGATAAACTACCAGGAAGGCACATTAACGCGTTTGAGCGCTGTGACCGCTCCAAATTGATAAATTTTCTGGACAATTTTTTCATCATATAAAAATTACCTAGCTCGATAACCGTTTGATGGATCTGCTTCTTCCTCGGCAAGTGGGTTCACCTTGTTAATCTAAACGAGAGGCCAAACTCCCAGCAGGGCACATTAACGCCTTATAGGGCTAAAATTTCATAGATATTTTCTCGAGAACCGTTTGATGAATGTGCTTCCCCCTCGGCAAGTAGGTTCACCTTGTTAATCTAAACGAGAGGCCAAACTCCCAGCAGGGCACACAGCTGGGCCAGTTGGTTCATCTTGTTAATCTAAACGAGAGGACAAACCCCCAGGAAGGCACTTTAACGCGTTTGAGCGCTGTGACCGTTCAAACTTTCATAAATTTTCTGGACAACTTTTTCATCATATAAATATTACCTAGTTTGATAACCGTTTGATGGATCTGCTTCCTCCTCGGCAAGTAGGTTCACCTTGTTAATCTAAACGAGAGGCCAAACTCCCAGCAAGGCACATTAACGCGTAATAGAGATAAATTTTCTCGAGAACAGTTTGATGAAACTGCTTCGCTCTGGGAAATTTGGTTCATCTTGTTAATCTAAACGAGAGGACAAACCCCCAGGAAGGCACATTAACGCGTTTGAGCGCTGTGACCGTTCCAACTTTCATAAATTTTCTGGACAACTTTTTCATCATATAAATATTACCTAGCTCGATAACCGTTTGATGAATCTGCTTCCCCCTCGGTAAGTAGGTTCACCTTGTTAATCTAAACGAGAGGCCAAACTCCCAGCAGGGTACATTAAGGCCTTATAGGGCTAAAATTTTATCGATATTTTCTCGAGAACCGTTTGATGAATCAACTTCGCTATCGGCCAGATGGTTCATCTTGTTAATCTAAGCGAGAGGCCAAACTCCCAGCAGGGCACATTAACGCCTTATAGGGCTAAAATTTCATCGATATTTTCTCGAGAACCGTTTGATGAATCTACTTCGCTCTCGGCCAGATGGTTCACCTTGGCCAAACTCCCAGCAAGGCACATTAACGCGTTATAGAGATAAATTTTCTCGAGAACAGTTTGATGAATCTGCTTCGTCCTGGGGAAGTTGGTTCATCTTCTTAATCTAAACGAGAGGTCAAACCCCCAGGAAGGCACATTAATGCGTTTGAGCGCTGTGACCATTCAAACTTTCATAAATTTTCTGGACAACTTTTTCATCATATAAATATTGCCTAGCTCGATAACCGTTTGATGGATCTGCTTCCTCCTCGTCAAGTAGGTTCACCTTGTTAATCTAAACGAGAGGCCAAATTCGCAGCAAGGCACATTAACGCGTTATAGAGATAAATTTTCTCGAGAACCGTTTGATGAATCTGCTTCGCTCTGGGCAAGTTGGTTCACCTTGTTAATCTAAACGAGAGGACAAACCCCAGGAAGGCACATTAACGCGTTTGAGCGCTGTGACCGTTCAAACTTTCATCAATTTTCTGGACAACTTTTTCATCATATAAATATTACCTAGCTCGATAACCGTTTGATGGATCTGCTTCCTCCTTGGCAAGTAGGTTCACCTTGTTAATGTAAACGAGTGGCCAAACTCTCAGCTAGGCACATCAACGCGTTATAGAGATAAATTTTCTCGAGAACCGTTTGATGAATCTGCTTCGCTCTGGGCAAGTTGGTTCATCTTGTTAATCTAAACGAGAGGACAAACTACCAGGAAGGCACATTAACGCGTTTGAGCGCTGTGACCGCTCCAAATTGATAAATTTTCTAGACAATTTTTTCATCATATACATTACCTAATATTACCTAGCTCGAGAAGCGTTTGATGAATCTGCTTCCCCCTCGGCAAGTAGGTTCACCTTGTTAATCTAAACGAGAGGCCAAACTCCCTGCAGGGCACATTAACGCCTTATAGGGCCAAAATTTCATCGATATTTTCTCGAGAACCGTTTGATGAATCTACTTCGCTATCGGCCAGATGGTTTATCTTGTTAATCTAAACGAGAGGCCAAACTCCCAGCAGGGCACATTAACGCCTTATAGGGCTAAAATTTCATCCATATTTTCTCGAGAATCGTTTGATGAATCTACTTCGCTATCGGCCAGATAGTTCATCTTGTTGATCTAAACGAGAGGCCTAACTCGCAGCAAGGCACATTAACGCGTTATAGAGATAAATTTTCTCGAGAACAGTTTGATGAATCTGCTTCGCCCTGGGGAAGTTGGTTCATCTTGTTAATCTAAACGAGAGGTCAAACCCCCAGGAAGGCACATTAACGCGTTTGAGCGCTGTGACCATTCAAACTTTCATAAATTTTCTGGACAACTTTTTCATCATATAAATATTACCTAGCTCGATAACCGTTTGATGGATCTGCTTCCTCCTCGGCAAGTAGGTTCACCTTGTTAATCTAAACGAGACGCCAAATTCGCAGCAAGGCACATTAACGCGTTATAGAGATAAATTTTCTCGAGAACCGTTTGATGAATCGGCTTCGGTCTGGGCAAGTTGGTTCATCTTGTTAATCTAAACGAGAGGACAAACGACCAGGAAGGCACATTAACGCGTTTGAGCGCTGTGACCGCTCCAAATTGGTAAATTTTCTAGACAATTTTTTCATCATATACATTACCTAATATTACCTAGCTCGAGAACCGTTTGATGAATCTGCTTCCCCCTCGGCAAGTAGGTTCACCTTGTTAATCTAAACGAGAGGCCAAACTCCCAGCAGGGCACATTAACGCCTTATAGGGCTAAAATTTCGTAGATATTTTCTCGAGAACCGTTTGATGAATGTGTTTCCCCCTCGGCAAGTAGGTTCACCTTGTTAATCTAAACGAGAGGCCAAACTCCCAGCAGGGCACACAGCTGGGCAAGTTGGTTCATCTTGTTAATCTAAACGAGAGGACAAACCCCTTGGAAGGCACATTAACGCGTTTGAGCGCTGTGACCGTTCAAACTTTCATAAATTTTCTGGACAACTTTTTCATCATATAAATATTACCTAGTTTGATAACCGTTTGATGGATCTGCTTCCCCCTCGGTAAGTAGGTTCTCCTTGTTAATCTAAACGAGAGGCCAAACTCCCAGCAGGGTACATTAAGGCCTTATACGGCTAAAATTTTATCGATATTTTCTCGAGAACCGTTTGATGAATCAACTTCGCTATCGGCCAGATGGTTCATCTTGTTAATCTAAGCGAGAGGCCAAACTCCCAGCAGGGCACATTAACGCCTTATAGGGCTAAAATTTCATCGATATTTTCTCGAGAACCGTTTGATGAATCTACTTCGCTCTCGGCCAGATGGTTCACCTTGGCCAAACTCCCAGCAAGGCACATTAACGCGTTATAGAGATAAATTTTCTCGAGAACAGTTTGATGAATCTGCTTCGCCCTGGGGAAGTTGGTTCATGTTCTTAATCTAAACGAGAGGTCAAACCCCCAGGAAGGCACATTAATGCGTTTGAGCGCTGTGACCATTCAAACTTTCATAAATTTTCTGGACAACTTTTTCATCATATAAATATTGCCTAGCTCGATAACCGTTTGATGGATCTGCTTCCTCCTCGGCAAGTAGGTTCACCTTGTTAATCTAAACGAGAGGCCAAATTCGCAGCAAGGCACATTAACGCGTTAGAGAGATAAATTTTCTCGAGAACCGTTTGATGAATCTGCTTTGCTCTGGGCAAGATGGTTCATCTTGTTAATCTAAACGAGAGGACAAACCCCCAGGAAGGCACATTAACGCGTTTGAGCGCTATGACCGTTCAAACTTTCATCAATTTTCTGGACAACTTTTTCATCATATAAATATTACCTAGCTCGATAACCGTTTGATGGATCTGCTTCCTCCTTGGCAAGTAGGTTCACCTTGTTAATGTAAACGAGTGGCCAAACTCTCAGCTAGGCACATCAACGCGTTATAGAGATAAATTTTCTCGAGAACCGTTTGATGAATCTGCTTCGCTCTGGGCAAGTTGGTTCATCTTGTTAATCTAAACGAGAGGACAAACTACCAGGAAGGCACATTAACGCGTTTGAGCGCTGTGACCGCTCCAAATTGATAAATTTTCTAGACAATTTTTTCATCATATACATTACCTAATATTACCTAGCTCGAGAAGCGTTTGATGAATCTGCTTCCCCCTCGGCAAGTAGGTTCACCTTGTTAATCTAAACGAGAGGCCAAACTCCCAGCAGGGCACATTAACGCCTTATAGGGCTAAAATTTCATCCATATTTTCTCGAGAACCGTTTGATGAATCTACTACGCTATCGGCCAGATAGTTCATCTTGTTGATCTAAACGAGAGGCCAAACTCCCAGCAAGGCACATTAACGCGTTATAGGGATAAATTTTCTCGAGAACAGTTTGATGAATCTGCTTCGCTCTGGGCAAGATGGTTCATCTTGTTAATCTAAACGAGAGGACAAACCCCCAGGAAGGCACATTAACGCGTTTGAGCGCTGTGACCGTTCAAACTTTCATAAATTTTCTGGACAACTTTTTCATCATATAAGTATTACCTAGCTCGATAACCGTTTGATGGATCTGCTTCCTCCTCGGCAAGTAGGTTCACCTTGTTAATCTAAACGAGAGGCCAAATTCGCAGCAAGGCACATTAACGCGTTATAGAGATAAATTTTCTCGAGAACCGTTTGATGAATCTGCTTCGCTCTGGGCAAGTTGGTTCATCTTGTTAATCTAAACGAGAGGACAAACGACCAGGAAGGCACATTAACGCGTTTGAGCGCTGTGACCGCTCCAAATTGATAGATTTTCTAGACAATTTTTTCATCATATACATTACCTAATATTACCTAGCTCGAGAACCGTTTGATGAATCTGCTTCCCCCTCGGCAAGTAGGTTCACCTTGTTAATCTAAACGAGAGGCCAAACTCCCAGCAGGGCACATTAACGCCTTATAGGGCCAAAATTTCATCGATATTTTCTCGAAAACCGTTTGATGAATCTACTTTGCTCTCGGCCAGATGATTCAACTTGTTAATCTAAACGAGAGGACAAACCCCCAGGAAGACACATTAACGCGTTTGAGCGCTGTGACCGTTCAAACTTTCATAAATTTTCTGGACAACTTTTTCATCATATAAATATTACCTAGCTCGATAACCGTTTGATGGATCTGTTTCCTCCTTGGCAAGTAGGTTCACCTTGTTAATCTAAACGGGTGGCCAAATTCCCAGCTAGGCACATCAACGCGGTATAGAGATAAATTTTCTCGAGAACCGTTTGATGAATCTGCTTCGCTCTGGGCAAGTTCATTCGTCTTGTTAATCTAAACAAAAGGATAAACTACCAGGAAGGCACATTAACGCGTTTGAGCGCTGTGACCGCTCCAAATTGATAAATTTTCTGGACAATTTTTTCATCATATAAATATTACCTAGCTCGATAACCGTTTGATGGATCTGCTTCCTCCTCGGCAAGTGGGTTCACCTTGTTAATCTAAACGAGAGGCCAAACTCCCTGCAGGGCACATTAACGCCTCATAGGGCTAAAATTTCATAGATATTTTCTCGAGAACCGTTTGATGAATGTGCTTCCCCCTCGGCAAGTAGGTTCACCTTGTTAATCTAAACGAGAGGCCAAACTCCCTGCAGGGCACATTAACGCCTTATAGGGCCAAAATTTCATCGATATTTTCTCGAGAACCGTTTGATGAATCTACTTCGCTATCGGCCAGATGGTTTATCTTGTTAATCTAAACGAGAGGCCAAACTCCCAGCAGGGCACATTAACGCCTTATAGGGCTAAAATTTCATCCATATTTTCTCGAGAATCGTTTGATGAATCTACTTCGCTATCGGCCAGATAGTTCATCTTGTTGATCTAAACGAGAGGCCTAACTCGCAGCAAGGCACATTAACGCGTTATAGAGATAAATTTTCTCGAGATCAGTTTGATGAATCTGCTTCGCCCTGGGGAAGTTGGTTCATCTTGTTAATCTAAACGAAAGGTCAAACCCCCAGGAAGGCACATTAACGCGTTTGAGCGCTGTGACCATTCAAACTTTCATAAATTTTCTGGACAACTTTTTCATCATATAAATATTACCTAGCTCGATAACCGTTTGATGGATCTGCTTCCTCCTCGGCAAGTAGGTTCACCTTGTTAATCTAAACGAGACGCCAAATTCGCAGCAAGGCATAGTACATTAACGCGTTATAGAGATAAATTTTCTCGAGAACCGTTTGATGAATCGGCTTCGGTCTGGGCAAGTTGGTTCATCTTGTTAATCTAAACGAGAGGACAAACGACCAGGAAGGCACATTAACGCGTTTGAGCGCTGTGACCGCTCCAAATTGGTAAATTTTCTAGACAATTTTTTCATCATATACATTACCTAATATTACCTAGCTCGAGAACCGTTTGATGAATCTGCTTCCCCTCGGCAAGTAGGTTCACCTTGTTAATCTAAACGAGAGGCCAAACTCCCAGCAGGGCACATTAACGCCTTATAGGGCTAAAATTTCGTAGATATTTTCTCGAGAACCGTTTGATGAATGTGTTTCCCCCTCGGCAAGTAGGTTCACCTTGTTAATCTAAACGAGAGGCCAAACTCCCAGCAGGGCACACAGCTGGGCAAGTTGGTTCATCTTGTTAATCTAAACGAGAGGACAAACCCCTTGGAAGGCACATTAACGCGTTTGAGCGCTGTGACCGTTCAAACTTTCATAAATTTTCTGGACAACTTTTTCATCATATAAATATTACCTAGTTTGATAACCGTTTGATGGATCTGCTTCCCCCTCGGTAAGTAGGTTCTCCTTGTTAATCTAAACGAGAGGCCAAACTCCCAGCAGGGTACATTAAGGCCTTATACGGCTAAAATTTTATCGATATTTTCTCGAGAACCGTTTGATGAATCAACTTCGCTATCGGCCAGATGGTTCATCTTGTTAATCTAAGCGAGAGGCCAAACTCCCAGCAGGGCACATTAACGCCTTATAGGGCTAAAATTTCATCGATATTTTCTCGAGAACCGTTTGATGAATCTACTTCGCTCTCGGCCAGATGGTTCACCTTGGCCAAACTCCCAGCAAGGCACATTAACGCGTTATAGAGATAAATTTTCTCGAGAACAGTTTGATGAATCTGCTTCGCCCTGGGGAAGTTGGTTCATGTTCTTAATCTAAACGAGAGGTCAAACCCCCAGGAAGGCACATTAATGCGTTTGAGCGCTGTGACCATTCAAACTTTCATAAATTTTCTGGACAACTTTTTCATCATATAAATATTGCCTAGCTCGATAACCGTTTGATGGATCTGCTTCCTCCTCGGCAAGTAGGTTCACCTTGTTAATCTAAACGAGAGGCCAAATTCGCAGCAAGGCACATTAACGCGTTATAGAGATAAATTTTCTCGAGAACCGTTTGATGAATCTGCTTCGCTCTGGGCAAGATGGTTCATCTTGTTAATCTAAACGAGAGGACAAACCCCCAGGAAGGCACATTAACGCGTTTGAGCGCTGTGACCGTTCAAACTTTCATCAATTTTCTGGACAACTTTTTCATCATATAAATATTACCTAGCTCGATAACCGTTTGATGGATCTGTTTCCTCCTTGGCAAGTAGGTTCACCTTGTTAATCTAAACGAGACGCCAAATTCGCAGCAAGGCACATTAACGCGTTATAGAGATAAATTTTCTCGAGAACCGTTTGATGAATCGGCTTCGGTCTGGGCAAGTTGGTTCATCTTGTTAATCTAAACGAGAGGACAAACGACCAGGAAGGCACATTAACGCGTTTGAGCGCTGTGACCGCTCCAAATTGGTAAATTTTCTAGACAATTTTTTCATCATATACATTACCTAATATTACCTAGCTCGAGAACCGTTTGATGAATCTGCTTCCCCCTCGGCAAGTAGGTTCACCTTGTTAATCTAAACGAGAGGCCAAACTCCCAGCAGGGCACATTAACGCCTTATAGGGCTAAAATTTCGTAGATATTTTCTCGAGAACCGTTTGATGAATGTGTTTCCCCCTCGGCAAGTAGGTTCACCTTGTTAATCTAAACGAGAGGCCAAACTCCCAGCAGGGCACACAGCTGGGCAAGTTGGTTCATCTTGTTAATCTAAACGAGAGGACAAACCCCTTGGAAGGCACATTAACGCGTTTGAGCGCTGTGACCGTTCAAACTTTCATAAATTTTCTGGACAACTTTTTCATCATATAAATATTACCTAGTTTGATAACCGTTTGATGGATCTGCTTCCCCTCGGTAAGTAGGTTCTCCTTGTTAATCTAAACGAGAGGCCAAACTCCCAGCAGGGTACATTAAGGCCTTATACGGCTAAAATTTTATCGATATTTTCTCGAGAACCGTTTGATGAATCAACTTCGCTATCGGCCAGATGGTTCATCTTGTTAATCTAAGCGAGAGGCCAAACTCCCAGCAGGGCACATTAACGCCTTATAGGGCTAAAATTTCATCGATATTTTCTCGAGAACCGTTTGATGAATCTACTTCGCTCTCGGCCAGATGGTTCACCTTGGCCAAACTCCCAGCAAGGCACATTAACGCGTTATAGAGATAAATTTTCTCGAGAACAGTTTGATGAATCTGCTTCGCCCTGGGGAAGTTGGTTCATGTTCTTAATCTAAACGAGAGGTCAAACCCCCAGGAAGGCACATTAATGCGTTTGAGCGCTGTGACCATTCAAACTTTCATAAATTTTCTGGACAACTTTTTCATCATATAAATATTGCCTAGCTCGATAACCGTTTGATGGATCTGCTTCCTCCTCGGCAAGTAGGTTCACCTTGTTAATCTAAACGAGAGGCCAAATTCGCAGCAAGGCACATTAACGCGTTAGAGAGATAAATTTTCTCGAGAACCGTTTGATGAATCTGCTTTGCTCTGGGCAAGATGGTTCATCTTGTTAATCTAAACGAGAGGACAAACCCCCAGGAAGGCACATTAACGCGTTTGAGCGCTATGACCGTTCAAACTTTCATCAATTTTCTGGACAACTTTTTCATCATATAAATATTACCTAGCTCGATAACCGTTTGATGGATCTGCTTCCTCCTTGGCAAGTAGGTTCACCTTGTTAATGTAAACGAGTGGCCAAACTCTCAGCTAGGCACATCAACGCGTTATAGAGATAAATTTTCTCGAGAACCGTTTGATGAATCTGCTTCGCTCTGGGCAAGTTGGTTCATCTTGTTAATCTAAACGAGAGGACAAACTACCAGGAAGGCACATTAACGCGTTTGAGCGCTGTGACCGCTCCAAATTGATAAATTTTCTAGACAATTTTTTCATCATATACATTACCTAATATTACCTAGCTCGAGAAGCGTTTGATGAATCTGCTTCCCCCTCGGCAAGTAGGTTCACCTTGTTAATCTAAACGAGAGGCCAAACTCCCAGCAGGGCACATTAACGCCTTATAGGGCTAAAATTTCATCCATATTTTCTCGAGAACCGTTTGATGAATCTACTACGCTATCGGCCAGATAGTTCATCTTGTTGATCTAAACGAGAGGCCAAACTCCCAGCAAGGCACATTAACGCGTTATAGGGATAAATTTTCTCGAGAACAGTTTGATGAATCTGCTTCGCTCTGGGCAAGATGGTTCATCTTGTTAATCTAAACGAGAGGACAAACCCCCAGGAAGGCACATTAACGCGTTTGAGCGCTGTGACCGTTCAAACTTTCATAAATTTTCTGGACAACTTTTTCATCATATAAATATTACCTAGCTCGATAACCGTTTGATGGATCTGCTTCCTCCTCGGCAAGTAGGTTCACCTTGTTAATCTAAACGAGAGGCCAAATTCGCAGCAAGGCACATTAACGCGTTATAGAGATAAATTTTCTCGAGAACCGTTTGATGAATCTGCTTCGCTCTGGGCAAGTTGGTTCATCTTGTTAATCTAAACGAGAGGACAAACGACCAGGAAGGCACATTAACGCGTTTGAGCGCTGTGACCGCTCCAAATTGATAAATTTTCTAGACAATTTTTTCATCATATACATTACCTAATATTACCTAGCTCGAGAACCGTTTGATGAATCTGCTTCCCCCTCGGCAAGTAGGTTCACCTTGTTAATCTAAACGAGAGGCCAAACTCCCAGCAGGGCACATTAACGCCTTATAGGGCCAAAATTTCATCGATATTTTCTCGAAAACCGTTTGATGAATCTACTTTGCTCTCGGCCAGATGATTCAACTTGTTAATCTAAACGAGAGGACAAACCCCCAGGAAGACACATTAACGCGTTTGAGCGCTGTGACCGTTCAAACTTTCATAAATTTTCTGGACAACTTTTTCATCATATAAATATTACCTAGCTCGATAACCGTTTGATGGATCTGTTTCCTCCTTGGCAAGTAGGTTCACCTTGTTAATCTAAACGGGTGGCCAAATTCCCAGCTAGGCACATCAACGCGGTATAGAGATAAATTTTCTCGAGAACCGTTTGATGAATCTGCTTCGCTCTGGGCAAGTTCATTCGTCTTGTTAATCTAAACAAAAGGATAAACTACCAGGAAGGCACATTAACGCGTTTGAGCGCTGTGACCGCTCCAAATTGATAAATTTTCTGGACAATTTTTTCATCATATAAATATTACCTAGCTCGATAACCGTTTGATGGATCTGCTTCCTCCTCGGCAAGTGGGTTCACCTTGTTAATCTAAACGAGAGGCCAAACTCCCTGCAGGGCACATTAACGCCTCATAGGGCTAAAATTTCATAGATATTTTCTCGAGAACCGTTTGATGAATGTGCTTCCCCCTCGGCAAGTAGGTTCACCTTGTTAATCTAAACGAGAGGCCAAACTCCCTGCAGGGCACATTAACGCCTTATAGGGCCAAAATTTCATCGATATTTTCTCGAGAACCGTTTGATGAATCTACTTCGCTATCGGCCAGATGGTTTATCTTGTTAATCTAAACGAGAGGCCAAACTCCCAGCAGGGCACATTAACGCCTTATAGGGCTAAAATTTCATCCATATTTTCTCGAGAATCGTTTGATGAATCTACTTCGCTATCGGCCAGATAGTTCATCTTGTTGATCTAAACGAGAGGCCTAACTCGCAGCAAGGCACATTAACGCGTTATAGAGATAAATTTTCTCGAGATCAGTTTGATGAATCTGCTTCGCCCTGGGGAAGTTGGTTCATCTTGTTAATCTAAACGAAAGGTCAAACCCCCAGGAAGGCACATTAACGCGTTTGAGCGCTGTGACCATTCAAACTTTCATAAATTTTCTGGACAACTTTTTCATCATATAAATATTACCTAGCTCGATAACCGTTTGATGGATCTGCTTCCTCCTCGGCAAGTAGGTTCACCTTGTTAATCTAAACGAGACGCCAAATTCGCAGCAAGGCACATTAACGCGTTATAGAGATAAATTTTCTCGAGAACCGTTTGATGAATCGGCTTCGGTCTGGGCAAGTTGGTTCATCTTGTTAATCTAAACGAGAGGACAAACGACCAGGAAGGCACATTAACGCGTTTGAGCGCTGTGACCGCTCCAAATTGGTAAATTTTCTAGACAATTTTTTCATCATATACATTACCTAATATTACCTAGCTCGAGAACCGTTTGATGAATCTGCTTCCCCTCGGCAAGTAGGTTCACCTTGTTAATCTAAACGAGAGGCCAAACTCCCAGCAGGGCACATTAACGCCTTATAGGGCTAAAATTTCGTAGATATTTTCTCGAGAACCGTTTGATGAATGTGTTTCCCCCTCGGCAAGTAGGTTCACCTTGTTAATCTAAACGAGAGGCCAAACTCCCAGCAGGGCACACAGCTGGGCAAGTTGGTTCATCTTGTTAATCTAAACGAGAGGACAAACCCCTTGGAAGGCACATTAACGCGTTTGAGCGCTGTGACCGTTCAAACTTTCATAAATTTTCTGGACAACTTTTTCATCATATAAATATTACCTAGTTTGATAACCGTTTGATGGATCTGCTTCCCCCTCGGTAAGTAGGTTCTCCTTGTTAATCTAAACGAGAGGCCAAACTCCCAGCAGGGTACATTAAGGCCTTATACGGCTAAAATTTTATCGATATTTTCTCGAGAACCGTTTGATGAATCAACTTCGCTATCGGCCAGATGGTTCATCTTGTTAATCTAAGCGAGAGGCCAAACTCCCAGCAGGGCACATTAACGCCTTATAGGGCTAAAATTTCATCGATATTTTCTCGAGAACCGTTTGATGAATCTACTTCGCTCTCGGCCAGATGGTTCACCTTGGCCAAACTCCCAGCAAGGCACATTAACGCGTTATAGAGATAAATTTTCTCGAGAACAGTTTGATGAATCTGCTTCGCCCTGGGGAAGTTGGTTCATGTTCTTAATCTAAACGAGAGGTCAAACCCCCAGGAAGGCACATTAATGCGTTTGAGCGCTGTGACCATTCAAACTTTCATAAATTTTCTGGACAACTTTTTCATCATATAAATATTGCCTAGCTCGATAACCGTTTGATGGATCTGCTTCCTCCTCGGCAAGTAGGTTCACCTTGTTAATCTAAACGAGAGGCCAAATTCGCAGCAAGGCACATTAACGCGTTAGAGAGATAAATTTTCTCGAGAACCGTTTGATGAATCTGCTTCGCTCTGGGCAAGATGGTTCATCTTGTTAATCTAAACGAGAGGACAAACCCCCAGGAAGGCACATTAACGCGTTTGAGCGCTGTGACCGTTCAAACTTTCATCAATTTTCTGGACAACTTTTTCATCATATAAATATTACCTAGCTCGATAACCGTTTGATGGATCTGTTTCCTCCTTGGCAAGTAGGTTCACCTTGTTAATCTAAACGGGTGGCCAAATTCCCAGCTAGGCACATCAACGCGGTATAGAGATAAATTTTCTCGAGAACCGTTTGATGAATCTGCTTCGCTCTGGGCAAGTTCATTCGTCTTGTTAATCTAAACAAAAGGATAAACTACCAGGAAGGCACATTAACGCGTTTGAGCGCTGTGACCGCTCCAAATTGATAAATTTTCTAGACAATTTTTTCATCATATACATTACCTAATATTACCTAGCTCGAGAAGCGTTTGATGAATCTGCTTCCCCCTCGGCAAGTAGGTTCACCTTGTTAATCTAAACGAGAGGCCAAACTCCCAGCAGGGCACATTAACGCCTTATAGGGCCAAAATTTCATCGATATTTTCTCGAGAACCGTTTGATGAATCTACTTCGCTATCGGCCAGATGGTTTATCTTGTTAATCTAAACGAGAGGCCAAACTCCCAGCAGGGCACATTAACGCCTTATAGGGCTAAAATTTCATCCATATTTTCTCGAGAACCGTTTGATGAATCTACTACGCTATCGGCCAGATAGTTCATCTTGTTGATCTAAACGAGAGGCCAAACTCCCAGCAAGGCACATTAACGCGTTATAGGGATAAATTTTCTCGAGAACAGTTTGATGAATCTGCTTCGCTCTGGGCAAGATGGTTCATCTTGTTAATCTAAACGAGAGGACAAACCCCCAGGAAGGCACATTAACGCGTTTGAGCGCTGTGACCGTTCAAACTTTCATAAATTTTCTGGACAACTTTTTCATCATATAAGTATTACCTAGCTCGATAACCGTTTGATGGATCTGCTTCCTCCTCGGCAAGTAGGTTCACCTTGTTAATCTAAACGAGAGGCCAAACTCCCAGCAGGGCACATTAACGCCTTATAGGGCCAAAATTTCATCGATATTTTCTCGAGAACCGTTTGATGAATCTACTTCGCTATCGGCCAGATGGTTTATCTTGTTAATCTAAACGAGAGGCCAAACTCCCAGCAGGGCACATTAACGCCTTATAGGGCTAAAATTTCATCCATATTTTCTCGAGAACCGTTTGATGAATCTACTACGCTATCGGCCAGATAGTTCATCTTGTTGATCTAAACGAGAGGCCAAACTCCCAGCAAGGCACATTAACGCGTTATAGGGATAAATTTTCTCGAGAACAGTTTGATGAATCTGCTTCGCTCTGGGCAAGATGGTTCATCTTGTTAATCTAAACGAGAGGACAAACCCCCAGGAAGGCACATTAACGCGTTTGAGCGCTGTGACCGTTCAAACTTTCATAAATTTTCTGGACAACTTTTTCATCATATAAGTATTACCTAGCTCGATAACCGTTTGATGGATCTGCTTCCTCCTCGGCAAGTAGGTTCACCTTGTTAATCTAAACGAGAGGCCAAATTCGCAGCAAGGCACATTAACGCGTTATAGAGATAAATTTTCTCGAGAACCGTTTGATGAATCTGCTTCGCTCTGGGCAAGTTGGTTCATCTTGTTAATCTAAACGAGAGGACAAACGACCAGGAAGGCACATTAACGCGTTTGAGCGCTGTGACCGCTCCAAATTGATAGATTTTCTAGACAATTTTTTCATCATATACATTACCTAATATTACCTAGCTCGATAACCGTTTGATGAATCTGCTTCCCCCTCGGCAAGTAGGTTCACCTTGTTAATCTAAACGAGAGGCCAAACTCCCAGCAGGGCACATTAACGCCTTATAGGGCCAAAATTTCATCGATATTTTCTCGAAAACCGTTTGATGAATCTACTTTGCTCTCGGCCAGATGATTCAACTTGTTAATCTAAACGAGAGGACAAACCCCAGGAAGACACATTAACGCGTTTGAGCGCTGTGACCGTTCAAACTTTCATAAATTTTCTGGACAACTTTTTCATCATATAAATATTACCTAGCTCGATAACCGTTTGATGGATCTGTTTCCTCCTTGGCAAGTAGGTTCACCTTGTTAATCTAAACGGGTGGCCAAATTCCCAGCTAGGCACATCAACGCGGTATAGAGATAAATTTTCTCGAGAACCGTTTGATGAATCTGCTTCGCTCTGGGCAAGTTCATTCGTCTTGTTAATCTAAACAAAAGGATAAACTACCAGGAAGGCACATTAACGCGTTTGAGCGCTGTGACCGCTCCAAATTGATAAATTTTCTGGACAATTTTTTCATCATATAAATATTACCTAGCTCGATAACCGTTTGATGGATCTGCTTCCTCCTCGGCAAGTGGGTTCACCTTGTTAATCTAAACGAGAGGCCAACCTCCCAGCAGGGTACATTAACGCCTCATAGGGCTAAAATTTCATAGATATTTTCTCGAGAACCGTTTGATGAATGTGCTTCCCCCTCGGCAAGTAGGTTCACCTTGTTAATCTAAACGAGAGGCGAAACTCCCAGCAGGGCACACAGCTGGGCAAGTTGGTTCATCTTGTTAATCTAAACGAGAGGACAAACCCCCAGGAAGGCACATTAACGCGTTTGAGCGCTGTGACCGTTCAAACTTTCATAAATTTTCTGGACAACTTTTTCATCATATAAATATTACCTAGTTTGATAACCGTTTGATGGATCTGCTTCCTCCTCGGCAAGTAGGTTCACCTTGTTAATCTAAACGAGAGGTCAAACTCCCAGTAAGGCACATTAAGGCGTTATAGAGATAAATTTTCTCGAGAACCGTTTGATGAATCTGCTTCGCTCTGGACAAACCCCCAGGAAGGCACATTAACGGGTTTGAGCGCTGTGTCCGTTCAAACTTTCATACATTTTCTGGACAACTTTTTCATCATATTAATATTACCTAGCTCGATATCCGTTTGATGGATTTGCTTCCTGCTCGGCAAGTAGGTTCATCTTGTTAATCTAAACGAGAGGCCAAACTCCCAGCTAGGCACATTAACGCGTTATAGAGATAAATTTTCTAAATTCTCTAAATTTTCTAAAGAGGGCATTAAACCACAACCCTGAAACTTTTAAAATAATAAATTCCAATCTTTTCGTGTTCGACTTTTCCCCTTCGACATCCCAGTCCTTCATTATAATGGACCTTCTCTCCTACTGTGTGTACGGCGAGAGAAGCATCAATTCAGAGCGACGTACGGCGGCGCGCCGGCCACCCCTTTTCTTTCGCCTATTATTCGTCGAATTATTCGCCGAAGCAATGATTCGCTTAATCTCCAGAAAACACGTTTCTTTCATTTTCGGATAAATTTACTCTCTATTCCGGTCGTGCGGCTGCCTCTCGCGCCTCTGTACCACTACACACCTCCCTATCCCGTTTAATATTGATCGCAGGCGTCGAAGATGACGTGCGCTTTTCCGTTTTGCCCCCACCCCCTTACCTATCGACCCCCTTAAACGCATCCATCCTACCGGAAAACGGTAGACCTCATCTCCCCCATGGCGAAAGCTATATGACGAATGAGAGGAAATCAAATATATTTATACAGTGTGATACAATAGCGTAAACTACAATTTAATGTAGTTTTATCTGAAACGCTTGTGTTCTTGGAAAACTATATCTGTAACAGATATTTTACTTAGCTACTAATTCTTGAAAAATTGAGGGTATCTACACTTATTGTTCGCTTCCCAAAAGGGAAAAGTGTTCTAGAATCTAGCTTTAAAACTAATTGCAATATAGGAGGGATTAGTTTTTGCTAATCAATTTTGCGGACATTTTTACCTATCAAAGAGTTGCAGTAATTGTGCCGCAGGATGCACAAGAAAACGTCGAGATATGCCACAATATAAAAAACCAAAAAATGCCTATGAAAGGTAATAGGCCTGTAATAGCATCGTATATTGTTGAAATCGCCCTGCAATCGAGTACAATGAAAAATGATCAAGCATTAGAAACGGAAGTCGGAAAGGGACTACCTTGGGCACCCCCCACCGCTACTCCTTCGGTGTCACACATGACGCAGTCGTAGGTAGTTTCAAAACAGTCTACCTGGTTTTAGTTGGTTTTGACCTTGTTTTGTACTGGTTTTAGTTGGCTTTGACGGTGGGTTTAGTTGGTTTTAAGCAGATTTTGATATGCTGTGACAACAGCCTACCCAGCTCAAAACCAACTAAAACCAGTTCAAAACCAACTAAAACCAGGTCAAAACCTGATAGGCTGTTTTGGAACTACGTACGACCGCGTCACGTGTGACACCGAAGGAATAGTGGTGGGGGGTGTCCACGGTAGCCCCTTACCTACTATCGGACCTTTGGTTTCGATCTTTTCGATCTCGTCAGCGTAACTTCAAATGGAAGACCTACATTCATTGCAACTCACTTATTAACTTTAATCATATAATACCTGCGACAATGCACTTATTCCAATTCCATGCCCTCACAACACAGGTCTGTACAGAGAATTGCATGTTTATAAAGAAATTCCAAAAAACAAGATCTATAAGATAGATATACCGAAAAGTATTTTCCATATAAAATTATTTTCTGCAAACCTCCCTGACGAACAGGTCACATAAGTCAATGATTGATGCCTGGTTCCTCATTATGATGTTTTCAGACAGTTCTCCGTGGTATCTGTCTTTTTGGATTTGTAAACACAGAGAAAAGGTAGTAACATGTCTTAAGATTGACCAAAGGTCACTGAGAATTTTAAAATCATGTATAATTACTTGAAGACCTTGTTCAATTTTAAACTATGTATATTTTAGAAATCTTAACACATTATAGATATTAACGAATTGATTTTAAACCATCGAATGAACTACAGATTAAGTCCGAGAGACATGGCCAGCAGGGAGAGGCTAACCAATTTATTATTTTCGATTATAAGCATAATAGCGTTTTACCAAACGAATTAAGTAGGTTTTTATCTTCTTTTAGACCAAAATGCCTCAAATCAGCTAATGGGATCAGTTAATGGGACCATTTAAGATTGCAAAACTTCATGAAATCTTTAAAACTAGGCTTAAGAAGCGAATTCAACATAACAATTAAAAAAAAAGAGCGACGAATGGGACCCCCGTCTATTTTAGGAAAAAAAAATGAATCAAAAATCGTATTGCATATTGTAAAGCTCCAAACAAAAGATGGCTCGTTGTGTAAAATATTAAATATCAGCGAAGCTGAATCTTCCTCATAATTTTAATAATTAAGTGAAATGGCAGGTTATAGTTGGCTACAATCATTTAGCTGAAAGTACTTAAAAAGTTTTGGAAGACATGAATTATTCGAGAAATTCAGTATTATGTTTAATATGAACGAGACCGGTTTACAACTAAACGATAAGCCTTCAGATGTTGTTTTAAAGATTAAGAAAAATGTAAGTACAATTACATTCGATTTTGAAATGCTGCTATAGAGACGGAACATTTATTCCACTCTAACATAAAAAGAGGTCATCAACACTGGCAACAGTTCTAAATTCACCAGAAAATATTGTTCGTAAAAAGAAGAAAATATATGAAAAACTATTACAGGAGACCAAAAGAGCAGAAAGACAAGAGAAAAGAAGACTAAATAGAAAGGAAAAGAACAAAAAGTCAAAAAAGCAACATTGCTGCTCAACTTCAAATCAGCAGACATTAAAGGAGGCAAAGAAAGGCGTGAGTCAGAAGATGAAGATATTGTACGGGCTGCGACTTAACATTCTAATTCGCTACTGTGTTAAGTGTACCTACAGTCAGTAGACGTTCATTTCATGAAAGTTGTGCTCATGCAGATATGAATAATTAACGATGAACTTAATAATATAATTCAACAAAGAACCAGAAAAGTGTTTCTGTATTATTTAGTCTTACGTTCACTATTGTATTTTATTGGGCCATCTCTCCCAAAATTTTATGGGTGCGACGAAGCCCTGATCATCTTCTTCAGTACCGATTATTTTTTAATTAGTTAAAAATGCAGTTATTTAGCTTTTCTCTTTGGACGTATTTGGCAATTTCAAATTTGTATTGTAGGTATTGTTTAGGTGAGTGAACATATGTACACATTATGATAAATACAAAAGACGTGGTCTGGGTTTGCCGATTAGAGGATCTAACTTTGTAAAAAAATAAAAAATTTCTTCAAGGTCTTGGAAACCACAAAAGCAACGGAAATAAAACGTTCAGTCTTTTCCAGAACAAATTTCAATAAAATTTAGATTTGAAAAGGTACGGAATTAGCCCTCCTTAGAATAAAAAAATTGTTTAATTTTCCTTTGCTGCGTTAACAAGAAAGAAACTAGAACGCAACAGCAATTTCACCCATTCTAAACAGATTATATTTTAGCCATAAAATTGATAAATTAAGTACTAAAGATATACAGTAAGTCAATACCATTTTACCAATAGTCATATATATGTGCTTGTAAGCGGCAAACATCCTACAACAGAAAACTGCCCAATTAAAAAAAGGACAACCTTTGACATTTTGGAAAACGTTAGCGAGAAACCTAAACCATACATAGAGAGATATCGAATCGAACTAGAGAGCAATTTCATCAGTTGCCGATCGAGCAACGGGAATCGTTTGGCAGCACTTGGACTGACCATTACAAGGTTTGTTCCTACATTTCCTCTAATTTTTGGATGCTGTAAGATTGGTATAAAATTTTATATAGTACCTTGAAAATTCCAAATTGCTTCAGTATCAAGTTTCATAAGCTAAACCGAACTTAATCCAAACCCTAACTTGGCAACTGGGCAACTTGGTATTTAACTACCATAATAAGAATTAACCCAGTATAGACACAATCAGAAAGTAGTTCTACCAGCAGTTATCATCAGAAACTGAACAGCTTACCGTGCTTACATTTTTCCTGGCTAGCTACTTGTACCAGTTACAAACAACTATACCAATATAAATGCTGCTGAAATAGATTTTATTGTCTAAACATAATATGTAGGTACGTCAATAATCTAAACAAAGGTGTTGAAAAATTCTATTTTACTCAAGTTATACAAATAAAAATACATTATGCACAAGTCAATATCAATACATGCTGTCGCATGTTTTGGATAAGCTGATCTCGCTGGTCTAGAAAGGTTCTACGTTCCTTTTAAGTGGGAAACGTTTTTTCTTCGTCATTCTCTCTATATCTTTTCGCTCCAAAGTCCTATCGTTTTATGAAGAGCAGATGAAAAAGGTTTTTTTTTCCAACGTCTGTTTGCATAATAGATGTTTTCTTTACCGCTGATGTAATGGCGATCAAACAGGGACGGTGAATTTTTCTCCGAAGGTTGGTATTCCTCTGCGTGTGTTTATCGCATTGGAATACTGAAGTGAGCGTTAGAACGGAGGTATTTGTTTTACTTGGTTGTTTATTTTTGCGCCCGATGGAAGTGCGACATTCATCGGAATATTTTCGTTATTGGATAGGATATGTGTCAGGACCGTTTGTGACATGCGAGTAATGTTTGTTCACTGCGCTGTCTCCTGGCAAATCATTTATGAAAATTTATTTGCTACAGTTCCGGAAAAACTTTTGTTTACCTGCTTATCCAATAAATTAATCGTGAAACGGAAATGTATTTTTTATTTTGTGATAGCTGAAGAGTATTTACAAACGTGTACAGTTCAAACACACAGAACGATATGTCAAGTTGTTCTACCTACAAAAAGGGTGACAACATATAAGTTGCGTTTAATTTCTACGTACATCTACAACTACGTGTTATATTTTATCGTTTAATTTCGGCGTTCAAAAATGAATTGATGATTATTCCTTGTACATATATACGGTCTTTACAGTAACATTTTCCTTGCTAGATTCGTACACATTCGCTATTCAATGCACATGCTGCCATCTAGGGTTCGTTTTGATAAAGTGCTAGGCGGTTCTATTATAGTTTCCTGTTGATCCTAATATTGGTCGTTTTCTGCAAAATTAATGGGAAACCTAAGCCTTTTTCGGTCATTTGTACGTAACTTAGTGAGATTTCCGTTTGTTCTGACCCAATTATCGTCTATTTACGTATTTCATTTTCTCGTAATTCTTTCACCTCCTAACTTCTGTTTCTCTTTGGTTCATCGAGAATTTACTCTATTTCAAGATTAATAACGAAAGAAATCATTAAGTATATATTAGGATCCAATTGTTTTTTTATAAAATCCTTAATTTATTGTTGGGTACCCTATGGAAATGCTGTCAAACTTGCTTTTAATATGTTTTAATACTATTTTGTTTATTTAGAAGAACATTAATCTTTAAAATAATTGAATTTCATCAATATACATAAAGATTCCGCGGCAACAACGATCTTTCCGTTTATCTTTAAAATGTATGTAGCCTAAACTTCTCGTTTGGAATGAAATGACGCCTACAAATCTTCTTTACGAATTTCCAAAGACGTGATAGTTAATAGGGCTATATTTAGACTATGTGGGGAGGTGGTAGGTTTGTTTGAGGTTCCACTCATTGAGATTAGCGCAATTTCACCATAGTGTGCTACGACATTGAATATTTAGTCGTATTTCCAACCTTGCCCCAAATAGTAAATATTTATTTTTGCAATAACGCTTACAATGCTGTTGCATTTTGGCAAATTAATATTAATACAGTTATTTTAGTGTACACGAATTTACCGATTACAATTATATCAAACGTAAATGTTTCAAGAAATTGCTATTTTATTGTTTTTAATATAGAAGTAAATGATTGCAATTAATCTTATAACACTGAACAACGAAATCTGTATATTATTAATATTACTTCAAGTTTTAGAAATACGCGATGTCATGTCATTAGTCAGTCGAAGTTGATGAGTTGAACCGAATAGTTGACATCATAAGATGACTCAAAAGTATGAAAACAAGCCAGATCAGTTCAACTATGATTGTGGCGAGGTTCCTTTTGCGTCTCAGAAGTGGTTAATTTCGGTTGCAAAATAGGGAATCAGACAAAAGCATTGGTCAGCATATATCTGCTGTAATACATGCGCTTCAAGCCTGAGAAACTGGTTAAATCATAAAAAAAGACGATATATGCGGTTTGTTATCGTAATGGTCTGGAGACAGTCTACAAATCATGCCAGTGATTGCTTTCTGCAGGATACTTCGTGCTGGGCAATATACGGGTATATCCAAGAAGAAAAATTCGGTTATCCAAATATATCATCTTTCATGAGATCTGTGGTCCGTAGTGATGAACTTCCTATCCCACAACTTTCAGAAACATTCAAGAAAAAGATATGCCATCAACTTCAAAACATCCTGATTTCACACCAAGCATGTCATATCATCCACACAAAATAACCCAGTCAGAATTAAATGAACTCGTTGGAGATTTAGATCTTCTAAAATGTAAGACAGAGTTACTAGGATCAAAACTGCAGCAGTGGAACCTATTAGAAGACGATGCTTCGATATGTGTTGTCCATAAACGCCATAGTAGGCCTAGTACCATTTTTTGACATGGAAAATAATTCGGTTTTCTGCAATAATATCAGCGGTTTATTAGTGGCTTTAAATATAAACTATAAATCAGAGGAATGGAATAGAGATTGTTTATAGATAGTTTAACATTGAGTTTAAAGGCAGTGCTATTGCATATTGGGAATATTCTACTGTCTATTCCTGTTGGACATGCCTTTCGTATAAAAGGAATTATACGACGATATCAAGTATCTATTGACAAGCAGAAAATACGATGAGTACCAATAAAAAATCTGTGGCGACTTAAAGATTGTTGCGTTTTTACTCGATTTGAAGCTGGGCTATACCATGTTATGTTGTTCTGTTTTTTTGTGTGAATGGGACAGTCGGGCAAAGGCATTTCATTACAAACGATAAGACTGGCTTGTTCGACAATCATTAGAGTCAGGCCAAAAAAAAGTGCAATATATGCCATTGGTAAACTCCAAAAAGGTTTTTGTTGCCACCATTGCACATCATATTAAGACTTTTCTGTATCTGCATCAGAAATTCCCACGGTTAAGTGAAGTAAAAATTATAGAAACTGGTGAGCCACAGATACGAAATATTCTGAAATACGAACATTTTGAGAGCACTCTAACAGATATGTGAATATGAATGTTCGGAATGACTTTAGCCTTGTAATCACTACTTTCTTGCGAAGCTGACAAGTACACCGATCTTTTTTTTGTTAAAAATAAAATAGAAAAATGTGTTCTTGAAAACTGCAACTAAGTATCTAATTTGTATATAATGCAATTTTTCCCAAACGCCAATTAAATTAAACATATTTTTATTTTAAAAATATGTCGTCCGGACTTGGAGTCGAACCACCAGGTATGGCTGTCGCGGCCTACCGCTTCACCGTTGCGCGCGCCACCGGGCGGCTTCGACACCACTAATAATCTTGACAAATATATGCGAACGAGATGTTGTAATGACCTAGGATAGGCAACATTTTTGACACCGAAGTGTATTTATTTATTTAATATAAAATAAATACACTTCGGTGTCAAAAAAAGTATCTAATTTCATTGTCATTTTTGTATTCAGCGCCCCAAAATTAACAAAAAAATGCAATTTTCAAACAAGATGCAACAAATAAAGTAAAATTTGTCTGTCTTACGTAGTTAGTGCAGTACTACATTATTCAAAAAGCGAAACCCATGCTTTTGATTGTTTTTTTAGTAGCCATCACAATTTGCACAAATCATAACAGGTGCCTGTTAACAATGATTACTTGATTCTCATATTTTACATCGATTGGTGTATTCTCCTCCAAAAAAAAGTGTTTTGAGCGTTTCTAAACTTTGTAGGGTATAATTCAATTAGTTTCATAAAAAATATTCATTTATCTACACAATCATATAACGAGAAGCTGTAGTTTCTATTAAAATTACATATCTATACATTATACACTAGTCGATTATCTGTAAATGAGAAGCGTATTTAATGTATTGTTCTGTTGATAGCTTGTTAAGTGCAAGTTAGTTAGAAAATAAATAATGCTATCAGATGTTTCAAATTGATACTTTAACATGTTTGTCGCGCGCAATAAAGATTCCTCACGGGTATAGTAGAAATGTTGATTGATGTGGTCGCTAATGTTTTGGAGCATAGGTTTTACTGTTGTATATAATTGGATGAATTCGTTAAATGTTTTAGGTTTCAATTGCCAAGACCAGCAATTGAACGTATTTTGCAGGCGGTAAATTCAATTAACACTTTGCTACAACTGTATTATTTATTATGGATAATGCAAAGTTCTTTTAATTAATTGATAAATAAATAAAGAGTTTGTGCAAAACGTTAGTAGTAGGAGCAAAAAAAGGTCATTCTAAGATCCTTTACACAACTGTGTATTGGCAATTTCATTTCTTGAAAAAGAACTGACAAATTGAAGAAATGAAGAGCAACCAATCGTATGTGACGCATCATAATGCTAGAATTGAACATCGGAAAAAAGCAGGGTAGTCACAGATGAAGAATGCATGTACATATTTGTAGAATAGTTCTTCGGCGCCGTTTGTGAGAAACTGGCAGCAAATATACGGAAAAGACAAAGCCATACAACATTATACTTTTTTGCCATCAGTAATGAACAGGACCGCCTTAATAACGTGCAACGTGGTTTTAAAAAGCTAGGATCTACAGCAACAGCAATGAATGAACTTGTAGATGCAGTTACAAAGGCGTTCGATGAAAATATCAAACTAATATACAGTGATCCTTCGAAAGAATTCGCATGTGTTGATCACAATATCCTCTGCTATTCCACTCCAGCTGTTAAAGAGTTATTTAATAAACAGAGAACAAGTGTAGTGGAACGAATAGTAGTCGAGATAGTTAACAGAGAAGTACGGCTATTAACAGCGATATTGTTCTACACATACATAAATGGTGTTCCTTTGAGTGTTTATTGTCACAAAACGCTAATCTATGCAGACGATGCAACCTCCCTTGTGCTGCCACAAGCTGAAGAGTAGTTTGGTGCGAATACACTCAGTTTTATCAGCCCAATATGCCTAAACTTTAGTCTTTTCCACGCAAAATAACCAAAAACAATCGATCAAATTCTTGGGCATATTCTTTTATACAGGATTAATATGGGGTTACCAAATCATGCATTACGAAGAAAAAAAGTTAGTAATTGTGGGAGTAAATTCAAAAACAAGTTAGTCCGCATTTACATCAAATATAAATATCAATTCCACTGTTAAACCCACGCTTATGATACTCATAACAAGAATAACTACTGAGCTGTGTATGGACTGGAACCAACTACAAAATCAATCAAATTTTATAACCACTTGTCAACTTGCTTAAAGATGCTGTCTCCGAAACTATTCAAAAAACGTGTGATTGACATTCTTCTGTCGAGGTAGTGTTTATTTCAACTTTTGGCATGTATATACTTTTAAAACGTCGAGCATTGTCAAACATAATAAATCAATAATTGCCTGCAATTGATGCTCAAGCACAAATCGTCTTACTAGCAAAAGTAACAAACGAGGTTGAGTATTAGAGACGGATAATGGTTTTTGCCATCAGGCATCATCAGCGTTGCCCCAAATACTAGACCCTACTTTCATTGCTTTCACTTTGCTTCGAGTGACAAGCTAGTTCTAGGCTTATTTCTTCTATCGATCAAGGTCAGAACTAGTCAATTTTAAATTAGATCAAACATGAACACAGACATATGTACATACATCATTAAACTAAAATTTGAAACCATATTACTGTTTCACATCTCCTTCCATCCAATAGTCGTAATTAACTTAATGAAGTTTTCAAATCAACAGATAACAAAGCAATCCTCGACATATTTTAATAATTACGGGATAGTATCACATAGTCGCAACATACGACTAAAGCAAATGAAAATCAGATAACAGTGGTTGTATCATAGTTTCCTATAATTCTATTTTTAATCTAAAAACTATACCCGAAGGGTATTTGGACCCGTTTCAAATCGGAATCTCGACGTTTCTGTATGTAATAAATCCTTCGGCGTTTTCGTTCCTTTTATATAAAATACTATATCAATAACGTAATATCCCTTCCTCGCTGTTTTATATTTTTTCGTTCCGCCCGGCGCGTCCATTTCTTTGTCGCGAAAATCTCTGAATTCGTGTTGTTATACGAAAAGAAAGCAAAAAATCATATTTCGAATCCAATACCATCAAAAATAATAACTTGTAATAACGGATGACGGCAGCCGGACATTTTCGCCGAAATAAAAAGCTCGCTATCAGTTGTAAAACCGAGAGCGTATTCGTTCAGGGAGGGGAGAGGGGTGAACAGGATCGGCTCTAGATGAAATTCTTCCAGTAGCAAAATGTTGTAAATTAGATTTTCAGAATGCTGTAAAGTGATGAAGAAGTCACCTTGTGCAACAGTTTCTAGAACTATCATCAGCATAATTAAGCATTAATAAAGCGAAAAAGATAGATGAGTGGGAGAACTACAGGAAAACACTCACTGAATATAATCAAACTTTAAAAGCAGCTAAGCAGAAATCATGGAGGCAGTTCTGTGAAGATGTAGAAACTACATCGGAAGGAGCAAGGCTCCATAAACTTCTGGCAAAAGATCCGATCACCCCTCTGGGGACCATAAGGAAACCCGAGGGAGATTTTACAAACACCGGAAAAGAAACTCTTGAGGTACTACTTCGGAAACACTTCCCAGACTCGGAAGAAGTCAACCCTGGCAACATACACGATCAGAAAAGTCCTGGAAATCACCCTCAGAGGGCAGAGAGGAGCTGCTGGACGTTGGCCAAAAGGGTAATAACATACGACAGGGTAGTGTGGGCTATTAACTCTTTTAAACCATACAAATCGCCTGGACCAGATGATATACTTCCAGTATTTTTACAGCGGGGAGAACGATACATAGCACTGCTGCTATGTAAGCTATATAGAGCCACCTTAGCTCTAGGATATATACCAAAAGTATGGAATAGGGCTAGGGTAGCTTTTATACGCAAACCTGGGCGACCCTCGCATTCGGAGGCTAAAGCTTACAAACCCATAACCCTATCATCATTCTTATTGAAAACAATGGAAGAACTGCTGGAAAAATATATTAAGGAAACCTCTCTAGAACGGAGGCCATTACACGCTAATCAACAGGAAAATCATGTGATACTGCCTTACACCAACTCGTATCAAGTGTAGAGGCAGCTATCAACAATCAAGAGATTGCACTAATGGCATTCCTGGACATAGAAGGAGCATTTGACAACACCTCCTTTAACTCAATGATAAGAGCTGCCAGCAACCGTGGCGTGGAAAACACTATTTGTAAGTGGATCAGGGCCATGCTGGAAGGAAGGCTCACTGAAACATCACTAGCGAGTGATACGATGCAGGTATTGGTGCGTAGGGGATGCCAACAGGGGGAGGGAGGTTCTGTCGCCCCTACTGTGGGATCTCGTCATCGACAAACTGCTTGTAGCCTTAAACAATGCAGGCCACTATACCCAGGGGTATGCAGATGATATAGCAATACTCATTAGGAGAAAAAGTGCAAGTACTATTTCAGAGCTTATGCAAAATGCTCTGAAAACAACGGAAGGATGGTGCATGCAGGAAAACCTAAGAGTTAATCCTGCGAAAGCAACAATAGTTCCATTTACGAAAAGAAGAAAGCTGGATGGCCTAAAACCACCAACGTTTTACAATGAAACCGTACAATTCAGTCAAAAGGCAAAATTCTTAGGATTAACTCTTGACTCGAAGTTAACATGGAACAAACATCTTGAACAGATGATAGAAAAGTGCAAACGAGCACTAATGACCACCCTCAGAACAATTAGGAAAACATGGAGATTAAAGCCACGTATGATGTACTGGCTGCACACTGCAGTGGTGGACCAAAACTACACAGAAGCAGGCAAGTGTACAACTCACAAAGATACAGAGGTTGGCGTGCCTGTGTATCACTGGGGTGACAAAAAGCACGCCAACAGCTGCTATGAAAACCATGCTAAACCTACCCCCCTTGGACATTTACATGGGGGGAGAGGCAAGAGTGGGGGCATATAGACTCAAACCAGAGGGCCAAACCCAAATCTGGTATGCAGATGGGTCAAGAAGGTCCACAGGTTCTGGAGCAGTTATGTATAGTGAAACCCTAAATCATAAAGAATATTTGACACTAGGGCAATATACCACCGTATACCAAACGGAAATACTAGCAATAGACACATGTGCTCTATGGGCATCAGAGACACAACCTAGGAGTCAGCTGATTCATATCCTGTCGGATAGCCAAGCGGCCCTAAAGACAGCTTATCAGATAACCTCGAGGCTAGCTTGGGAGTGCCTGGAAAACCTAAGAACCCTGCCCAAACGCAACAAGGTAACTTTGGTGTGGGTGCCGGGGCACAAGGGTGTACCAGGTAACGAAATAGCAAACAAGCTAGCAAGAAAGGTTCTGCGACAAAATTCACCGGAGCTGAACCGGGTTTGGCGATAACCAGAACTGCGATACGCGGTGCAGTGGCTGAGTGGATTGTAAAAACACACCAGGCACACCGGAAGAGCGTTGAAGGGCAAATTCATAGCAATCGAATGATGAGGCAGCCATCGCGGCAGTTGGCAGCTGATGAGATGGCTCTCAGCCGGTTACAGCTTAGAACAGTCACGAGCCTGATAACGGTACATGGCTGTTAAGGAAATATCTACATAAGATTGGCATCCTTAAGGACGAACCTATATGTAGACTATGCAATGAGGAGGAGGAGACAGCCTACCATGTCATATACGTTGCGTTGGAACGACGGAGACTGCCATTGCTGGAGCCAATTAACCAACTGACAGATCTACCGGAAAAAGACCTACCACACAGGCTACTAAATCTAGTAAAAGGGACTAACCTGTTTACATAAGGAAATTTACTTGGTACCGAATAATACAATAGGCCATAGGCCGCGGTGTTATAAGGGGACGCTACTAAACAAAACCCGGCCGGTAACCAGTGACCAAATCAATCAATCAATCAATCATCATTCGTTTGATGTTGGTCTTATAACGGAATCTGATGTTCTGTCGAGTATCGGTAAACTGAAGAAAGACTTGACTTCTGGCGACGATTGCATACCTGGTGTAGTAGTGCGTGAGTGTGCTTCGGTTTTGAGTCGACCTCTAGTGACTTTATATAATTTAATTCTGGGTCGTTCCTTCTTCCCTAGTGCCTGGAAAGTTGCGAAAGTTATACCAATATTTAAGCATGGTGATCGCGTGAGTATTAGTAACTATAGACCTGTGAGTGTTCTTCCACATTTTGCCAAGATATTGGAACATATTCTGCACACCAGAATCTATACAAGCATTAAACCATTTTTGTCTTGTCATCAGCATGGGTTTATACCTGGGAGGTCAACTAATACCAATTTAATTAACATTACCCAATTTATTTCAACAGCGTTGGATGGACGCAAACAAGTGGATGTCATCTACACAGACTTTGCGAAGGCGTTCGACTCCTTAGACATCAATATACTATTAACAAAGCTTGATTATATTGGTTTTTGCCCTTCACTTATCAATTTAATGGAGTCCTACTTAATAGGCAGAACCGCGTATGTTACATACAATGGCTTTAACTCCTATACTTTCTCGGTGACTTCTGGAGTACCGCAGGGTTCCCACCTCGGTCCTCTGTTATTCAATATTTTTATTAACGATTTGCTGGAAAGAATACAATGTGACTGTTTGAGTTATGCAGATGATTTGAAGATCTACAGTGTTGTTGATAATACCTCTAACTGCATCAACCTACAAACGAACCTTAGTCTTATTGATGAGTGGTGTGCCTGCAACAACATCTCCTTAAATGTTGATAAATGTTCCGTGGTATCTTATACCAGAGGTTCTTCGAGAATTGTGTATGATTACTCAGTTAGGAAGGGAATAATTCCTAGAAGGGATGAAATTCGTTACTTGGGAGTATTGTTTGACTCTCGTTTGTCCTTTTCTAACCACATCAGGGGTATATGCTTGTCGGCTTCAAGATCTCTGGGATTTGTAATAAGATCGTGTCGTGACTTCACCAATGTACATGCAATCAAGAGCTTGTACTTTGCTTTAGTTCAGAGTAGACTGGAATACGCTTCTTTGGTATGGTATCCGTGTTATACCTACCAGATATTGGCCATTGAGAAGGTACAAAAGCGCTTTCTGAAATATTTATCATTCAGAATCTCAGGAGCCTACCCAGAACGTGGTACTGATTACGGTGCTCTACTGGTGGAGCACGGATTTCATTCACTATCAGATAGAAGAGACAAATATAGTGCCAAGTTTCTACGTGATGTTCTTGCAAATGAAGTAGACTCACCAACTTTGCTTGCCTGTATCAATTTCTGTGTATCAGTGCAAAGTACACGATCGAGTGATGTTTTAACAGCGCCAAGAGCTAGAACGAATGTGTTAATTAAATCTCCAGTCTTTCACATGGTGCATAACTTCAATAAGCTTTATTCTGGTAGTGATAGCATATAAATTTATCAATAGCTTTTGTTCTAATTACTTCGAACTTTTAGTACATACCTAACTGATTTATTTATTTATATTTGACATGCTTTGATTTGTATTTCAGTTTATTTTATTACGCATGTGATATTATTTACTTTTTGAATTGTAGGTTATCTTTATGTTTATGGAATGTGAAGTATAATTTGTTTTAATGTATCGTTCGTATGCAACCCATGTTACGTTGTTGCAATGATGATTTGTTACTACATTTCTATTTTTTTTTTTGCACTGCATGTAATTGTAATTTGTATTGTCCTGTAAATGGTGTTCACCGTTGGACATTAAAGATGATTATTATTATTATTATTATTATTATTATTATTATTTGAATAACTGGCCCAGCGCACTCTCTGACCTTGAAGAGGCCAGGAACCTTCACCTGCCCGGGGCAAATTGCCAGCGGGCTAGGCTCATATTGGGATCTTTATTACATGTATACATCGGTTTTACATACATAGTTAGTTTCAAGACTATTAGACTACAGATTAGAGGTAGAGATTACAGATTGCTAATGATTTTCCTCACAAGGCTACAGGTGCTAATAACTACGGCTTTCTGCATCATCCTATACGTCCCATGTGGCACCCTTAGTTCTACCAGTGCTTGATGCAACGTATCTGGGATCTCGGCTGTTGCTCCCACTATTACCGGTATTATTTTTACTTCATCCTGCTTCCACATATTTTTTAGTTCTATTGCTAACGGTAGGTACTTATCAATCTTTTCCCGGTGTTTTTTGGCAAGATTCGATGCATTTGGTATCGCTATGTCGATTATGAACGTTGTTTTTATGTTCTTCAGCGTGAGGACGATGTCAGGAATGTTGTGCGCGATGGTCCTATCCGTGGTGATGGGTCTAGCCCAGTAGAGCTTGAATGCGTTGTTTTCTATTACATTTTGGGGCTCATATTTTGAGTAATGTATGCTTTCCGTGTTCGGTGCAAGTTGTGTGAGTAGCTGGTGATGTAGTATTTTCGCCACTGCATCGTGCCGGGTTGTGTATTCAGTGGATGCTAGCATGCGGCATGCGCTGATAAGATGGTCGATGGTTTCATTTTTTTCCTTGCATAGCCTGCATTTCTCATCTATATTTTCTCCCAATATGTGTTTACGATAATATCGTGTGGGTATAACTTGATCTTGGATTGCCAGCATCATTCCTTCCGTTTCTGCAAACACGGAGCCTATCCTTATCCACTCCACGGAAGCCTTAGCGTCTACACCCTCAGATGTAAGTTGGGTGGGGTATCGTCCATGTAGTGCCTTCCCCTTCCATCGGCTCAGTATCTGCTGCTTTGATTCTACCTTTTCTTCTGGATTTTGCGTTTCGAGTGGTGTACCTCTGAAGTTCATACTGGTAATGATTTTGTGCAAGGTGTTTGTTTCTGCTTCGATGTTGAAGTAGTCCTGGAGGTTCTTAATTTGTTTCCAGTGTAGGTTTTTTATGTTTAGGTAGCCTCTGCCTCCGTCTCTTCTGGGGATATGGAACCTTTCTATGGCACTCTTAGGGTGGTGTAGTCTGTACTTTGTGGCCATGGTTCTTGTCATTCTGTCTAGTGAGTCCAGGTCAGTGTCCGTCCATTTTATAATGCCGAAGCTGTATGATAGTGCTGAGATCGCGTACGTATTTACGGCTTTAGATTTGTGGCCGCCCGATAGTTCAGTGTTCATTACTGCTTTTAATCTCTGCCGGTATTCGTTGGTAAGTTCTTCTTTACTTCGTCGCTGATCTATTCCATTCGCTTGTTTATATCCCAGGTATTTGTATAATTCATCTTGTTCCATTGCTTTCATGTTTTGGTTCATGGTTACTCCGTGAGGTTGCATCTCGTGCCATGATCCTTTAACCATAGCGTGTGTTCGACATTTATCCATTCCAAAGTTCATGCCGATGGAGTCACTGAAGGTCTTGGTTTTATTAATTATTGATTTTAAGTCTCTTTCAGAGGCAGCGTACAGCTTGATGTCATCCATGTAGATTAAGTGGCTTATGGTGACTTGGCCTAGTTTGTATCCTCTATTCCCTTCAGATACTCGGATACTCGATAGAGGGTTCAGTGAGATACAGAACCAAAACGCGCTTAAGGCATCTCCTTGGAATATACCCCGTCTGATGGGGACTTCGTCGACGTTAATTGTGCCTGTGTTCGTTTTGAGCGTTATGGTTGTCTTCCATTTGTTCATGACGTTGCTGATCAGTTGTAGTAGTTGTTTATCTATCTTGTATAGTCTTAGTACTTCTATCAGCCATGAATGGGGGACACTGTCGAAGGCTTTTTGATAGTCTATGTATGCCGTGTATAGATCTCGTTTTTGTACTTTTGCGTGGTTGGTTATTACCGAGTCGATTATCAGTTGTTCTTTGCATCCTCTGCTGCCTTTCTTGCATCCTTTCTGTTCTTGGGCGAGTATTTTATTCTTTACGAGGTGTTCGTATATTTTATCTTTAATTATCACTGTCAGTAGTTTGTACAGTGTTGATAAACATGTTATTGGTCTGTACTTGTCTGGCATGTGGGATGGCGTGACCGTTTTTGGCAATAGGTATGTTGTGCCTTTCATTAGGAAGTCTGGGATCATGTCTGGATCTTTTGTAGCTTCGCTGAATAGATTCGCTATCGTAGCATGGCATGATCGAAATTTTTTTCCACCAGAAGTTATGGATTTTGTCTGGACCTGAAGTTTTCCAGTTCTGTGTTTTTCTTATGGCTTGCTTAACTTCTTGTAGAGTTATATTGCTGTTGTACATAGTTGGTATATTCGTTGTCATCCTTCGTATGTTCTGGGTATTGGGGTTGCGTGTATGAACTTGTTCTTGGCTCCATATTCCCGTCCAGAACTCTTTTATGTCTCGTTGTTCTGGGTATATGGGCGGATCCCTTCGTGCGGTGTCTGTGTTTCGTAATTTTCGGTAGAAGGCTGCTTGGTTTGTGCGGAAGAGTTGGTTGTCATCTCTTCTTTTTTTGCTTTTTTTATAGCGAGCCAATCTTTTAGAGGTAGCGGCTAGTTTCTGTTTTAGCCTGTCTAGGATTTCCTCTATAGTGTTATCCGTTTCATTTCTGTGTTGGAGGATTATTTTGTCTACTTCTCTCCTTACTTTGGCACTTATTTGCTGTTCGTTCATTTGGGACGTTAATTTTCCTATTTGTTTCCTCAGGTCGGCGATTTTAGTTTCCAGCCGCATCTGCCATCTTGGTTTGTCTGTGTATCTTCCTGGTTTTTTAGATTTTGGATGTTGTGGCGTTTTTTTCCACATTGTGTGATTACAGTCATCGCGCCTGCATATATTAGTGTGTGGAGTTGTTGGAGTGTTATGTCTTGGCGTAATGCGTTTTCTATGGCTTTATCGGTCTTCTGGATTATTGCTGCCGTTGTCTTGTTATTATTTAATTTTGGAAGAGCTGGTCGTTCAATAGGGTCGGTGCCTTGATACATATAGTTGAATTTGTTCAACATATTTTCAATGAGGTTGTTATCTTCAGCTTTGTTGATGTTCTGTGTCGGCTCCGTTACTTGTTCTTGTGTGGTGGTTTCAACTATATTTTCTTCCTCTCTTTCCATTCCTAGTTCTTCTCTAGCCTCTGCCCTTATTTGTTGCATTATTTCGTTAGGTATTCTATAGTTCGTCATTAGCGATCTTCTCTGATCTATTATGTTTTGCGGTGTCTTGTGTCTTAGTTCAGGGAACCTCTCACCAACCATCCTATGTAGTTCTTCTGCATACTGTTTTCTATTGGTTTCCAGTTCTGTTATTATGAGGTAACATCGAATTATATATTGGTTCATTTCTTCCGTCCATTTAGTTCGACGCTTCCCTCGCTGTACTACCGGTATGGGTTGAGCGAATGCTTCAACAGCATTTCCAGTAGGTGGAATTGTTGTAGTTCTGAGGGTTGTTCCATTATCTGCAGCAGTTCTTGTGGTATCTTCCAGCAGAGTGGTGCCACTTGCTTCACTCATCTCTACTGCCAGCCGGTCATCATGACGGTTCCGAACGGGTCCGGTAGGCACACCCGTACCGCCGAGTTTGCTCTGATTTCTCGTTACAGGAGCAACTATACTCTCACACTGAAGGGGCTGCTAACCCTCGTCAGTGGTTAGCTCGGAATATCCCCGCGGAGGCGCTACTCTCCGATGGCCCTGATTCCAGCCACCCTGCGGGGTTGGTTATTATTATTATTATTATTATTATTATCAGCATCATCCGCAAAAAGTCACTGGATAGATCTGAGTTAAAATGATACAAGCGGATAACAAGGTTTTACAAAAAATGAAACACCATTCTTAGTAATGTAAACATATTTATTTTGCTTGTATCAGTTAAAAGGACAGGAATATTATGTGTCCGGGGTTCACATTAATGCTCGTAGTCGTCGTTTCTGTCACTTGATTATCATTTCTTGAAATCGCTAAAAAACGTATAAACGTTATAGATGATTATTTGTTAACCAAGAGCAATTGTTCTTCTTGGTGCAACTTCACCAAAGTACACAATTTATTACTGTTAAAATTCTTCGTTCACATTGAAGCTAGTCTTATATTTCTGTTCTAATCTGGTTTGGATTTTTTTTTTGAGAAGACAACCAATTAATGTTTCTTTGTCCTCTTACAACTGATGAGATTATTGTGTTCAAAACAATTATTTTGGCATAAATTCGTCCTGTCAACTATTTTATAAAAAAGTCGGACTAATAATGAAGTACATCATAATCAATTACATGGCACTCATGCTTTTGTATATTACCGACATAACTCTGTATTACTCATACTCTCGAATAAAGATAAAATATTATTTGACGAGAGGGATGTAATTTGCTAAGAGGCAAATCATATTCTTGCGTACGAACTTGATTTAGATGAAGCCGGTCCTGAAAATACGTACAGAATGGGGAATTCAAAAAAAACGGGCGAAATAAATAGAGAAAGATATATGGAAAGAGAGAAGAGGCACTTACAGTAAGTAGGGTATAGCGCGAATGGTTAGAAAAAACAGACGCGACACACCAGAATGCGCGCTTGCTAACAAAACAAAATATAGAGGAACCATTCTTTAAAATATATTTCAATAAATCATCCCGGCCTTTTTTGATATCGACGAAACGTTCTCTTCTTATTTTTTTGGCAATTCAGCTGACAGTTACACAGCAGTTTGTCGATATTTGCCAACCGTCTTTTTTCCCCTGATCTCCTTTTTGGCGTTTTTTCGTCTAACCCACCCTTTTAGTCTTTCTTTTCTAGATTTTCTTGTTCCTGTTCTGGTTTTATTTTATTTTTTTTTATTTCCACGGCATCAGCGTGTTCAGTCTAGCGCCCGCGTCTTTTGCGGGATCTAAACGGATAAAAAGTGGAAAGGGGTAGCAAACGAAAAGAGGATTTTTCCGCATTGACAATGATTGAATATTCTTACGTGTCTTCGCCTAGCATCTCGGACAGACTATAAAAATTATTTATGGTGGAAACCTTTGTCGGAAAATGATCGGACGAGAGAATTCCATAAATGCTGAAACCGTTCACGTTTCTTTAACGTTGGGATCCGGCCATTTCGCTATGACGGTCGATTACTTTACACAGAAGTACCGCTTAAATTTCGAGCGCACACGCGTTCATACCCTGTTAACTTGAACGTTTCACCTAAGTTTGCAGAATCGAGCAGTTATATTATAGATGGTACACGATATCCAGACAAGTATTGCATAAAAATTACAATCTACAGCTACGTTATTTTATACTTGTCTGAATTCCCTCCACTACCATTGTTATGTTGGATATTTCAACTTTTAGAGCCATAAATTCTTATTACTTTTTGTGAAAATATTGCATTAGATTAATATTTCCTTTTTCTTTGCGTATATGTAAGCTCTACCGAACTTTTTATTTACCTCCATGATAGCTGAACACTGTTCTTACTATAATTACTCAATTCTGCCACGATTTTATAATAGAATTTAAACCAAAACAGGATTCATCAAAGAGTAATATAGATGTCCAGCTCTGCCGAGCACAAAAACCAACTAGGAATTATCACTAACTGATTGAGCATTCATTAGTATTCCATGAATAACATGAAAATGATTTGCCAAATACTGATGCTCTTATACATTTCTATGCGCTTGAAATCATAATCACCTTTCATGCGATTGAGTTATTGTTGCATCTCCTGATGTGCAACCTTCTCGTGCATAATTTCCTTACTGATAGCTCAACCACAAATGATCAATAATGCTTTTGAAGGTGTTAAAGGCTATTACAACGACCTTTCGTGTTAAACCTCTTCAACGTCCTCTTCTTATAGCCTGTTTTACGGTTTAAGTGACGACTAACTAAATTACATTAATGTAATTAAATACAATATAGCTGTATCCATCACAGATAAATAAAAATAATTCATAAATAATAATTAATTAAGTCAAAAGATGTCATGCCTTGTATGATAGAACAGGATGTATGTAATACCAGCTACTAGTTTTCTTTTTTCAATGCTATTGATGGAGTTTTGTTCGTTGTTGTAATATCACATGTTAGTTACCAACATTTCGTTGATCAAGTTTTACAAAAAAGACTTTCTTTTCATTAATTTGTCTTTTATCTGCGGTGGATATTTCGGAATCATTATTACTTTCTTTGACATCACATCAGTTTCACAAACAAATATTTAAAACCATTATGCTTTCTCCAATAAATCCCATACTGACATTTTAATTGTAATGGACCATCTGTTGGACAATGTCATATGAATGATTCCATCTCTAACGTCTTCCTATTTCTCCAAAACTGCGTGAACCACCCTTTGTTGATTTAGAGGCTAACAAGTACCCTTTAAGGGGGCGGGGGTGCACCACGTCTTCGTCAAAACTGGAGGTCTGCCATGATCCAGCTCCCCAAGATACTGGATTAAACGGTTCTCAGACCGACGGGTCCGTTTCGAGGGTCTTTCTAGCCAGCGTTCTCGCATAGTCACTCAACATTGGAACGTTTAATCTCTGTGTATTTGATTGTCGGACACAAACTTCAGCCTTGAAGGCGTTCGACCATATTAATGAGTCATGGGCTAGTATCGGTCTGAAAACAGTGGTGAAAATGAAGAGCTTGAACCTCCAATTCAGGGAGCTTTTCCAGCAGAGGAGCGGGCATAAGATAGACTTCGCACGAAGGAATCTAATTGCGTCGTCAGAAAAGTGCTGTGTGATGGTGAGGCGCTCCCCAGTATCTGGCCCAGAAAGCCTCTAACCACCCTCGGAGATGTCCTCATTACAACCACCACTGATGCACATTAGGTATACGAACCACATTCTTTATGCTTTACCTAATGATAATTTTAATGTAGCTTTTAATATGTTTAATTCCTTTAGTTCACGTATTAAATTCACCAGACTGTTGACTGTTTGGATATCCATATAATTAAGCTTGAAAATAACAAAATAATTGTGATTTAGTACCAAAATGAAATAAAAGTGGAATGAAGAATATGAGTTGGCGATAACCAACCAATTGATATTTTTAACAAATAAGTTTGAAAATATAAAACGCTACTGGACATTCACCTTCCTACTGGCAAGACAATTGGTTAACAGTGTGTTTAGTCAACTCAAAATGGTCTTGTCTTGGCTGGCGTCATTTCGGTTGCATACATATAGAGATATATAGAATGCTAATAGATTACAAAAAGTGCCATCATTGAAGGTCGCCATTGTGACACCATTACGGTGGGATTATTGCGGGGTTTTGAAAATTTATTTACTCACATACATAAAAAAAGTAGTTAAAATAATATAAATTATATTTTGGCTGAAGGACTTCTATCAGTGGCCTTGTAAGTTGACACAATAAAATACTAAATGAAATAGAAGTTCAGAGCGTTATAATAAACGGTAAATAAATAGTGTGTAATCGCAATAGCAATTCACAGGTCAACAACATTTTTGGAACTGTTACACCACTTAGTGGATTTTAAAGTATGTTTTATGCTGAAAAAGAATATGCAATTAGAAATCTTCCATCAGGTCACATTTTTTAGTTATCTTGGTGTACAGTTTCCCATATAAGTAAAATAGCTCCTTTAGTCAATTCTCAGGATGTGTTTTTGCCACCATTACATATAAAATTAGGCTTGATGAAAAATGTTGTGAAAGCACTAAATAAAGAAGGAGACGGTTTTAAATATTGAAAAGATGTGTTCACTAAGTTAAGTGATACCAAAGTGAAAGAAGAAATATTTGTTGGGCCAGATATTAGAAAACTACTCAACGATGCAATTTTTGACGCGAAGTTAAATAGTGTAAAGGTATTGGAATGGAAGTCATTTAGCATGGTTTCCTGGGTAATAACAAAGCCCAAAATAGTGATCAGTTAGTAGAAAATCGATTGGTAAACTCCAGAAATTTAGGCTGCCGGTGTCTTTAAAAATACATTTTTTGCACTCACATCTTGATTTTTTTCCCACTAAATTTGAGTGCTGTGAGTGATAAGCAGGGTGAGGGCTTCCATCAGGATGTATTACAAATCGAGCGGCGTTACTATTTGTGTATGTGTGCAGGAAATCATCCTTTAGCAGTATTTTTCACTTGTGATTCTTCTTCCATTCTAATAAGCTTCTTTTTCTTTTCCTTTCCGTAACCAATACTTTAAACCTATTTATATTTTATTATTTTTGTTAGCTTTCTTCAATATTATCTATATACCTATTTCACACATAGTTCAGTGAAGTATCTGTTCTCCTTCACTTTTTTTCAGATGTCTTTTCGCTTATTCTCTACTTTCTTTTCTGACGTTTCTTTTTTGTTTGTTTATCTGTTTGTCACTAGATCTTCCTTTTGCTCCATTTCAAAACCTTCGTAGTGTATATTTCATCTTGTGTAACAATTAATTTTGATACCCGTTGGCCTAAATTGAAACTCACGATCAGTGATCACATTTGTAATAGTACGTTAAATTTAGTTAACTTCAACAACACACAGACAATATTCAAGTCAAAAAAATCTTAGAACACCTATAAAGAAGCTACAAAATGTACTTATTTACTGTTGCATGATTTCAGAAAGCACTTCCTTATTGTAACAATAACACAAGGTGAGAAATAAGTCTAATCCATTCAAGCTAATTATATTCAATACAATATGTCATACAAGCTTCTAAATTAAACATCATGAAAACTGTGTATGTATGTACAAAATAAAAAGTGGCAGAAAATATTAACCAAAATATCTAACACAAGATTTTACAAGCACGTAAACAATAACCTCAAATTGCATATAAACAATGTATACATCAAGTTAACCAACCAACCACATTAACACAGTGAAAACATCAAATAAAACTAAAAAAGTAACTAAATGGTGTCACAATGGCGGCCTCCATGTTGTCCCAATTCAGAAACCTGCGCACACGGCACATAAGCGTTCTATATACCTCTATATCTATGGTCGGTTGTTATATTGATGAGATGTCACAATTATACAAAAGTGATACTACATTGAGAAAAAAGTATTGTGCTTGTTATAAACCTTGTTGTAAACTGTTAATTGAAGGAGTACATTCCATTTGCATTTGATAGGATCTGAAATTTCTGTCAGCGATTAAACCATAATATTTTCCAAATGTTTATTCGGTCCATCAAATAGTCCTACTAGTGTAAACAAAATTTTAGAAATTAACAAATTGCCAGAATTATACATTATAAAGTAATTACAAGTCAGGGTTATTCAAAAGCTGAGCTAAGTCATAACTATAATAAAAAACAATATTTTAAAATTACATTACTTAACACGAGGTTTCGTTGATTAATTGGAACACTTAAAATATTGTTATATGATGCAATCACTGAACTCGCGTGGAAATTATAGATCGGAATAAATTAATCGGAGTGAAGTGAGCAATATACAATATTATATAAATATATAGGGTCTTCAAACACTACGACATTGTTTTAAATACGATGTTTGTATAAATAATATTGATTTAATTTATTTTTGTATTACCAATATTTGGTTTTATTGTCAAAGCTTGATCAAGGTTATAATTAAATTATCAATGGACATTGCCTCATATTAAACAAAGAGTTTTTTTTTTGTAATATTGTTGAAATAGTGAAATTTTTCTTATCGTCACACCTGTTTGTCCGTCATACCTGTTTGTCTGTTGGGCTAATTTCAGTGTTGGAATAACCTGATTCTCTTCCTACTACTAACTTGAAATAAATTACAACCTTCATGCTAACATTAATAAGATCAAAATGTTGCATACAAAATATTTAATACTGTAATGAACTGAATCATTTCAGTATTAGAGTATCAAGTAATACTGGTAGTTAACGTAGTATTTAGTGTAGGTAGAGATGACCACCTAGTTATTATACTATTCGGAATAATTTTAGCAATTTTATGTTTACTATTTAACAACAATGTCCTTCAAATTATATTTTAAATTTGTTTTAATTATATCAATCGCATATCAATAAAAATCCTTTTAATTGAATCCTATCTAGAGTAAGCACACTAAAAATAACACTTCTCACCAAGCTTTATTTTTACGACCTAATAAAAATAAATCAGAACCGCTTAACCCGCCCAATAGAAAAAAAACGCCACTTTTAGAGCTATAATTCTAGGTCAAATTTCACCCTAATAGAGACCGGAAAAAATCCTTCCGTTTTTTTTACCGAAAAAAGCCAATCTAGAACGATAAAAAATTCAACATCCCTCGTTCAAGGTACTTACGTACCCATTCTTTGCGCCATATCGTTAATGGCAAGAAGCAAACTTTACAGAACAGCAAATAACGGTTTACTACTCGGAATCGGGTCCTTTGGAACAGAGGAAAGCTCGATTTGCATGCGTCTAACGGCGTTCAGGAAATCCCAGGTGCAGTAGAAAACAATTTTTCAAACAAGTTTCCCGTGGCCGCCACGTTAAAATTATAATCCCCAATCAGAATTCCATTTGGTAATTCCCCGGGACTTTCGTACAACTGAAAAATAATAATTTACGGTTTTACTTGGCAGTTCCGTTTCTCTCCCACCCCGTTCGGTGCTGTTTTTTTTGAGGGGTTATGCGTGGTATTACGTCGCGTGGTGGGAAACACGGGAAAACCGTTAAAACGAAATGAAATTGCGAAATTGTTTCGGCAGGATGCAGGAGATCAAAGAGGACGTTGCTGTTTCTATCATGAATATAAATTCGAAAAAATGGAAGATAAATGTTGAAGAAAGAGATAATATACAATATTTTGAAGTCGCTAAAGTAACAATGTTGTGACGTAAAACGTGTGATGAAATCGATAATTCACATTTTGCTAAATCACTATAACACCATAGAAGATGTAATAGTTATTATACAGGGTCTTTCCAAACTTCAGACTTAAATATTCATTGTAATTCGACCACTCTAAACTGTATTCTGTAAATTTAAAAGATATGTTCCAAGTGTGAAGTTGTATGTGATGAAAATACTTATTGCATAAATCAATGGAGAAACTGGTTCAGTTGTGTTTAATCATAAGTAGTAGGCAGCATATCTTTATAAAAGCTATAATGATACCATCGCGTGATGTCACATGGCTTACGGTTTTCTTAATTTCTTTCGACAATACATCACGGAACGTAAATTCATCAAATCTATTACATACAAATATGAGGGCAAAGTGTCCCGATCGAGCTTCAATTTAAGTATACTATTAATTAAAAAAGTCATTAACATTATTAAATCTGGACAACATCATAGAATTACGACAAGGTACTCATATATACCGGTTTCCTGTGCTCTATGCTTCCATGCGAAGCCTTGGCTTTGTCAAGCTTTATGCAACTAGATAAAAAACGGCTAGATTTTTAAACAGTTGTGATCAGGTTTTGGCATTTTTTTATGGATCTGTATAGTGACGGAGGAGTTGAGTGTATTCACACAATTTCAAAAATTCTATTCCTTGTTGTGGCCTAAAATTCTATAAAACATTTGCAATAAATTTAAAACGAAGAAGAGAAAACAAAAGTCTCGTTTTCATTATCTGTATTTTTACCGAGATACAATGAAAAATATTTACTATACCAACAAGGCAAACCTGAAATGAAAACAACTTCCATAGGAGTAGTTGGTAAGTTTCTATTTATCGACTAGGTACATGGTATTAATTGTAGAAACAGAAAAACATTAGACGTTCTCAACGAAGAATTGAAATGTGAATCTCTGAAGATAAATGTGTCACATAAAACGCATGACGATAAAATAAAACAAACGAAAATCACAACATCGAAAAGTATGCAGCAAATCGTTTCAAATACCTAAGATCAAACAAAGAAAGTAATGGAGAAGGTTGGAGAAATTTTAGATATGCTTGAAACCTGGAGGTAGTGCCGAAACAATACACTAATGCCCAAAAGCGAAGCATGGTATCAACATAAGCTGATAGAATAAGGATCGTGTCATTCCATGAAAAATTGAGAAAAAAATCAATAGGAATAAAAAAGGACAATTGAAATGGGCACGCATATATCAGGTGCTGTATATAAAATGCCAAAGATTAGATTTATCAGAAGAGTGTTCAAAATTACAAGGAGTCAAAAAAGAGAAGTTATGTCAGCTGATGCAAGAGACATAAAGTGAGAAAATTGCAGAATATTGGCACAAGACATAAGGAAATGGAAAATAAAAGTTGCAGTAGTCGTAATGGTAGCTTCACTACGTACAAATTTTACTGGAAGTTATAAGGTAATTACCTTAATGACATTTTACATAAAACATTTCAACCAGTAGTGGAAAAATTTTGGCGATTAGCTAATACCATTTATTTCACCAAATCCACACAACTTTCACGTCACTTCCACAACTAGAGCATATCCTATAGTTGTTCAGATTCATTTCAATTATTCTTGGTAATCAAGGAGCCCTATCAACAATTTAAAATAAACTCCTGTTCAAAATGAAGGCACAACTATACATTATGTAATTATGTCTTTGTGTTTGCACTTTTTATTTAATTTAGAGTTAGTATAATATAAATAAAGGTAATTAGACAATCTTTCACCACAAGACATTTATTTTAAATTAAGTTCGAAGAATTATACAAAATTTGGCGATCAGGTACAAAAACTTTAAAACGATAAAAATTTACTAAACTTTACAAACAAAGAGAATTTCCAATTTACAAAAAAAAAAACTTCAATAACGTCTAGTACCTCCTCTAGCTCTTATAACCGCTTGCATTCGTCGGGATAAGCTTGTTATTAAGTTTTGGTTGTTGCTTGAGGAATGTTTTCCCAATCCAAGAGAACAACACGCTCTAACTCTTGCAACCTCATTGGGGCAGGTATGTACATGATGCCGAATTAATCTTTTTAGAACATTCCAAAGGTCTCTATTGAATTTAAGTAAGGGCTGCGTGGTGGCCATCTGCATGTTGATTTCATTTAATTAATCCAAAACAGTCCTTGCACTGTGATGGCTTGCATTATCGTGCATGAAAATGAAGGTATCTCTGAAGGTATAAATGGCGCAAACGGCATCACGTGATCTTGAATAATGTTTTCTAGATAGATTTATGCATTCATAGACCGCGGAAGAATAGGAACCAATTCTGTGCGTACCTCAAATCATATTCCCCCTCAGAACATTTTTCAACCACCACCAAATGGCTTCTTTGGAAAGATAGTATCATACAATCCGAAAATCTTTCTCCAGGTCTGTGCCATACTCTATCGCGGCCATCTGCAGATTTTAGGCTCACTCGAGTTTAATCTCTAGCGAATCTTAATCTGCGTGATCTGTGATCTGCAGTAAGTAGCGGTGCAGTAGCAGGCCTTCTACTATCCATTTCGGCTCCTTTTAATCTCCTCCTAACGGTTAAGGCAGAAATCCTGACATTTCCTGTCCATCCTGACAGTTTCGAGTTGATTACTTAGCTCTCTACTAGTACACTTTCTATTTCGTAATACCTGTTGTTGGAGAAAGTGCTCATCAATTTGACTTGTAGTCGTTTTCCACCCTTTACCACGTTTTCTATGGTGTGTGCCGGTTTCCCTAAATCTTCTAACCATTCGAATAATTGTTGAATGATTAACACTTAACGTATACTTCTGTCCTCATTCATCATTGCTTAAATTACGTGTCCGTTTCATCTTTTTTTAACGAAATTGTTAAATATTGACCTAGCGAACTAATCCACACAAGATAATAACCAAATTATCAAACTAAAAAAAATGACGTGAACGAAGTACTTAACTTTTTTGACTTAGTTAAATGACATACAGTTATAAAAGCAGTACAAAACTAACAACAGCTACTTGACATAAGTCACCTAAGATTTCTAACAATAAACGCTAATATTTGGTCGATATTTTTTTAAATAATAAATATAAGTGGCGCGTTAATTTTGAAGAGGAGTTTATGTATATTAAACATGATTCTAGCCAAGTCTAGCCTTCTTATGAGCCGTTGCTAAAAAGAATAGAAAATCCCCTTAACTATGTACAGAGTGGGCCAAATTCGAAACTTATGTTTCTGAAAGAATTGGACAAAAACTAACCCATCTTTCTGGAGCTCGATTTTAAAGAGAAATCGATTGGTGTAATCCATATTTTTATATCTTCCTTAATTTAAGCAATACAGAGTGTTTTATAAAAATATGCAATTCTTGAAAACGCTTATAATTTTTCTATTTGTGATAATGTTTTATTTACGCAGAATTCTATGATCTCAATTATTTTTCTTTTAAACTCATCCCCAAACCCATCTTAAAATACTGTGAAATTGCAAACACAAAATCAAATAATGTAAAAACTGTTTAAATAAAATATCAAGTGTGCTATATCATTTTAAAGGCAATTTTATGTGCTTTCCAATACTGTAAAAATATATAGGGTCTTCCATATAAAAAACACAAGTTTTGATAATATTTAAAAAAATACGAGTTTAAAAGAAAAATAACTGAGGTCATAGAATTCTGCGTCAAAAAGTGCCCTAAGAAACATTTTCACGAATAAAAAAGTTACAAGGGTTTTTAAGAATTGCATATTTTTGTAAAACACTCTGTATTGCTTAAATTAAGGAAGATATAAGAATATGGATAACACCAATTGATTTCTCTTTAAAATCGAGCTCCAGAAACATGGATTAGTTTTTGTTCTTTCAAAAATATAAGTTCCCTATGAAAAGTATCGAATTTGGCTCACACTGTAAATCCATCTTAGGAACAGTTATTGTATTGATGTGATTTTTGACATTTTACAATAAAGATTGGTGATAAAATTTTCGTAAAATTTTGATTTTCCGTGTTCTACTACAGTCAGATATTTGATTAGTCAGAAAAGATTAGAAGACGTAACTTAACTATTTTTTGTTCAGGTACAATGATGATAGTGCAAATAGTTTGGATTGTTGGATAGTGCTGAACATTTTGGAGAGAAATACAATGGTGTTGTGTACCTTAATTATACATTGTGCATTTAATCTAATATTTATTTATTCTAAAGGTGTAAGAAGAATTGACGTGAGTTCGTATCTTAGATAGAAACATGAATCATGCCATGATATAAATGCATTAGATCTGTGCAAATTTCCTTGCAAATTAATATTAGCTCTCAGTACTCTGGCAATATTTATACGGAAGTCGTTCTCGTCTTTCATGCGCCACACTTCATATGCTAAATATAAGGTCAACGATCTATTAATCTTCACACGACTTCATATTTCTTACTTAATTAGTTAATTGTGTAAGCAATAACTTCTGGGTCACTATTCAATTGTTCTATGAACGTAATTTTAATTATCTTAATTGATACTGCAAATATTATTTCGTCGCATACATTTAATCGGGAAATAACGTCACAGATTAAAATGTTCGGATTGAACGAAAAACTAATACAATTTTAACGCAGGCATAATTTATAAACAGCCACCCTTACCCGCACTCGCACAATACCACACATTAGCCGTAATTTTAACGTCGCTAATATCGCGTAATTCATTGCTGTCCTGGTAGTATTCGCACGCGAGCCCATTTATTTCGAATAGTTCGCGTTCACACATGCGAGGCTCTTATTATGTTCGCAATGCTGTTTCGTACGCATTACTCACATAGTTTAACCGCTAGATATGGAAACCTAGTTACGATTTCTTTTTAACTTCCATGTATATACATATAGATATACCAGCGAGAGCTTTTGTTTGCCCGATTACGAATTAGATTTCCGTGTTTACTTCTTGAAAGGAAAACATGCGGAAACGGATCCGGACAAGTGTAGAAAAAGAAAGGTTGAGTTCGCGATAAACTCGGACATTTCTGGGGAAAGATCTTACACGTCTTACTCTGTAGGTATAGATTTTTCAGTTGCTTAAATATTTGAGTGCGCTACGCTACTGGGACAAGTAGTCTTCAAACAATTCGCTGGGATATTTCTTGCCTTTGTCTGGGCTTTGTGTTTTACCCGCTTGAAAACAACGTTTTGAATTAAATGTTTCAATATGGTTGTGTTTTATTTACGTAAGAATGAACACACTTGAACAATGTTAACATTGAAATGTTTCTATTTTATCTTCTCGTTTTCTATTAATATCTGCATTAATGTATTGTTTAAGAGTGTATTCATATTCTTGTATTTGTTATTATTAATGTTTTATTATGCTATTATAATTCTAAGAATTCGTTGCGTGCTAAAATATTAATGTGAAGGCTAATTAAAACAAAGCGACCTCACAGATTGAAATTCTGTTTTATTTTTTTAGTATGTATAGATATTTTTGTTATATTATTAGTCTGAAACACCCTGTATAGCTGTTGGATCCATTTTTGTGAAAGTCCCAAATATTCTTCTGCACATTCGCAAAACTTTGATACCTTTATCGGATACATAATATCTTAAAAAGCAACGTTGGTATTAAGCTTGTCTTCTTTTCACTAGTAAACGGCTACCATTTACGGTATAAATTCCATTGCAGCTTTCCGTATGGATGAACAAAATGAGAGCAAAAAGAACCGACAGTGGCAATAGTAAATAAGAGCGAGTGCAGAATAAGTAGGTATGCTAAAACTCAGTAAAACGCATGGTATATACTTCAAAAGACATTCAAATAAATGAAAATACTTATTGACCTACATTTTTAAATTTAATACTAGCGCTACGGATCAGTCTAAGGTAAAATGTACATACATATTTCCTCATAAACTTACAAAACTGTCTAACGATATAGACATCATCTTGAGACTCCGGACTAATTCAAACTTTAAATAGCCGTCCACTAAGAAAGACCATTAATTTAGCTACCGTTTGGTGGCAAATAAGACTATACTACGGGTACGAGCCTACGAAATGTAGGCTAATAACATTTGCAGTAACTAGCGTTACTTCGTAGTATCCAATTAATTTTCAAATCACGAGAAGCTAATTTTAGCGATGGTAGAGAAAGCGAAAGTGAATTTAGCTAGACCATCGCCGGTGTAAAACATCCGACAACGTGAGAGCGGTGAACCCTTATTGGCAATAAATTCAATCCTTTTATCATGCGCGCACACATAATAAAGTATACACGAAGAAGCCGACCTTAGAAGAACGAAATTAAGATTTGACCCTAACGTCTATCGTCCTTTCTTACTGTATATATGAGACAAAGATCAAAGGACGGCAATTTCCATTCGTACGGATCATTGGTCCCTTTGTAAATGTATGTCGCAAATAAATCAAACGTAAAAGAATATTTTTTTTTTATTTTTGTAGTTATTTATTTTACATGGTTGATATATTAAAAGAAAAATTGCTTTTAAAATGAACCAACCTTATTTTATTCATGATTACACAAAATTAGAATAAATGTCATCTACCTTGTTTTTGACTGTGTAGACATAATATCGGCAGGCTATTCAGTTTTTGTAGAAAGTATTATAGAAAGATATTTCCATTATCTAAATCTATAGACATACGAGGCGTGGCAGAAAAGTAATAAGACTGATTTTTTTTAGTTACCAAAGCTTTAATTTTTTTCAAACATCAATGTTATCCCTTTTAAAGTAGTTCCCTTGAGCAGCTATACACCGATGGAGACGTTGCTCCTACTGTTGGTAGCAGCGCTGGAAGTCTTTAACCGGTGTGGTCTTCAGTGTGTCCATTACACTCTTTTGGATCTTGTCTAAAGTCCAGAAATCACGTCCGTTGAGGACATTTTTCATTTAGGAAAAAGGAAAAAGTCTCCTAGGACTGCGGTCAGGTGAAATTCTGTTCTGGGCAGTGTGACATGGGGCGTTGGCATGATGGACTGCAATGTCTGGTCTCACGCAAATTACCCTTTTTCTGGGCATTTCAAGGACGTCTTTATAAAAATCTTGACAGTTTGTCCTGGAGGAACAAATTCTTTGTGGACGATTCCCCTTTTGTAAAAAAAAACAAATCAGCATTGATTTAATCTTCGATTTGCTCATTCCAACATTCTTTGGTCGAGGAGAGTTTGCAGTATGCCACTCTTGACTTTGCCGTTTGGTCTCAGGATCTTATTCAAAAAAAAATCCATGATTCATCACCTGTACTCACACGACCAAAGAAATCTTGCTCATTAGCGATTAGGTCAAGAAGATTAAGGCATTTATTTTTTCTTTGTCTTTCTGGTCAATTGTGAGGTATTTTGACACAATTTTTACACAGACCTCTCGCATGTTGTTCAGTCAAAATTTGATGAACGGTAAATCTGTTCAAATTTAATTGTTCACTCAACATTCTTAATGTTAAACGACGGTCTGATCTCATTAGAATGTAGACACATTCAATGTTTTCATCAGTTTTAGAAGTTGAAGGCCTCCTTGAACGGTGTTCATCTTCAACGTGTTCTCTACCTTCTAAAAATGATTTGTGCCAGCGAAAAACTTGAGCTCGGGATAAAGAATGTTTCCCATAGGTATGTTTTAACTTTTTATACGTCACACTTGCCCATTCTCCAAGCTTAACACAAAATTCAATAGTATAATGTTGCTCCAAATTCCGCTGTTCCATTTTGCGTGACGGACAACCAAAACACAACTTCGCTAATAGCAGTCACAAAAATCACGCCGTTAACAGAACGAGTTGAAACTCACACTGAGCTGTTGGAGGGTATTGATAAACGAGGTCTATCAAGGACAACAGCGCAGCGTTGCGAGGTCACTTGCAGTGTTGCCAGTCTCATTACTTTTCTGTCACACCTCGTATATATAGTATAATTATACAGGATTATATAAGAAGGATAAGGTTGCTCGGTACATAAAATTTAGCTTTCCTTTGATAAAATAGAAAGACAAAGCAGGGCAAAAATCAGTCTGTAGCATTTACGTTTTTTAGCGAATATAATAGAAGAATAACAACTTTTTATTCACAAAATGTGGAAGCATTGTTAAGATAATATAATATTTGTTTTCGATCGGTCAATAATAATCAACTACATATGTACACAAGTGAGACGTATACAGATGAGAGTTAGTAGCGGCATACATTTGATGGTCGACCTTTTTATCTATACCTTCACTAATTATAGACTTTCAAGCTAAATTAAGTTCAAAACTAAGTCCAAAATAACGTCAAACTCAGTCAAGTCAACTGGTTCAGTTGTGATACAGCACTTACTGATATTACCGACAATATACTGATAGCGGGCAACTGATAGCGGTTTAGTCAACTGTCATGTATTATTGCATTACACTAAAGCCCTTGATACTGTCAACATAGATGCACCATTATCTAGTTTTTCTCATTTGGTTTTACCAGTTAATAAGTATCTTATAAAGAGAAGACAATACAAAGAGTTGATGGTCTCCAGTCTACCCCACTTATTATATTAGAGGAAGTCTCTCAAGGTCTCATCTTATACACAATTACTGCTTTCCATTTGGCGTAACGACTAGTTTAGATGTGCTCTTTGTGTACATCATGAATATTTGTAGTGTTCCATTTATCAGTGCATTACTTCTTTGGCTCTCTTTTACCGTCCCTTCTCCCCTCAAACACAAACAAAATTTTAGGTGTTTAGTACTGTGATATTGTATTTGTTTGGCTTACAAATAAAACTATCAACTTCAAATTAAATGAAGTTAATTGAATTACATTTTTGGGTTATAAATTTCGGTATTTAAGAGAAAAATGGATTTTATGTTATTGTATATTTTAAAGGATTAGTAGTATTAAATTGCATCGGACTATCTTCATGTTGAAGCATTATCTATGACGACTATTGAAGTCGTTACATATGTGTCATTCTTTCCAAGTGTAGCGGTACACAAGGAAGTCTTTTCTGCATCGTATCATTACTGAGGACGAGAAATGGATCCATTATGACAACTCTGAACACAGGAAATCAAATATGAGGCCCGGGTAAACCGGCACATCGGCTCCAAAGCGGAATATCTATGGTTCGAAGATGATGGTGTGTTTTGGTGGAATCAGCAGAGTGTGGTGTATGCTGCTAAAACTAGGTGAAACCATTACTGGAGAACGAAACCGACAACAACTCATTAAATTGAAGTGAACATTGAACATTGAAATAAGAAAGAAATGCATTCCAAAAATTTGTCCTTTTTCGAACTCCCTAAAAATCACTTACCGATTTTGATAACCTGCTGCTTCCACTGCTTCAAGACTAGCGGCAGACTTTCGAGGCTTCTGTACCGCAATACAGCTGCATACAAATTTTAAACTTGCCGATTCATGTTGTCTGTTGGTATAGCTATTATACACAAAAACGTACGTTTGCATTTCTTCGCGTTTGAAATATGTAAAATATGCTCGTAAATTCTGTTCAACAGTGTATAATACCACTTTAAAAAAGCGGGCAAACTGCTTCAGCTTTTGCAAAAACAATAAAACACTATTCAATGACGAAACGTTTGAACATGTTATACTCGTTTTAAACGGGCGAAACAAAGACAGAAGGTGTGGCTTTCCTGCGCACGGTCATAATTTGTTGTGCATATCAGATCAATTCGTCGATCACATGAATTGCGATGTTCCACAGCTTCTGTGAAAATTTTTCTCTTTGCAATGATGTTGATGGATTGATGAAGGATTTGCACATTACATACGATAAAACAGAACGGTCCCCCACTTATTGATTCGTCCAAAACAAGCACAGAACTGGTACTAATAAACAAAGATAAAAAATTTGCTGTGATTCTCATTGCTTATTCAGAGCAAGTGAAAAAAAAACTATTTTGAATTGTAAACGCTTTTAGAAGTCCTACAATGTTACCAAAAAATTGGCGATAGGTGTCTTCAACAGGTTTCTGTAAAATACAGTAGTTTCATTTTAGAGATAGTATAAAACAGAGATAACAAAAATTTGATAGAAACTATGCGAATAAAAAAATAAATAATACGATTTCCAAATGTCAAAAACCTAGTTAATTCTGAAAAAAACTGAATGCAATTTTGTAAGCAGCACCTCTTATTATATTAAGCTGAATATAAAAACCTACCAAGTGTTTTTGGCTGTTATGTCTCTCTATTTTGCTGTATATGTCAGAAAAGAAAAGTAAAAAGGGGTTTCTATTTTTGGAATTACTACGTATCTAATTTTATGTAATATAACAACATGAATTCCGAGTAATTGGAAAAAGAGAATTAGAGAACACTTATATCACGTTCATCGATTTTCCTTTAAATTTTAGTTCGTTTCAATGCAAAAAAAAATGCAATGGGAACTGCCAGTACCTGGTTAATTACTAAGGGATATTGGAAAGCCTGTACAAACCGTTCGTGATGAATTAATTCACTTGTTATGGAGTCATGTGTATTTGTTTCACACTGGTCTGGAAATACCTATCGATCGGATCCATAGAAATTAATACAAAGCTAAAAAAATTGCAGTTGAGTAGGTTAACAAATCACCTAATATCAGTTAGAAAATATAAATATTGTATTTGGAGAAATGTGGTGATGTACTCTCAGTTGTCTTAAACTCAAATTAAAACTCTGAAAGAGAAATAAATTCAACGTTAAGAGTGAAGTCTATGAGAGTAAACTTATCTTCTACATTGACTTTTGAGCCAAAATCCTTCGTTCTCCTTCAACTAATACTATTCGCTGCATGTTACAATAGTGATACTATGTAATAAAATATTTTTCAGGACCATAATATGAAAAAACTTTATTTGTATTATGTAAAGGTAAATATTATTTTAATTTATTTTATTCAATGATGACAGTAAAAATATAATTTATTCAATGAAATTATGTACACTCAAATGAGGACTTTTAATTCGCTAAACACAGTACAGTACAGTACACAGTAGTTAGCAGAATGGCACAAGACCGAATAAGATGTAAGTTAGGTTTTGATTTCCATAGTTAGAAAAAGTGTAATTGCAATATTACGAGCATTGAAGAGAATCACTTCTGATAGGCAAGCCTATGCTGCCTGGTTCAACCTTCTTCACTAATATGTATTCCTTGAAAAAACTCTCTACCGCTATTAATCCCGAGTCCACGTCAAATCTAAACATCTTCAACATCAAACTCTTTGTTACTACACACTATATGTATACCAAATCCTACCAAAGCCTATGGTAGCATTTGTTGGATATCCTGTCGACTACATAAATCTCTCTTAGTCTGTTTTATCGACGGACCTCGTATTTTTTTTTATAGGCAATTATTAGAAGTACTACTAAAGGTTAATATCTTCAAGACTGCCGCTCATTTTTTCTTGGAACACTTGTTTGCTGTACAAGATTGTGGAAGTTATTGATAAACAGCACAGGCTCTTGCCTGTCTATTGAACTAATGATTTGCTATCTTGAATCATCATTCAGTCATAATGTCCACGTTGTCTTTTAACAGTACTGTTTTTAAATTCTTTTGCAAAATTGTTTCTTCCTCTTCTGGCTATTCTACATCCATAATCACCATCTTCCGAAAACTGTCTCTGCAGCCTGACAAAATTAAAATGATTATCGAAATATATGATTATTATGAGTCAGATAAATACTAAAAGTATTTTCTAATACAATTTAAACAGGACTGAATTTTGTACAGCTCGTCATAACTAATATCATGTTTCTTTGTCTGCAGATCGTGATCGTTAACGTAGGTCCATTGTAATCTATCTCTTGATTTATTTATAATCATCACCGGTTGATGGAAAGAATCTTTATATGACTTTACTCATTTACTTCAAAATCACATGTTCAAACCAATTAACCTTGATGTTCTTGGGTGTGAAATAAAGAAAGAAGACATAATTTCATAAAATTCATTTGCAAAAAACGGTAAAAAAGCCAATATTTCAGCTGATCAGAATATGTTAGGCCTATTGGATCCAGTAAAATTATTTTGTATTTCCAATAATTTATTTTGATTAACCAACTGAATATCAAAACAGCTGATAGACGTGGTAGCTTCTGCTACACGATTATTCATTTGCGACCAAACTAAGGCAAAATCAACATAACAAATCCAGATTGCCCTTATCTATTGAAGCGTTTGGTAGGCTTTACTCCATATTCACCTATGTACATAGGATATCGAGATTTTGTTAGATGATAATTCACAAATGTTGACACAACCCACTTTTCTATCTTCGATTCATTCACTGCATTTGGCTATGAAACAAAACCGTATAACTAATTTATTCTACGCTAAACAATGAGCACTCGTAATACCATTCTAATCATCAACATAAAATTTGTTTGATGCAGGTTCTGTTTCGTCCAAATTGTAGGTATTCTTTTGTAAAAATGTTGTTTCGAAAAAAAGAAAGAATTTAAAATTTTTACGGATACCCTTTCGTCCTTCTAACATCGTAGTAGGTATATTTAGATGCCATTATATTTATTTACAAAACTGATTAATGAAACAAAATCAAGTAAAGACACAATTCCCCGACGACTAAAAAAAATGCCTATCGCGACGACAGTAATGACATCTGTCAATTAATTTCAACGTCAGTCGACACCTCTCCTGAGCTAGTCATTTTAAAAGTATGCCCTTTTAATTATCGATTTTCTAATTCTCGGGCAGTTCACCCATTTCAACTTGGACCGAACATTGACGATCTAAATAGTAGAACGACGAACCTGTCGAGAGGGGGCAAAGTGACAAGGCGAATAATTTATAAAACGCTAACATAATTAATCAATTAGAGCTTACGCTTACAGGAATAGCATCACGAGAATGACTGATTCGTTGCCGGGTCGAGACCGATCATTTGTTACTTGTACAGTCGGTGGACGAAATGTTGAAGAACCGTATATAGCTTGTGTAATATATTTTTACCCTCCCGTGACTTTTTTGTTTGATGGGTAATGGAATTAAGATATGATTGTGCGAGTACCATCGCTGCCAATGACTTTAAACCAATTTCTATGATAACTTTGAGTTAATTTAATCAGTTTAGACTTGAGAAACTGGAGCATCGAATTAATAAATCAATAAAGATTGTACATAATCTTCAAGCTCAGTCTCCTATCAAGTACGCCACCCCCTCCATTGTTTGAGTAATTTGTATCTTTTACAGGAAAAACGCACGTGTTGAGGTAATTTTATACATTTAGGTCATTTCATCCCAATTTCATGCAGCCCAGGAAAAACTGTTGGCAGATCTTACATTTTTGTTATGGAAGAAACATGTTTTTGCTTCTGCTTTTTAAGTAAATATGCTACTCATCTTTGGTATTGAATTTCAAATATAACTTGCTGAGAAGGTTTAGTTTCTACATATATTCGCTTTTATAAATATTCCACTGGACATCCTATACCTATACAGTTAATCGGTTCGCAAAATTCCTTCTCATAACTTTTCCAATATTTTGCAACTTCACTGGATATCCCTTGCAATTTAAAAGCTGTTTTTCTTTAACTCTAGAATATTTTATTACAACCGAGTGTAGTTATCGCATTTTCTTTTTTTTTTTACAAGAGTTCTGTATCACTTAATAAATATCCATCTTTTATTTCCTCCATTATTAAAACTTAAAGTTGACATTCTAATAATTATTATTAGAGTCATTGGTTTGACGGCTTTACTTACAAGAGAATATAATAATAGCTATCTCAGACGAGCTATCTGAAATGAGAAATGATGCTTATTTAAAAAAGAGCTATAAAGTTCTATTTTCTAACTAACTAAAACAAATGGTAATATAGATACACAAATGAAAACCAGAAAATTAATAAACTTGAATACTTTATTTAAATCTTTTACATTCACATTCAGTCCTTCTAGCACAATAAATCACTTTACCTTGTATTTTTCCCTTGGTATCCCGAAAATATTTTTTTTTTTTGTAAATTATAATCGAGTTGTTCGTTTCTTCGCAATTGGAGCGATCTCAAGCGCAAAACGGCCGATTTTGCCGACATGCATGACAGGTATGCGAGAATAGAAAGCGATGAGGTATTTTCATTGCCTTCCTTCTTCTTCCTTTCGTTCTAACTCTATTCTCTACCGCGTTTTCGCAGTTTTAAACGTAACGAGTAACGATCTCGTATTATAATCGTGTCGGAGGGTGCAAAGAAAGAACGGAACTGTATGAAAAAAGAAAAATGGGAACTCTTCGAGACGGTTCCTTATCCTTCTTTTCTTATACACTCTTTTTTTGCCTTTTGTGTAGTATAAAATGTGACTATCATTATTATCATTATCGTTGTACCAGGCGCTTATGTAAGAGAATTATTACCTTAATAGCACATATTTTATAATTTACCGCTAAAATAAAGTTCTCAACGCAATTGCGTGAGTGTTTGAATGATATTTAAATAATATACAATCGTTGTAATGAATAATTTAATTTACATGTTGTTCTTCAAGGATCTCAAAAAAAAAAATAAAGATAAGTTTGTAAAAACTTTCTAGAATATTATATAGGAGCTTGTTACGAATTTAAACAAATGAAAACAAGATATCAACGAAGTAAATAAGGTTTTGCTTTAAACTACCCACCTTGTCGCTGTCTTAACGCATGAGTAAAGAAAACACAACTATTTTGAGATCGTAGGAGCTATAACCGTTACTCCTGTAATAAGCTGCGTCAATCATGCAATAAAAACAGATGTAAACATTAGAATTAAGCACAGCCTTTAGAAGCTTTATTATGTACACATAAAAGCTGCCTTTATTTCCTTTTATCGCTACCTTTTCCATCTCTCTCTCCCTGTAAGCCAATAAAATCAAAAGAGCGATTTCCATTACGTGCAAAAACAACAATCCATATCATAGTCTCCAGTTCGGATAATATTCATCGATAGCTACACATTACAAGGTCGATACCTTAGCCCCTTACACTTTCCAAGGAGAAAAGAATCAAAAATCTCTCTTCCGGTCGAATACGTAATGAATCGAGCGGGTACTTTTCCAGAAATACCAGGACGTTTTATTGGATTTCGTTTCGCAGTTCGGCACGCCGTTTTGCCTTTACGGCCGCTTAATTTCAAAAAGGATTCGCCGAAAACATAACATAATCATTTTATTGGTCCATTAGATTTTGGAGGCGGTGGCGACAGTGGCGTACGGACCGTGCAGGCGGCCTATGCGAAGAGAGAGGGGTACAAACGCGCCACAGGGCGATTATGGTATATGGGAAAGAAGGTTGCCTATATCGAACCTGCGAGTAATATCATGTAAGCGTAACTTTGAAATTTTTATCGTCTTTCGTTCTTTTACTTCACCCTACTGGTGAGCAGCGAGGTGTGTGGTATATTTTATGTTCCAACTCATACTGCTATCAGAGATGACCATTAGAGCTAATGACTATGCCAATGTTTTATAGCACTAATGTTAATAAGTGTGTTAATAAGAGGTAGGTAAATAAACATTACAGGTCTTGTCTCTTCTAAATGTATTCCATGATCTTTCAATCATACATAACCCTACTGGTGACGGGTAGTTCTACCATGTCGTTAGCGCTGATACAAAATTAAGGAAAACGTCATTTTACAAGTTTGTAAAAGAAAAAAAGATTTCTAGTATGTTCCGAAAAAATTGTTGCACTAAATTCCTCTTAAATGCCTTGCCTGTGATCTTCCATTATGTTGGCGAGTTCAAATGTGGCCATTCACTAAATTAATGCCCAAATCAATTTGTTGGACCTGATCATTGACAGGCTCAAGCGATGTTGAGGAAGTAATACTCATATGAAATGCCTCAACTAAACTTGCTGCGGTCATAGTTTTTTTTTAATTTAATAATTAAGACCACTTGGTTTTGCAAAACAAAAGAATATTTTGTATTTTTCATGGTCATAAAGTGCTTTCTCGGAAAAAGCTTCCAGCAGTATTCCTTATTTCATTGAGATTGTTTAGGTCATTATCTACTAGATTTTGTACATGATTGACATCGTGAAAATGTTTTTGTTTGGGATATTCATTTATTCGTTTTTGAAACTTGGTGACATTTACAGCAATCGTACAGAAACAATTATACTCTTGGTCAACCACTGTGTTCCGATTTAAACCACGTAATTTCAATAAATTTGGTGTAGTTGCAGAACTTGACGCAATAACTAAATTTTTGAGGTCCTCAACCTGAAAAAGTTCTTCGTCAATCACATAATTTTGATTTATTTGTCAGTTAAAGACTTCGATTATTATCAAATAAGAAATCTCATACAAAGCTCAAATTCCACAACCATAAATACACAACAAATTCCAACACCAGCACCACAACGTTCAATTAATTATTTATTTTTGAAGCAAGATGATGCTGATGGTGTCAACAGCCTTACGAAGATTGAAAAAACAGCAACTACTTTACTTGTTAGCTCCAGTGTGATATGGTTCAAAGTATTAAATATGGCAGCCTATAGAAAGTTGGGGTAAAAAACGAAAGCAGCTCGAGAAAGCAGAAAGGGCTAATAAAAGTCTATTATTATCAAAACAGTTTTTGTTCTCTTCTCAAAAACCGGGACCACCTTAGCTTCCTTAAGTAAATTGGAAAAATACCAGTCGCCTGCATTAAATTAGTCACTTCTTATAGTGGAAAATTAATGTCTAAAGATCCAGCTATTAACACCCTACTTGGTATTTTGTCAAGCCGAACAGGAGATTTATAAGGAGGATTTTTGATAATGGATTTGATCTTAGGCTCAGTAGCAGATGATAAGTAGATGTTTATATAGTCTTTCAGTAGCTGACCTTACAGCTCGCTCATATAATTTTTCTCGCCTCAGTAAGGTCGCACTCGCAGCAAAATTTTTCCCCGAAAATCTTGGTGTAGTGAACCATTAGTAAAACGTAATTTTATTTGTGGAAAAAAGGTATCCAGACATATGGAATCCAAATATGGTGACCCATTATTGTTGGACTATCATGAGATGTACTCCACAGACAATATATAGTAGAAAATCGGCATAGGAAGTGAGATCCTAAATGAGTGAGAATGTGTGAGTAAATGCCTGTCTCTAGTTTCTTTTCTATTCTGCGTGAAAGTAACCATGAAAACCTTTAATTGTTCGGTAAAAAATGAAATTTATTTAGATGTAAAAAGTTTAAAGAGATAATTGGGTAGAGATGAGGTTCTGTACAAAGTTTTTTTGTGCATATGCAAGATGGTTGCATTGCTTGATACAGTGATTAATGAATTGAACGATTTTGGTAGTAGCTTAGTTGAGAAATTGAATTAGTGCTAGATGATGGTTGACTGGTACCCATCTGATGGAATTGAAAATTTCTCAAGATGAATAAGATCGGGTATGTTACCAGTAATTCATACAACCGGTTGATCAACTGAGAAAGCAGTGTCAGCTTTTAAATAGTAACAATATTTCTATCTGCATACTGAAATACTTCATGCTAGTGCCATTGAAATTAATAGTCAACACAGATGTTAAGACTCCATTAACCCTATAACATACCATTGTTATATGTCAAACCTTGTTACTTCGCTTACTACTGTGAATTATACAATGAATTATATTTACACTTTTCAAAATTATGATCGGCCTCTTATATCGCGGATTACGTGACTTTTTCAGCTTCCTACTTTCTTTTCGGATCGGGTTTTTACTACTTAACCTCCGACCAAACTTCGTTTCTTAAATTTTCTTGGCTGTTACTATCTTGTTAACGCTCACTGCACTCGCTGCTAAACATAGGGATACTTCGTCGTTTAAGGCAATCTCAAATAAATCTTCGCAGCTGTGTGCTCTTCTTCGAAAAACTCTTATCTTAAATTTTACCCTTTCCCAGTTCTGTCACGAACCTGCCTGTTAACGTTTTTTGTCAGCAAAGTTTCAAACTTGCAATCATTTCAGTTGATTTAATTTATAAAATTCGTTTCTTTCTTTAAAATCTGAAAATAGAAACTTTAATACTTTCTATAATTCATCATACAATTTGTTTGTCCTTCGGTAGATCTGGTCCTTTAAAAATTGTGTAATGTAATTAAAGCCAATACTATTTTTTATTTACAACGATGTCATTTGGCCTCAAGTACTTTATGTTTTCTTGGTAAATAGCTTGTCAACACATATAATATATTGAAACCGCACAATACAACTGGTTAAAATAATTTTAAAAAATATGCAGAGGTAGATAAGATCTTTTTGTGAACAGAAACATAATTACCTCGTTGCAAGAAATAATACGGACGACATAAAGCTTACTAGGGTTCAATATTCACCCGGTCTGAAACTAATGAATAGTAGAAAATCTAAAAATAAACAAACATAACAACACGGAATTTCCTTTTTCCATTTTCGAAACAATAACGTGTATTAATTCATCAAACGGAAAAATCATTATCAATAAAATACCAGAATATCGACATTTCTAGTCCACCCAAATTGACTGCTCGATTGGAATTAGCGTCGCAAACGAGGAAAGAAAACAAATTTCGATTTTCGTAAAGGTGAAACGTCGCTGCGAATGCTAAAACTCCGCTTCTTCCGTAATTAAACCGACAGGAAGCGATACAAATATTTAACTTCGACATAATTTTAAATTAAATTCGATTAAATAAATGGAGACAAACGACGGCAGAAAGATTATCTTTTTAGGTTAGCACAAGTATATTAATAAATTGGAACAAATTCCGATCCTCTTCCAAATGTATGTGTATATATATAGATATATTACGGATATAGGTTTCTCCTTAGTCATTGCTTCTATTAATTTAAACTGATTGTTTTGAGCTACGAATCGGAAACTATGAGAAATGTTTGTCGGCGCTGATGTATAATTGTGATTTTGACGGGATTTCTACGTTAAAATAGGAATCTAGGATTAAAACAGAGTGAAAGCACTTAATATTTGTATAAAGAATGGCGTATAATAAATCAATCTCGAAAGATAGAGTAAAAAATTACTAGAGTACAATTTATCATAGAAGTTGAAAGCGATTTAATAATCGAGGTTTGATTAAATCTAAGTTAGTTAGTTCGGAATTTAGAAGTTTATATTATTAACTGTTTCATTGGATGTACCAATTTTTTGTTATTGTTTAACCCTCCATCTGAATGTAACAGATACCCCATTACACACACAAAATTGGAATAACCTCTTACAAACCTGTCGATAAGGGCTCAAGATCATATCTTCATATCACCATTCCTGCATTAGTTCTTATAAAGCAATGTGAAGTTGCCAGTGTATGACAATAGACCCGCCATAATTGCTCAATCTGGTAATCAGAAATTGAACGATCAAAAACAGCTTCTTTAAAGCAAGAATAGAAAAATAATTGGAGAAAAATATAAATATATGTCATCAATAACGGAGACAAAGAAACTTGATAATAAGGCTTAAAGAAAATAAAACGAAGGTAAAATACGTCATAATTTCAGTGCGTCGAAATACGTATGAATTTTCCGCTAGGAGACTAAAACTAAACTAACGCATTGGAAGAAGAACGAAGTTAGACTGTTTGAAACGCTAGTTAAACGATACGAAAATAGAAATTGAGAACTGTGTCAGGAATAGAACCATGAAACTTCGTTTGCCGGATGAAGCGACATGCCCACTGTGCACTGTGCTAATATAGACATACAGTAGAACCTCGATTATCCGTGTGCGGATTAACCGTGCTGCGGATTAACCGTGTTAGCAAACAGCTTTGATTATCCGGGTTTCAATTATCCGTGCAGAATGCGAATTAGTACAAACGGTGCACGTCAATTCGCTGCACCATCATCGTATACATCCGCTTTCCACGTTAACGCCTTGAATCGTTTTGCAATACCTCCTACAATTTTAACTTTTTCTAAATAATTTTTTCATCAAAAACTTCTGTAGTTCCCTAGCTTCAAATTTGTCGCTGGAAGTTTTTCGAAATCTAAACTATCTTCGATTCAATTGTCAATGAAAGTTGAAGAAGCATTCCGATCGACTCGTATTAATTTACGTAAGTAGTCATAATATGTAATTTGTAAACAAACTTTTTTGACTAAAATAAGTAAGTGCGGATTAACCGTGCTTTTCGATTTTCCGGGCTTGGTTCAGTCCCGACCAGCACGGATAATCGAGGTTCTACTGTAGTTCGAAACCTATTAATGTTATCACAAAATGCAAGCAACACGAGATGGACAGGCAGATAGGCAATAATATAATCTGCATCAAAGACCGTACGTTGAAATACTATAGCCAGGACCTTGAAATTTCAATTCCAAAGCCGGTAAATAAATCTCTATGTTATTTTAGGCGGTATTATTGTGCAAATTCTTTAACCTTGTTCAACAACTACTTGTCTAACGAGACGTGGCTTTCAGTTTTGAGACAATTTCATATTACATCAATCTATGTTTTCCACTTTTAAAAGTATATGATCATACAAAGAAGTCCACATGGATAAATAAAGAAGTCACTCAAGCCAGGGAGTGACAGATTTACAAAATAGACTACTGAAAGTATAAAGCCTTTTATAAGAAATTCATAGCACAGAAAGAAAAAGAAGCTAATGATCAATATATCTTGCAATCTGCCAACAGAAGCAAAGCTGTTTGGAATGTCATAAAAAAGAAGAGCCCTACTCCTTTGAGTGAAACACATCTTCCAAAATTTTCCATCTACGGAGAAAATACTGCTGACGCTTTCAATAGTAACTTTGTTTCTTCGGTCAAAACGCTTGTTGATACTTACCCAGAAATCATCGCTAGTTCTTTCAAACAAAAATTCAAAGGGTCCTGATGATTACTAAAGAATTCAAAGTACATCTACACATTTTAATATAGTTGGTTAAGATCTCGTTGAAAGAGAGGATATTTCCTGATGTGCTTAAGACTGCCTCTATTATACCTATACATAAGAAAGGTGATATCTCCGATATGTTTAATTATAGGCCAGTGGCTTTAACATCTGTTATTTCAAAAATTTTTGAATGTTGCATACTAGATAAACTCAAGTCCTTCTTAAGCAAGTACGAAATCGTTACAAAGTGTCAGCACGGTTTTAGAGCGGGTAAATCTACATCCACAGTATTAGTAGAGTTTTATGGTCATGTGCTCGAGCATACAGAACGTCGGCAATCACCAGTCGGCATTTTTTGCGATCTACATAAAGCTTTTGACTGTGTTCACCACCAAAAACTAATGAGCAAGATGCAGTCTTATGGTATCAGGGGTGTTACTGCACAATGATTTTCATCGTATCTGCGCGGTAGATTACAACTTGTGACTATACGATTCAGGAACTCCAATGAACAGCCAGCGAGGTCTCATTGCGTGCCTATGAGCAGTGGGTGCTTCAGGGCTCTGTACTGGGTCCTGTGTTATTCAGAATTTTTATTAGTGGAATCGTGCTATTTCCGGCAGATGTTTACGTGACGCTATTGTGTGATGAATTTCTGACAAATAATATATTGAAAACCATCTGTCAGTGGTTCGAGGAACATAAGCTCACATTAAGCCTGGAAAAGACCAAATACATGTTTCACACCCGCCAAAGAAACGTTAGTTTGTTGGACCTGCATATTAACGACCACAATTTAACGGAAAGCCATGCTATTAGATTTCTTGGAGTTACTCTTCAAGATCCATTGCTGTGGACGGATCACTGCGATGACCTTTCTAACAAAATTTCTAGCAAATCTTATGCTTTCCGCTGTTTAAGATCGCAAGTTTCGATGTCAACTTTAATGCCACTATATTACTCGCGACTTCAATATGGTGTTCTATTGTGGGGTCTATCGTCGGGTGAACGCCGAGTATTCTTGTCTCCAAAGGCAGTCGTGAGAATCATTGTTGGAGCCCGTTATACCGATTCATGTAGACCTATATTCCGGAGGCTTAACATACTACCTTTGTCTTGCTTGTATATCTTGGAAGCAGGTCATCTTTACAAGAACGTCGAGTCATTTCAAAGAAACTCAATCATGACAACGATACCCGAACAAAAAATCAGGTGCATTATCCCAAATGTACGCTACATGTAACCAGCCTAGATGTCAATACCATCGGCATTAAAATTTACTATCGTATTCGAAACCATATTAAAGAGATTAGGAGATACAACTCCTTTAGAGCTAATTTTAAAGCGTTTCTGTTTCAGCAAATGTATTATTCAGTTGACGAGTTCTTGTTGTAATTTTTGTTACTACTTATATAGAGTTTCCGTCTATACTGTTTGAAAGTGTTGTGCCTGCCACAATTTAATACGTAGAGACGAAAATCTTTTTATTTCAAAAAATCTTTTTATACTGATTCCCCATGTTTTTTATTCTGTTGTTCGGTTACTACTACAGTTACTCTATACAGCTGTAATTTATCAACAATTATTAATTTTTATTTTTATTGTATTGTTATGTATTTTGATGAATCCTTTTCATTTTGAATTTGCTTGTATCTGTTTCTTTTCTTTTTAAGTAGGATTATACCCTAGCATTATACTAATATGTTATATATAGGTAAACGTAAATAAAATGATCGTAGAGCTAGTGGGGTTAGCAGCCAATGGAGAAATCCTTTTTAAAAGGAAGTAAGACTCATTTATCTAAACCTTAAGCTTTCGATTTTTATTAAAATCTTCTTCAGAAGGTAATTGATTAGAGTACCATTAATACTAATTAGTCATACTAGAAAATCGAAAGCTTAAGGTTTAGATAAATGAGTCTTATTTCCTTTTAAAAAGGATTTTTCCATTGACTGCTAACCCCACTAGCTCTACGATCATCTTATTTACGTTTAGTTAACGTTGTAACAGCCGTTACTTCCCCTCTAACTGTTATATATAGCCTTAATGTTATAGCCTTTAATTTTTCTTATGTGACGAGTTGCATACACATGTAAGTGTCTTAGCTACAAAAAACGTATTATTATTATTATATTAAAACACAATTTTTATTTAAAATAATGCAAAGTATTAAAATTTTAGATTACTAAGTCAGTTATAAAAATTGTGTCGACTAGTATAATTAAATAAACATACATGTACACACACTTTTTTTCCAATGGCGCCGCATTAGTGAATTATGATTTTTTCCAGACTTTTGGACAACCTCGTATATATCTTGTAAAAAGTTGTGCACATTTCGTTGACAGCAGAGTATACATAACAAAATTATGCACTTCTTGCACCCACGATAAATGTTCAAAATACAGAAGCAAAACAGTAAAAACAACAAATAAAATTATCCTAGTCCATCTTCGTACATCCGTTCTTACTGGGACACGATAGCGTGGCAGTCCCATTATCACCAACAGCAGGAGATCTTCGAAACACGAACGTTTACAAGCGAAGCGGACAACGGTATTAAGTCTAAACGAATTTAATTGTACGGAATTAATTCTAAACGAAAAGTTCAAATTCAGCGGCCTGTAACAGTTAAACGGGGCTAGTATTACTATTGCAGCTATACAACTTCCAACGTCGGACGTAGTACATCTACTCGCTTCTCCTCCTTCTTTCGTATTCGTTCGATTTCTGCAATCTTCTTTTATACGTCTTCTACTAATCTGTCGGTGTTATGTCGAGAAGCGTAAATGTCGCCCTGTTCCAGTTTCGCCCACCCACAGCGACGCCACTGTACGTAATTACAAAAGTTCGGTTCACCCTCGGTCGGAACGCGGCTCACGAACGACAACTACGAGAATTATCCTCCAAGAAGTGGTGTTTAAGTTTTCAAATCCTCTTCCTGAATGTTTCTTCTTTTATTCGGCAGCCTAATTCGAATGCGAACATTCCGATGGAATCGAGATCGTGTTAAATTTTTCGTGTTGAATTCGCTTTTTCACTTTTATCTGCCTACACACGGGGAAGTGTTCCCTTTTTTTTTTGGTATGTATGCGCGCTTCCTCTCTTCTTTCTCGTTTTTATTTTCTTTTCGATTTCGCCTTCGCTTTTTATTCATATAATGTATATGCTGAAATTTACGAGATGTACACATTAGAATCCATCGCGGAAGTGCCTTTATAAATATTCAACGTTGTATCCTGTTCGTTTTGCTGAATTTCCTTTTGTCGAAAATATGTTTTTGCGGACCGGCTTTACGTACTACTTGTGTTGTACTATTGGATTATATTCTTTTGAAAAATTTCCGTTACAGAAGTGTACTTTTATTTATTTGTGTCAAAATAACAATATATTCCAGAACATTTTTGATTTAAATTACAAAAGAGACAGCACTACCGCGCGATAAACAATGCAACTTAACAAACGTGACAAAATATATCAGAGCAGCTTTTTGAGAAAAAGTATCCCATATTATCCCATGTTAAAACTCAGAAGTAGATAATATGAAATTTAAGTACAATATTTTATATATTGAATCTAGAAAATGTAATTGTAAATTTCATGAAAAGGACATCCACTGCACGAAACGGCTCCTTATATTATATATAATTTAAAAGTTTTCTGCCGCCTGAATAAAAATAGCAGTCATTTCATGAAGTATAAAATAAAGTCACTCACATTACTTTAGTCAAATAAAAGCATAAAAAATACAAAATCTAACTCAACATTTTGCCATTAATGTAATTGTGCAGTGAAGCGAATCGCTGAGCACTAGCTAATAAAACGGAAAGGACTGGTTTCTAAATATCGAAGAGTGGCTAACCATCATCATAGCTGAGATTCTGGATCTCAATCGACATCCAGAGACATCCCTAGCAGAAGAATTCGCCTATAAAATGATTTCCAGTTGCTGTGATTTTCTGGCATGCTCTACCCATTTTTTCTCCTGAAAAGCCACATTAGTGCCGAAATCTCGAGTTAATAGATGTTGTATTTTTTGTACTTTCGTGTTTACTTTATTTCTGTATAGTACAAAACCCGAAAGACTTCATAATAGACACTCGAATCGTGGATGCCCTAGTAGCACAAAAAATTGGGCAAATATCGGCTACCTGTCGGCTATTAGTCGCCATGATATTAGCTGGCGATATCACGCCGATACGAAGGTGTGAACATTTTGCAATAGCGGGCGAAAGAACACTGGTTTCTCGGATTCAAGAGGAGACATCAACTAAGCTTGAAGATTCCACAAAACGTTGAATACAGCAGAAAAAAGGCCACATACCCTTTCATAATATATGGATATTTTGGTCTGCTGGCGAAGACTTTAGATGAACTAGACTTGAATGAAGAACCAGCACGTATCTGGAACTTAGACGAGACCAGTCTATCAATAGGCCCTCCACGAAGTAAAGTCGTTGGACAAGTTAATAAACCAGCTTCACGGACCATAAACACGCCAGGAAGAGAAAATACCACTGTTGGTTGCAATGTGTAATGCCGCGGGGGAGAAAGCACCACCACTCATAATATTTAAAGGTAGCAATATTTGGGACCAGTCCATGGCGCTAGAAGGCACCGGATATCCAGGGACTATGTACGCTGCTAGTAAGAAAGGGTGGATTTAGAGCAACATCTTTTTAAATTATTTTAAGAAAACCGTTATTCCTACCATTGGCACAGAGAAACCAGTACTAATTGTATATGACGGCCACTCAACGCATGTGTCATTACAAATTGTAGAGGCAGCTGTTTCTCAAAATATCACTATTCAAAATTTTCCGGCTCATACAAATCACTTTCTCCAACCATTAGATCTCTCACTATTCAAGTCATTTAAAAACGAATGGGATAAAAAAATTATCATATGGCAGCGACAAAATGTTGGAAGAAAACTTCCCAAGAAGATATTTTCTCAGTTTCTTGGGGAAACCTGGCAGTCTATCAAATCTAATGTAATTAAGAATGGATTTCGGAAGGCTGGTATCGTTCCATTTGATCGACACGTCATTCCAAAAGAAAAATTCTATCCTGAAGCACTTGAAAGATGGACAAAACAGAACGAAGATAAAACAGCTAATAATATTGCCAAACCCGTTGCTTCAGATTCCAATGAGGCCTCAGCCCCTATCAACTCTGTAATAAATCCTGATGCTGGAACAGCAGGACCGTTCAAAAGTCCTCCGATCACCCCTCCTGAAAACAGAACATCTTTCGAAGAACTTTTATTAGCACAGATCAAACAGAAACCTCAGCCAGAGAAGCAAAGAAGAACACGGGTTTGTCCAGGGTGTGAATTTCTAACTAGTCCTTAATATTTAATCACACTGAATAAAGCTTGTTTTATATCTCTCAATAAATTGAACTAAAAATTGACAGATTTAACGTTAATTTTATATTAACTCGACCAAGTCCTAGATGTTGAACTTAAAATTGATTAATTGATATTATGTCGAACATGTTCCTTAGAACAACAATGTAAATTAGACATTCGGTAGTATTCTATATAATAAACATTTATGTCTATAACGTCTGTGCTACTATATAAAATACGTATGATCTCGAAAGACATTCATAAACATATACTGCTGTGTGTAATGGGTACAATATCGCCTGATTATCAGAAATGGAGCGCTTGTGACGTCATGGTCCTATCTTTTCCTTTATCGCGTTATGATACTGGCCTGACATAGAGCTAACATCGAATGAAAACATCATCAACACACATCTAAGATTGACTTGCAACCAACATGAAACCTATATTCGAATGACAATATCACAGTGACACCCGCCTTTAATATCATGTGAATATCTGTTTCCGTTATAAATACAATATCGGCGACAGATATTCTACCTATCTTCCAGCGATATTATCGTTATCAGTATGATATATACCCGACGTCGCATACTGATGTCTACTCAATATCATATATTTATATTTATCCGATCTTGGTAGGGAGTCACTGATATCGCACCAAGCACGACATATCGGTAATACGTCCGAGTGATGTTTAGCCAACGTTCAGTGCCACTAGGGAGTCATTTAAATACATCTTTTAATTTTGCACTGTTAAGAAAGCCTACAGGAACATTTTGCTATATCTTGACCGGTCATGCTTATAGCAACCGTTTGTCATTGGGAAAACTGTTCTTCAAGCTTCAGAAAACTGGAAGTAGCTTTTTGTAATACGTCGTGTCCATGTCAACCTTTTAGCGAACCATATCTCGTGGCTACTTGATATACATCACTTTCACAATTTGTGACTATTCCCAAAATATTTTGGGGAACTGTTGATCCTCAATAAACTTCAGGGATGGAAATAAAAATATAATCATTTGCACTAGCTGTTCCTCTCTCATTTTGAATCTTTTTTCTCAAATTTATCAAATTTTTCGACTGTGACAATCGAATATGCTTTCAGTTACATCATCTTCTCCACTCTCATTTGGTAACTTGGCTCTGTGATCACTTTCGCTTAGTCAGTCAATTGTTTTATTCTCCCTATTTTTTCATTCAGTACGAGTTCTAGGACTTCTTTCTACAGGTTAAAAGTACTGAAACTCACACGTAAATTAAGGGAACCAACCTCCGCAGCTCTTTTCGTCTCGAATGACCTCAAGCAAAACGAATTTGGTAATTCAATATCCACTTGAATTTGCCATTCGGGAAAATTGAAAATCAATAAAATCTGGCTATCCTCTTTCATTAAAATCTTTCAACATTATTGGCTTTGGCAACGAATTCACGAAATACGCTTTTCTGTTCATTGTACGATTTGCAATTCCTCAAATATCCTTCAAAGCAACATCTAGGCGCACAATATTTAATAATTTTCACGGCATTTCTCGTTTCTACGTTTCTCGCGTTGAAACGTGTATTTCGTGACACCGATCGTATTCTTTCGCACTTTTTTATTACGAATATCTCGTTGCCAAGAGACAAACATTATAGGTCGCAAGCAGGTAATACTCCCTTGTAGTCTCCTTCTAGCCTCATTTTCATTTTGAATTTTGAAAATTAAAAGCGTGCTATATTTACATCCGCACGTTTAATTTTATTTCTAGACCAATTAGTTAGTACCACTAACAACTTATAAGACCGATAACGTTTCTATAATGAATTAGTAATCCTGGACTTTCAAAATCCTTGGATATAGATTTTGGATCCACTATTTGAAGTTATCCCGTTGCCTATTATTGTAGATTACATTTCAACATCATGCAATAATTGAAATAAGTACTTATGTGATATAAACTGAGTGCTGTTTTCCTAGTTGCTTTAAGCAATATTGCTCCATTTCATAGAAGAAACTGTCTCTAGCATCGTGCTCCATATCATACCATTACTTAAATAATGACAAAAGAATACCGATATGAAAACAAACCATAACTCACAACTCCTCAAGCAGAACAGAAGCTTTAAAATAGCACTGGTTGGATAAATATTGCTTTCTATCCCACGTTTTCCTGAAATAGGCAGCATGCTTATCCAAATGCATGTAGTCTCGTAGCACTTTACCATTTGGACGATAATGGGATCCAAAATTAGGAAGTGAATGGTCTAGAAGGGGGTAAACTTATGAATGTATTTTTCATGAAATACACATATTAGAAAATAATCTTTCATTTTTCATTAAAACAAAATTATACACAACTTTAACGCTATTCAACAGCATAAACGCAATAATGATTCATATCCGATGTCCTCTGTAATTGGCGAAAGCTACTATGCGATGTTTAGACTAATTATATTTCTTTTGAACAAACAACCCGGAGATTATTAATCGTACCTGTTTTGCAACCGTAATACGATTACCCTTTTAATTCAATCTTGTCGTCGTTTCGAATTTGCCGTGATACATGTTCATCGCGACATATGTATGTATATATGTGTATGCAAAACCAAAATCAATCTCTCCAAATAAGCGATTAGAAACAAAATTCTCGGAACGCTTTACGCCAATGTAACAACCCATATACTGGAATACAGGATTTACCTACGTAAACAGATTAGTTGCATTTGGATGCACACGCCAGATACAAATGTGAAACCCATAGAAACATTGCAAACGTCAACTGTATTAAATAAGATTATTATTTAACAAAAGATTACACCCGGCTTCTCGTTTCCAGTACACGAACATGATTCTCTTTATTGAATCACGGCATTTAGCTTTTCGGATTTAGATATACTTAAGTGTACGTTGCACAAAAATGTTTTAAAAGTGCAGAATTAGGAATGACTACTCTCAAAATATTAATTTTATTTTTAGATATCTATTTGGTATTATAATATCTTAGGTATAGACCCTTTATGTAATTTCAATATGAGTAATATACCAGTAAACTTCTCATTATTACTTCATCTTTCTAATCGCCTGTCTTAATAGAGTAGCAGATCATTAAATTATGTACTTTTTCAAAAAAAAAAAAACGAACTTATGGAAATGTAAAGACATTTATCCTACAGAATAATCGAGGTAATCAAGTGCTTTTGATATTTTAGTTTTCAAGTATTTAAACAAGCGGAAATACAACAATATAAAATACGAAAATGTTGTTGGTTCTATCTGTATAGTCTAGATCTAAAATGCCTTATATTTTTCAGAACATCTCCTGAGGATATTTAATTACTCAGAGAGATATAACAATATTGAAAATTTTAATTAAGATTATCTAGTTATCTAAAAGGAAACTAAAACAAACAACGAAAAGAATTATAGAGACAGCATCTATAATCACTGATTTGGGAATAATGGTATTTGCTGAGGTGGATTGCTGGTAATGGATCTGAACTATTTACTAAAAGCGAATCTCAAAGAAAAACTAAATGGAATTTACAAAAGGGTAGAGGAACAGCAATATGGGATTGTGAAACTCGGATCTTAAATAAGATAACGCAAGAAATATTGGCTTAATGGAAAACGAAGATACTGAAAAGAATTTTAATAAGAAATTTAATCACAGAAAAAGTAATTAAACCACTGAGATTGCTGAGAACGCCAAAATTCATGGCATGAAAATACTAAACTATAAACAGAGAAAGAGCAGACCAAACGAGATTGAGATCCATCAGATTGGAAAGAGAAAGATGTAGAACACTGAAAAGTCAACGCCAAATACAGAAAATTCTGGAAATTGATGAAAAAACCTATGGGTCCAAAGATTTGCATGGCCAATTCTTATCTAGAAAGATATACATGCAGTACTTAAGGTGATATCAAGATGTTAACTATAAAAAAAATGCTATTGTATAATTCTAATTTGTTTTTATTTGTAACACAAGCAAGATAAAAACTAAATTTAAGTTTTTCTTTAACCTCCTGAGCGTCAGAGATTTTTTTTCTTTTAAAAAAAAAATTACGTATTATTTTTAGTAGTAGGACTGTTTCAATGCCCAGAAAATATATAAAAAAATCTGAAAAGAAAAACTGTCAATTTTCCTTAAGTCGTGTATGTATGACAACGGATCTTAATCGTATGTATGGCTTTTATGTACTATATATATGATATATATAATCAATTACGGCCAAGTAAGGCATATATACTTTTATTGAAAAATCTTTTCATATTTTCTAAACACCAGATGTAATTAAACCTTATCATATAAATATACAAAACATGTAACTATAGATAATTTACTTATTGTGTGTGAAAACGAAGGAAGCAGTTTCTTTTCATTATACTACATAAAAATATTTTACATTTCATGCAATATGCTGTGGTTGTTTTATTGCATTTAGGGTATAGCCTGTGATCCGCTTTGAGGAAACGAACATTTTCGCTAGGTATCGGTATAATATTTTTCTTACTATATTTATGTTTCGGATCTAAATCCTCTCTTTCATCGCAAGAGTCCGAATTACAAGTAAGATTGTTTGTTTCTATAATATGTTGCACAAGTTCTAATTTGAACGAACGTAGTTGTTGTATTTTATTTTTAGGAGTGCCTTTTTCTATTTGGGTTTTTTTATTAAGTAACCAGGCACTGCTGACTGCTAAGTCAATCATATAACATATGAACCTAATATTCCATTTTCTAGTTCGTGCTCTAGTAGGACACACAGATAGCATTCTGTCAGCAAGGTCGAAGCTGCCTATAAATTGATTATATGCCATGACAGCCACAAGACGGTAAACCATTTCATACACTTTATTTTTTTTACCACCTTCGGCATAAATCGAACGACTCGTTAGAGTGAATTGTAGATACAAGCGTAGAAGGTTTGTTATCTAATCAGCGAATAATGTTCACTGTACCATCAATTCTACATTTTGTTTCTGTAGTTCCTCTTAGCCTTTTCATAAATATCTTTTCCTGGCTTAGCAGACAATTCTTTAGAATTCTATTTCTAACAATAGTTCCAGTTCCATGATAGCCTTCCTCTAACAACATATTAGCCAATTTTACTGTTGTACCTGTCAAAATGTAGGAAATGTCCTGGTACGAATGTATGGCAAATACGGATAATTGCAGCCTCTCCTAAGGTATATCCTGCAGCAATTAGATCTGGAAAGACAGTTTTTCCCTGATACGGAACCATATCTAGGATAATACCATCTGGTGAAGCCAATACAAATATTTTAATACCCACAGGATTAGGTTTTCCTGGACAATTCTGTCGTATTCCACATTGCCCACTAAACGGTACAATCATTTCGTCTATGCTTAAGTGAATAAGTCTATCTTGAGAGCGACAACCGAACAATACGGAGTCAAACAATAGCGCAACTTTCCATATTTTGTTTTTATTTTTTCTTCTGCAGTAACGTCGTCGTCAAAGACAACTTTGAGACTACTTCTAATATTAAAAAAACGTCTTCTTGTCATGGCAGTTTTAATAACATGAATGCCATATTTTTTTGACCAGAATAAAGATATTTTTGGTAAATTTATAGCACTCCTGACCATTTGAACACCAATGATTTGTTTTAATTCATTCCAAATTTCCTACCTTGCCTTTGTCAATAAGTTCTGTTCGTAGCAGATATTATCTAATATATCATCGTTTATAAACTGTTCAAAAAATTCTTTTGCAGTCCAAGGATCAGTTTCTATTTTTTCATAACTCGGTTGATAAAATGGTATTTCTAAGGGTGTAAATTGACTGCTCCATCCATCTGGTATTTGTGTATGATCAACTTCTACTGTTTCACGTTCTCCTCCGCGAATGATTCCTCTTCTGTTTCTAATTCTATTAACACCTGTATGGTTACGATTACGACCGCGACCTCTTCGGATAATTACAGATGAATGTAAAGATATATCCGATTCTAAAGCAATTTCTTCGTCACTGGAACTACATGAAGAAGTGCTTTCGTCATGAATCTTCTCATCAGGTGTTGGAGTAAAAGAAGATTCTTCATCGGCGTCACTATCGGTGTGCTATACGTTTGATTGTTCCAACAAATCTAAGAGTTCTGCTTCAGTTAAAGCTGAAACGTAATTAAGAACTAATGTCATGCAAGTATATAAGACATAAAAGCAAGTTATCTATATTGGAATTGATGATGACAAAATTTTAAAACAACATTTTTTTAAGAAACATAGGTAACATAGTAAAAGCAAAATTATAAGATCTGCTAAAAGTATATCACGATGTCACCAATATTCTTCGATATTGTACCTCGTTTCCCGGAGTGCAATGCCATTTTCCCTAACTAGTACCCTGAAGCACATATCACACTTAGTTGGTCATCAGGGATAAATTTAACCAAAGATTATACCACCTTCTAAATTGAATTGAAAAATGTCGCACTGAAAGCTGTTAATTTCTATGTCATAAATATATTACACCAGTTTTCATAGTTATACTATTGAAATTCATTACCAAGAACCAATGTTATATATACAAGACATAGAAATATAATGGTCGATAGCTTTACTTGTTGATGGTAAATTTTGAAAATAATATGCTTTCTTGAAACACAAGAAACAATTATACGTGTTAACCACAAAAGAAAGAAAAAATATGCTGCGATGATAATAATATTTTTCGATTCTTACCTGTTTGTCAAAGGCGTATTGGTATTCTGCACCTACAACCACTATTTTGCAGCACATGACACAATCACATTACAGTTAATATTTGTGTTTCAAATTTTCAAGTGAATAATTGGTACATATGAACAAGAAATTCACAGAAAATTGAAAAGATGTCGCTAAAAGGGCTCAGGAGGTTAAAGTTTCGATTAAATTGAAATGACGAACGATTAATGACTAGGCTTCAGGTTTATTTCTTTTCAAAAATTTTGCACAGGATTATCTAAATTTTGCATTTATTTCGTAAACATTTCAAAAATTAAAATGTGGCGAGTACTTTATTAAGAAGTTACAATTTTCAAATCCCACAACGACATCAAAATAAACAAATTCACCATCGGATTATACAAATCCACTGCTCTCTATACTTTTTCCTTAATATCCAGTTTATTTCCTTCATAACAACCTTTCAAATTAACTCACAAACCTACTCTGTCCGTAGAATATTGACTGACTGCATTACTATCTAACCTATTCGCCGTTTTCTATGTTTCTGTACTGTAATGTCCAGGAGGCTAGAGCAATTTTACAATGTTTTTCATTTTTTTTTCTCTTATAAGGCGTTCCAGAATGAATAGTAAAATAAAATTGTAAAGGGGCAGCATTCCTTTAAAGTAGCAATCTAACTGTATGTATTAACTAATATGCCTAAATTTCTGTTTGTAGGATCCCAATCATACCTCACAGCGACTTCAATAAGCTTAGGGACGCAAAATGTTTAAAGTCGATCCTAGATCCTGTTTAAGTTTTAATCTGAGTTCCACCTTTTCTCATTTCTAACAAATATCAAGTATCTCCATGTGGGGATTAGTTTGTTTCTGTAGCAGTGTGTGACAAAATATATAATTAGTGATGTTTATCTGGCACAAACTTCCAATTCGTTATCCTGGAAAAAGTTTTAGTATAATTATATGACACCGAAAAAATAGAAAAGAAAAACACGATAAGTTTTTAATGAATTTCAACTTTTTTCAATTTTGTGATACTTTTGAAAACTGAATTCGGTAATAGGTAATCGCATAATACTATTCTACAAAAACTGTTGTCTCTTCCTACTTTTCAAGTAAATATATCAACCAATAAACTTTATGATCGTTGTTAAAATAATTGTAGTACATGATTCAAGCTATTAAATCAAAGTGGAAACAATAACATATGCGAATTGAAACCGGCAACGTCAAACAAGGCAGGTTCGCGTTTTCAAAAAATCATTTATCAGCTTCCAGCACAGTAGCGAGTTACGTTTACAAATATTGTTCATACAAAAGAGCACAGATGGTTATTTGTAAATGTACCTACAACCTGTGTTTACACAGAGTGAAAAATAATTATTGCCAGCTGTGTAAGAGGACGGCTTTACGTTCCACGCTATGGAAGAGCGGCGGATTCATCCAGCATCGCCAATAAGAATAACCGCATGAGTATGGGGCAAACACATCTGCGTTTACCAAACGTGCTGAAAAATATAAAATTCTATTTACACTCACTCGAACTTCCGGTTTTTTTCCTGTTTTATGCGAATACTTTTCGTATAGTTTATACTTTTGTACGATCTGATCAGCTAGTTTTTTGCGTTTCAGCATTTAGGGTGTGTATGGGGGAATTCACAATGGCAAACAAAACTTCACGTTTTCGTTGTCTAAACAACATTTCTTTCATCTTTCGACATATGATTTTCAAAATGTATCTCTACGGTTAAATTTGGGGCATATACAGCTGAGTTTGCTGTTTTTGGAATGAATATTCTTCCACCTTCTATTCTTGTCAAAGCACTTCAATAAGGCGTTAGTGAAAATATATTTTGTAAGAATGAAGAAAAGAGATAAAATCTGGAACGAATATTGAGGAAAACAATTGAAATCATAGACAATTAAAAACTAGTGAAAAAGATCCTAATGAGAGATGTATGTCAGATGTTAGGCGGCTGATTAATGAGCTTTTTTGCAAGAGCGATTTTGCAAGAAAGAACACAAAAAAGATAGACTGCACAGTTCTCAATTGCCATTAAGTTCAGATTTTTTTTTTACATTTTAAAAAGCTCCGAGCTCATTTCCTTTCGAGGAACAAATAGCCCCACATATTGACTGGGAATGGAGCTGCCTACAACAAAGCCGTGTACATGAATAGCACATGCAACTCTTATATTAAGTTGAACCTCGCTGAATGTAATTTCTAGAAAACTACTAACTAATTAATAGAAAATTCTTTTGGATCGGGCTTTTAACAAATGCTCCACTTCATCCTTACTGGTATTTATATTATTATAATACTAGTATTAAGCATAAACATATATAAAACATAAAAAAATACTGAACATATTTATCAATTAATGTATATTAAGTATGTAAGTATTATCAGTCAAATATCGTGCTGCATCATGTGCTGACGAAGCTGTAGAAAGCCGAAACACGTATATGCAAATTGATTATTCTATAATACCAACACCATGTATGTTGTGGTATTGTATAGGAATATACTGAGGTATTTATATGTTTTTCATGCGGTAATGTTATTTCTTGTTACTAATAGAAAACGTTTGGGATAAACATCAAGTGGGTGTAAGGAAAATAGGTCAGTAACTGATAAAGCCTTTGCTCACAAAAAATTAGTGGATCTGTTATAAATTTAAAACACTATAGTTCATAAATTTCAAGCAGGCATGAGCTGGGATAGATAGAGAGCAACTCTGGGCAAGAAGTAAAAGTAGCAACAACGACCTTGAGCTAAACAAATTATAAAGTAAGAAATGGGCTCAGCTTAAGCTGAATATTACTTTCCAAATTTGCCGTAAAAATATAGTTACAAGATAATAATGACAGTGAGATTTCTATTCAAAATAATCACCATTTTGTGTTGAATGAGCATAACCTTATAAGCAAGACAAACCAGGAACTAAAGAACATAATAAAAATGCCCAGGAAGAAAAGAATGGGGGTTTTAGATTAGAAATTTGCCGAAACTTATACATATAAATATACATACGTTGATTGATAGCCTATAAATGGATATTCTGAGGATCTGGCAAACCGCAATTTTATCACCACAATAACAAAAATGTATAAGTAATCGTCTACAATGGAAAGGAGTATAAGTATGACAATCTGAAACCATTTTTACGGGGAAGAAAAACAAGAAGCGAAAACTATAATCTCAAATAGTATAACAAGAAACATTGTTGTCATTCTAATGCCTGTGTGACACCACATAGAAAATATGGATAACAGTAGGCTGCCAAAAGTAGTATTAAAAAGATATTGAATTGGTGTCAAAAGAAAAGGAATGTTAAGAAGAAAAAGAAGTTGTGTGGGACAGGATTTGGATAGCCACAGACAAAGAATTTATTGATTGAGTAGATATTTATTGATTGAGATTAACATAGAAAACATGACGAATTGAAGAAAGCAGACAGTTGAGTTTACAGATCTGTTCCAGAAACGCTATGTGAATAGAAGAGTAAATAGTTCTAATCATAGTGGGACTACCCTTCACAACATAATCTGCTCATTATTTTTAATAGTTATGTAATACCGCTTTGCAGTGTTTCGTCAAAAGTTTGGTATACAAAAATTATATGGAACACTTACACAACTCGAGCCTCTATTATAATAGCTTTCTGGTTTTGACCTGGTTGTTTATTTATATATTGACATACCACACGTTTTGTAATTGACAATTCCTTTGGATGTAAAACATTTCGAGGAATAGGCGAGTCGACCATCTGTTCTCTTTCCCAAAATAGTAACGTTGTCAAAATTCTGACAGTGCTGTCTTCTTAGATGATGTTGGCAATCTAAACTATGTTGTCTCATTCTTCTATCTAGATATTGGAAGATTTGTCCAATGTACATATACCCAATTGCAGTCTTTACATGGGATAGACTAAACCACACCAGATTGTAATGGTTTGGAGTGAGAAATTTCCCTTTTTAAAACATGGTATCTAACGTGTTGATGTTATAAAAACCCAGTTTGATAGGTAAATCTCTAAATAAGGTAGATATGTTAGAGTTAAACTTTCGATAAAAGGAAATTTACAGAAAGTGATGACCACTTTATTGGGGGTATTATTTGGAGGGGGACTATTAAGAGGGGTTAAGGAATCTTGTATGGAATCCTCCCCAGTGATATTGTTGAAGGCAATAAGTGGTGTATTGTATAATAAGGAATTCAATAATTTTTCCGGATATCCATTACTTTTGAATATACTTTTTAAACGAGACAGATTCTTTCCCTGAAGGTAGGGTGTGAAATCTTGGTAACTCTGTTTTTAGGGCTGTAACGATATTCAGTTTTATATTATGCAACTGCATGTTGTTAGTAAACTGACTACTGAAGGGAGTTAGATAATGAAAAATGTGTATGGGAATTGTAGCTAGTTTGTCCGGAATATATTCATGCGAAAATTGGAGACAGTTTCTTTTTCTTGGAATAGGCACACACAAAAATTGTTTTAAATAACAAATATCCAAATTACCCCAATATATTATATAATTACATTACAACTACACATTGTTTATTTAAAAAAAAACAGTATTTATTCACTACATTTATTGAGGCTAATATAAAATTCCATACAAAAATTTATCAGTTCGCTGAAAATGTAAATGATTTTGACATATTTTCAAACATATTCGGATAATGCAAAATTCAAATCCATCACAGCACCAACACCATGATTAAATCGATTGGTTTCGTGCACGCTTTCATTTCAGTAATATACCGGTTTGATAATTAGACACAGTATTTTATATAGTACCTGCAACATATATTGAGATAGGGTGAGGTACACCGAAAATGAATTTCCGCAGTATAATGAAATTGTTTTCATGACGTATACGTTAATTCGTCGCTGAAAATAGTAAATTTATTCATATTATCGGGGCAAAAATTAAACTTTCTGCGTCGCATTCAATATCCAGTCAAATTGATGCCCGTGTGTATGCATTTTTTAACAGATCGGTTATCTAACGTATTTCAGTTTTCATAGCCAACTTCCATTACGTGTATTGGATGAAAAACGGGAACAATTGGAACGGTATTTATTGAACGCTAGACAGCATAAAATGAAATATTTACAGTACAATAAGCGTACAATTGCAGGTCTATTCTAGTATGAATCAACAATATACCAATAAAACTGTTTAAGTAAACATTTGAAAATATGCGGCTACGCGTTTGAAAAGTTTGTTTAATAATATTTGGACTGCAATTTAGTCCACTATAAAAGCAATTGTACAGTATATAGAGGACGTTTTACTCGGCGCCTCCACCAAATGTTACAGTTTTTTTTAGTTATCAAAATGACGGTTTGGGAATTCTCTGCTTAGTAAATTCTAATAAACAGTGAGCTATTTAAAACATTTCACACAGATGCTTTGCCAGAATGTGGGACTTAAATTAATTACAAACGATAGAGGAAACAAATGTATGGACAAATAAAAAATGTTCGTAATATCTTTTTTGGCTATTTTCCCTATTATATCATGCTTTACAAACTACGATACTTTATAAGCCTTCCGTTTCTGCGTGAAAATCCAGAAAGTTAAGTTCCTAAAGCTAGCGAACACATCACAATGACATAGCGCACGATCTGTATACAGGATTTGATGAAATTCCAAAATTAGATAAACGATTAACCAACTAGCAATGCTCGGTGATTATTCCTGAAATCTACCTCTTAGTTTAGATAACTAAGTTCCTAATTCTACTACTTGATGATTTATCGAGAAACCTGGTCTCCTACCCGGTAATCTTCCACTGGTGGTTACTATATTTTTGCTGTAGAAAGGCTGTCAAATACATGTACCCAATACCTGACAACCTTTCGAGTTAATCCACAGGCTTGTTATAGACTTATAAGACATTTATTTGATGTGCTTCTGATTAATATGTAGACTTTCTGTTTCTACGTTCAAATGCCGGTTATACCCGATGAATGTTTTACACCGCCAGTCTTACAATATACAACAGAATCGACCTTGAAAGGAACTCATGGGGTCGTAGTGCGAAATTGGTTTATTACTGATCAACTCAATTGCTTCTGCAGATATGATTCTAGTCCAATAGAATTTTATAGTTATGAAACGTTGTAATACCACCCAATTGATTAAGTTTCAATTGAGGAGTTTTTTCTTTCCATTAAATTGAGTTCTCTACTAGTGCTTGTTTGGAATAATGACTTTCACAAGGTTAGTAAAGCCAATTAAAAAGATCAAGAAGTATGCTTGATAGCTTAATTAACGCATTTGCTTGACTCCGTAAGCTGTATTACTTGTCTGGCTATAACTGCAACTCTCAGGGTGTAGTTTTGTGTGTGTAAATTGTGTTGAAATTAGTTACCTATATATTGTATATATGATTCATACCACCAAGATACCATTTCCTTCAATTCAAGAGAAGTCTCTCTTTGATAAGTAATTTGTGAATACTTTTTATGTTTGTCAGTCTACCATACAGAACGAACATCGGTAATAATAGGTACGACCATAAGCTTACAATTACTAGCTCTACAGTGAATTGTAATTGGTGAAACTCTTCATTTTGATCCAAAGCTTTTTCTAGACGTCCATAAAACTCTGCTAGCTTTATCGGCCGTATTAATCAGATGAGATTAAAATATCCATTAATTGTTTGACGAAAAATCTGTAAGTACAAAAAGGTTATAACACAAAAAGTAAGAAAGAAAAATAACCAGTATAAAATAATGAACCAACTGCACCAGTAATACAGTTGTCATTTCTATGTACCCGTGAATAAAAAAAATTAAACAAGCAAGATGATTTTTAATATTAAAATTCTGTAATACAAAACAACTCCACATTCCATGTACAATTGAGCTTCATAGAAGTACACACTTTGGTAATATATCAATGTACAACAGAAATCAGAAATACAAGTCTCAACAACAAGGTTATTTCCTCCGGCCATATGGCTAAGGTGTCTAACTTAGAGAGTTGCCAGACAAAGAAGGCAAGATAAGGTAACTACAATCGGCTTTAGCACGACACTATGACTCGAAAACAGCTTAGTTATAGCTAGTGTTGCCGTAGTAACGAGACGAGGAAAGACCTTCTCTCGTTTCTTCTTCTCAGTCGGGAGAAAATTAATCTCTCGTCGCGTCAAGAGAGTGTCGTCAGAAGCATTTCTATGGTCTCGTCTTTTTCATGATTAATTTTACTTGCATATACGTATACCTACTACATACACCCCAAAAATTACAGAACTGCGTAAATTTCACTCAGGGCGAAAGAAATATTTAAAATATTATCAAAAAAATTAATAATGCCAGATATAAAATTGATACATTTAGTTTGAATGTATGTGGAAAAGATATTTTCAAAAAATATGACAACAAATTTAACAGAACGTAGCAGTACTGACTTCAGATTATAGAGAGTCAAAATATCAACCACCATTCTCTCACAAAGACATAACACAAAAACAGGCATACCTACTAGAGTGGGAAAGAGCGTGGGAAACTTTACACCACGTCAGCCAAAAGGGGCTAAGGATTCATTTTTAGTTCCAGCCACAAACATCTCAGAGATTATTCTTAAAAACACACAAAAACAGTTATGAGGAAACATGAATTTTACACTGGCTTTGTGGCGGTTCTAATCGCAAATATTAAACATCTAAACAAAAAGTATTTTCTATACTTTGAGCAAGCACATTCTTTTCTTTCGCTCGCGATGATAATTCAGAAGCTTTTTTAAAAAGATTTAAATCAAGATCATTCATCACGATCAATAAAAGGCATTGATGCTTATCGTCTAGTAAAATTTTAAAATCACTATCATTTTCTGATAATTTTGAATCTCAATCGTTTTGTATTAAGGATTCAGATACTTTCGCAATAATCGAAACCTACGCAACTGGGACATCAGCTGAATATTGTATGGGATGTTGCTCAGACGTAATATTACAATACTCCCATTTAGCTTCTTCCTACTATTCACATCCCTTATGTCACTACAAAAAGAACAATGGTCAGCGTTCCAAATGTAAGGGCACTTATTTTTCCTCTTCTCCATAATCTTAAGTATTGAACACCAAGCCGCTGATGTTCAATCATTTCTATCCAAGAGTTTTAGGTTAAATACTGTTCTAGAACTGTTCATATCTAGTAGTTGCATGTCTGTATGTGTATGTATGTACCTGAGTGCAATTTTTATTTCATAAATTTATTTCCCATCATTCACTTTACTCGTATGTATATTTCAACCGTCTCTATTTCATCCACGTATTTTAAAACAGATTCTATTTATAGCGTATATACCTGTTCATATCTCATTCTACCAGGCTTGTACCCGTATTATATCTAATTTTGTTTTCGCTAGCTACAACGAATCAAAATTGGTCTGTATACATACATACAGAATCATATATCCTCATTTTCGGTTGTCTTGACAGTTCGTTGTTTCCCAAAGTAATATATTTTGTCCGATTTGATATATTGCGTTATATTCCTTCAAAATTGTTGGAGTTATTTACTCACTTGTAGTACTTTTAAAATACTTTCGAATTGTATGTATATGTATAACGGCATTTGCGTTGCTGTCAACAAAAATATTTCCATTAATCAACTTTTTTTTATTTTACGCGTGCCGATTTGTTTACAAATAATCAACATACCTACATAAATTAGAAATAAATGTAAGGATCCTATTTATATCTTGAAAAAAATTGCCCTAAATTCTGCCTAAATCAATAATCTCTAACTATGAATATCAATAATGTCCATACATGGGAGACGTTATTGGCATTGGCGCCAAGTAGGTACGTGTGAGTTTACATACGGATTCAATCCAAACACCATTCAATTATCGACTTCTTGTCAGGAACACATATTTATTCAACCAATATATTCAAACCTAATATTGTTCATGTACACTGCGGTATTCAGACGTCTGAGACCAATTTATAGTTACTGTTTATGTACTAGACAAACGCGGTTATGCAATTTAGGAGCATCGGAATTGTATATATACAAATGCGACATATATCTGTGTTTATAAGTACATATATATATAGATATACATATCGAGGTAATTTTTAGTAATGACAGAACAGCCAACAGGTACTTATTTCTAGCGACAGCTCTATTACCAAATATACACGAGGACTAATATAAGCAATATTATTACTCTTAGGTAAAACGTTATTTAATCGGCCCTGATGGCCTTTACCGCAGAAGCGTTTATTTAGTTCGCGTGACTCATGAGAAACCCTCTCCGTAATTTCCAACGAAATTGTGTTTTATAAGTTCGAAGTACTTTCTAATAAATGGTATACTTTTTAGTTGTAATGTTGCACAATAATAAGACTAACATATTAGGATATTTTTTTTGTTTCTTTGTGGTACCTTTTCTTGTTTATATAGATATAGTGTGTATTTTACCAATTTTAAAGTATCTATTTTCAAAGTTTGAAAGCGACACATGCAAAGTGGTTTCCAATGTACCTGAAATTTTAATCTTATATGCGAAGTGATCATCAATTAAACAGACCTGTATTAATACTATAAACAAAATGGTGCACCAACAAAAATATTTCTAATAAAGACAATGAAAACCCAGTAAGTATTGATTACTCAACGTATCTATGGCAAAGTTTGTGAAGGAAATAAAATTTTTACGATGAAATTTACTTGAAATTTGGTATTAATGCTCTTTGACAAAATTAATAAAGTATGCTTTGTGGCGTTCTTTTAAATTCAAGCATCGTGAAGGCCATTTCCAAGGTCCATTAGACTTAAACCGAAAATTTCTGTCAGCTATCAATAAAGCTTCTACAACTACCCACAATACTTTGTGGGTAATTGTACCATCTAGTTGATATCAACAGTCTTGCTTTATATTTGGATCTGTCTTTTGATCTGTTTTTACTCTATTGTTGTATTGTTTGTAACGCAAATTTAGATATTGTTTAATTTCCTTCTAAGACCTCCGGAATCATTTCATCTTCTTCTCTTACAGAGCCAATTATTTTGATATTTAAAGTGTGAAATAATGAAACTACTCATGTTATGTCATTTCGATAATATCCATCAAAATTCGTTAGAGGATATATTAAGCACTGTAAATTTGGAATGGATTGAATTGTCAAAATTACTCATAAACATACACAACGCTACTGATATTTAGGAATACTTTTAAGAAAACATAGGAGGTCAAGAAAAAAGGAGAAGAAAAGGAGATAGATGACGGATCAGAGAAGATAAAAGAGTAAAAGAGATTTTGAAAAAGATTGAAAAGTGAGAAAGGAAAAAGGAGAAAAGATAAGAAGAAAAGATTCAAACTTTGGAAATAGTACTTGTTTGTCCAATTGAATGCAATTCAGTTCCTGGAAAGGAAATAAACGACCCGAAATCGAGCAAATTCGAAATTGAATAGCGGAATCAGGGAGAAGGCGTTTTTGTGACAATTTTATTTTACATACACACCTTAGATTAAGGTAAGAGAGTGATTTTGATTTTGAGCACTGCACTGCATATTACATATATGTACATAAAATTAAAGTTACTTAAACATTGGAGCGATGTATTTATGTACAAGGAGTCCAAAGTCTTCATTAATATTATCTGTTTAGTTGTAAAAAATGGACAGCTAATAGATAAAGATTATGGTAGCACAGCTTGTATTGTGTAACTTTAAATTTAATGTATTAAAATTTTATATCATCGAATTAATAACCACCTTTTATTGGTGGCCGTGGTAACAAATCAAAGGAATAAAAATGTAAAGCTGATAAAAGCAATAACCAACCCGTATAATAACTGTCAAATGAGAATGACAACTTTAATATGTAAGTGTTCATTATCAGCAACAACAGTTGGGAGGGGTTAAGAAATTAATGCAACCTATACCACTTACAAAGATAAAAGTAACTCTTTTTGTTTCAAAACAGGAATTTTTGTGTTATCAACCTCTGGTATACTTACAATTGGACGCGATGTAGTTATCGGGTCATTTTTATTTAGAAATTTGTAATTACCTTGCCATAGTGACTTAGGCCAGTATGATACGATACATTTTTCTGTACATAATAGACAACCTAGATTTCTCAAAAGTTAACAGGAATTAAACATTCTATAAAGGATTGAGATCGCCGGTAAATGAAACAGAAATTATTTTTTTCAAAGACTTGTTTTCGAGATTTTTTGAGTTGAAAGATGCCCGAGGAAGTCACGTGACCCAAACGCAAGCTGACGTAGAAAACCTGTAAGTCAGATTATAGGGTTATGACATTACTAATATGATAACACAAATGTAAGATCCTTTTTTAACAATTCATACATAGAATTAGTACTTTGTGTACATGCATGATAATACGTATTATTGTAACGTATGTACTTGTAGAATATCACTAATTTTAATACCATACTACTCGTATAGGTTAAGTACTTGTACTTACATCAAAATGATCAGAACACCAATATCCTGTAGGCCTCTCTGCCAAAGGTATATCTCTCCTCATAGCAGTAAACCATTTCTTTTTTTAAGTAAAAAGAAATCGTCCGAATACAAGGCACAAGTAGTCAAGCCATTGATTTCGATAACATAAACAAGAGTTCATACGTCACGCGTTGTAGTTCACGTAAACGCCGCGTTTTGGGAGAGCACTGTAATCGTGCTTCTTTCTTCCCTGATGTCTAGGTGAAAACATATATTTTTTCGTCTGGGAATAAAAGAAATGGCTTTTTCTCATAATTATCTTTAAATTTAAAAAATAATTACAAAGTACATAGGTTCTTCTTAAGTTTCAAATATATGTCAAAAATTCGAAATTTTATTATTGTAAGACGAGCTTTAGCTTAAGCTGCTTGGCATAAAAATCAAACGTCAGATCATACCGGAACACAAACTTACACCATACGTTTTTTAAAAAAAACACTTGTACTATATTTATCTGGCCTTGACTGTACATAATATTAAGTAATGCAATAAATTGCATTATTAAATTGCAATAAAATTGCATAGGCTTTATTATATCCATATAGCGGTTGATTTCAGACATAGGATAAATAACGGCGTGAAGAGGCAAGGGGTACGAAAATTCGCTAAGAAGTGGGGACGCGTACGAGTCTATCACAGTGGGATAGCGCTATATGCAGCTGTATATGTCTATCGCGCCTAAGTACCAAGGCTTCAATGCGCACGCGTACTTGAGATAGACAGTACAGAAAGTTGTATGTTCCCTCCTTTGATGTTGTATCTTCCCTACGTTGATGTTTTCGGTAAATTTTAACACGGGCAGAATATAAAACTATTCATATAGTAGTATTATGTAGTACTATACCGGATGTCCAGCCTAAGATGCAACGGTCCATAGCCGACTTATTATTAATTTTTTGAAAAAGCGTTTCAAGTAAATGTTGCCTCGAATCAAATTCTACACATTTTAAAATTAGTATCAGTAATGGCGGACTTCCGGTTCTACTGTAAGTAGATACTAACTTTATTATTTTAAGTGGAACATCCTATATAGTATTGCACTTTTTGTAAATGAAAACGTGCAAGATTCTGTACAGGAAAATGTATCGTGTCAAACCGGTCTTAGAGAACAAAGTAGGTCATGTTATAAAATCTATTTTACAATATTATTAACTGCTTAATGACCGTCGGACTTTCCTTAAATAAGTGGACTTTCCTTACTGGATTATCTAGTGTCATTAGATATCAGATATCAAACCGTTATCAGTGCTCATTTGGTAACCAACTTTTGAAAATACATAATAAACACGACAATTACGCCTTCATAATTTGAGCAATTATTGTAGAAATTTTAGGCAAACATTAATTGAGCACAAAATAAAGTTTATCATTTTATACCCAAAATCTCTTTTGAAAAATGAATATGTTTAAGGAAAGAGTTTAACCAGTTGCTATCACTTAACTGCTGCTGCTATATTGTTAAAACAACTGCCAATTCACTTATATTACCTTGGCAAAACCTGTTTGAAGAGAATTTGACCACTATCTTTGGTATACAATCTCCTTAATACAATTTTCATAATGTTCACGCTAAAATCATTGTATCGAACATATAAACCAGAGAGTCATGCATTTTCCACAATACATGCGTTGCAATTATTTCAGCAGCTTAATTGCTTTTTTCTAGTAAACACAACTTAGGTTAACTGCCCCCATCCTCCAGTGTGTCTGTACGCACACTTTTTAAACTTGTTAATATTAAAGTTCTGAAACACCTTTATTTATTACTCTTTAAACCTTATCCCAAGATAACTTGGAATATATGTATGTCACTCTATACTAACAAAAACAGAAAGACCACTTATAACAATTGCCGGAAGATCGTAATGTTGTTTTGTAATTTCTGTCCAGAAAATAACCTTGAAAACATGTAAACGAAAAATCTTATTAAACCATTGCTGAACGATGTCTCGTAAATCAAATTTAGAATCGACAAAACCATACTTTGACCTGTAAAATTCTAGCTATACCTAATTCGCTAGGTTTTACTGTATATTGAGTTCCAGAAACGATAACAACTGTATTGTTGTCCGTTGTAATTACTTGGTCACGATTTTTTGTGTGGTCAGAATAATTGCAGCAGCTTCCTAAACTATAGAGATTGTTAAGACTATCCACTGCAGCTCTTGATTTGTAAATTGTATATGTTAGTGTGTTTGTTTTCATGGCTTTGTTAATTATCTATTGACAGGGAATGGTAGCTCAATTAGAGTACTGGTCTAGCGAGACGTTGCAGTAGACGTCATTGACAAGATTTGAACCCGGGGACCGTATACACTATCGCGTCTAAGGCCAGTCGCTTTCATGTCTTCGACTTTCGAGGCTTTTTCTTGTTGAGGACGCAGATATCATTCGAGTTCAAGGCGAGAAATTAATAATTAATAATCTAATCTCTAAATTGCATTGATAAATGAGTACTCAACTCTCTAGTAGTACTTTACCAAGTAGCTTTCAAATTCGAGACAGTAAAAGCTCCATACAATACGTATAACAGGAAAAATCACAAAATGTTGGCGCTACGACATGAAACACTTCATAATAATGAACAAAAACTGTTTTTTTTCTAAAATACATGCGCCGGGGTTGCACTTAGATGGATGACCGAAGGAACGGTAGCGTCTCCCGACTATCTCTGCAGAACCCTTTCGAAAGTATTTATATATTATTAGTATTTATATAGCCTCTCACCCATGAGACGTTTTATCGTACATTTATAATTGTAAGGATGTGCCTTAAAAACATGGCTATAATTTAATTTATTCTTGTATGCAGTGATTTTCAAAATTTTTATAAAGATAATTTTTTATACAGTGAAGTGCAATTAGTAGTAAAGCTCTCTCCACTGAAGTTCTTACTCTATTATGATGTCTTACGTATTACAATAAATAAATACTAGTTTGATTTTCTTCTTAACTAACTGCTGACTTTTTTTGAATGATTTTCAAATGCTCTACGGTATAGAGCGATCTTTTAATTACTCTACAGAATGGTGTATTAAATGAGTGTTTAATAAATTGTATAGATAATTAAAAAAATTAAAATTAATAAAATGATTGCCAGCATGATAAAACAAAAAGCCTTGTATGAAACTAAGTTACACAGAGGGATAATTAAATTTAAATATCCTGCAGATTTAAAATATGTTTTGTAAAACAGCGAATAAAACAAGTAGATTATGAAAGTTAGACCATGTCCACTTCGTTTGATTAAAGGAGCGAACAGCTCGCTCGGTACTATGAAGGGGAAGCTATTCGACTAATGGAATATACCTACTTAAATCGAGTAGAACTTTGATTAAACCTTAACCACGGTAGACTACCAACGTCGACAGACGAACGGGATGGAAATTTGGCCGTGTCACTTTAATAACAACGTGAAATAAGATTAATTACTCTCCTCCGAAACCACAAATCGAGACCAACGCGGAATGAATAATGTAATGCGTTGTCAGAGGCGCACAAATTGTATTAAGCCATAGTTACTGTACGCTACATCGTCGGCAAACAGACCAGAATCTCTGATTGACGCAGCATCCGCGTGTCGACTATTTCGAGTATAGCTAAACAAACAATGCATGTTGTTTAGATGTTTGTAATAGAAATTATGATTCAAACGGATTAATTATGATTTTTTAAATTCGTTACTCCCAAAAGTTGCAGATTTCCTTTTATGACATTGCTGGTTGGTAATATGGCAACTTTTAATTTGATTTTTAAATCAGAAAGAATTTTCCACAATATACTAAATTTTATCTTGATTTTGCGAGTACAAGTTAATGATTTTAATAAAAGTAGCTCATAAAATATTAACACCGAAGAAGTAATTGAAGCAATTAGAACACTTAAGAAGGTAAATGAGTAGGACATGACAAACTAATACCGAAAATAGTAAACTACTACAAAGAAGAACACGAAGCATTGTAGAAGACCAATTGGTCGAAGCACGAATTGATTTCAGAAAGTCATCGAAGCTAATCGGGAACACCAAGCAACAGAAAATTTCTTTGACTTTTGAAACTACGTTTGACCGAGTACTGCAAGAAAATAAATAATAAAAAACTAAAACAAGCAAGAATGTAGTTTGCCCTGAGTATTTCATTTATAAGAAACAAATAACAGCAAATTACTAGCCACCGCTATGAAATACTTTAGAAAATTTAGGGAGAACGCAATAAAAAATGATGCAGTAAGAGTAGAGTTGGTAATGCAATTAGTATTGAAAATTGAAGGAAATCAGCTTAAATGGTTTGGACACATATACAAAATAGATGAAAAGATATATACTCAGGTTTGTAGAAAAGACACATCACATGGAATACAGCTCAAAAAGATTTGTTCACAGAATAGAAGAATGAGACAGCCTCAGCAGATGATAGAACAACTAATTAAATGGCAGAAAAAAAGGGGACAACACAGGGTATATTGTTTCTATTAGTTGTGGAGTAGAACAGAGCTCATGGAGTTCTTTGATCTTGTGAGCTTGTTAGAAGTTTTTTAATATCGCTCCTAATAATCATCATTATTTATTTATGAGCATAGATTTCGCAACATTTCTGGCCCACATGGATAATGGCCAATACACTTTTTGTTTGTATGTTGGTCCGGTAATGTAATCATTGTATTGTCATCGTATTTGTCATATTTGGCTAAGTAAATTTCACTTTTTGTTGTTGTCTCTTTCCTTGGAAGGTTGGTGTTAATTCTTAACAAATTAAAGCCATACCTAGAAGAAAAATTAACATTCCATCTGTCGACTAATATTTGATTTCTATCATCATGCCACACCGCATTATTTTCAAGTTGAGATTTAGTTATATTCCCTAGTGGAAATTGACCAGTAAACCTCTCTCACAAAATAAGACTGCTAAAATAGCTATGGCCGAGCGAGCTTGCGAGGGAGACTATAATAAAGACGACAGTATTGACAGTATTTTGTTATTTGTACAAACGTCAAGTGACTTATTAAAAACGTCAGGATCTCTATCGCAAAATGAATGCAGAACGACAAGTTATAAAAAGAAACCAGAATCAGCTCAAAACTGTGCTATATTATTTGGTATACAGCAGGTATGAGCTGGTTCTCGTTTCTTTTTATAACTTGTTGTTCTGCATTCATTTTGCTATTGAGACCACGAGACCGTGACATTTTTAATAAGTCACTTGACGTTTGTATAAATAACAAAACACTGTCAACATACCCAGCTGCTAATCATTACCTTACGATCTGTGCTCATTTTAATTATTTCCTGTATAAAATAGTACACTCGTGCATAAATTGGCCTCGTCTTTATTATAGCCTCGCTCGCAAGCTTGCTCGGCCATAAATTCGATTCGTCCAAGAAAGTAGTACTTTATGTACTTGTTACATAAATAGCTATTCTTACACAAAAGTTCTTTTTGGAATGTATTTGCGATAAATAAAAATGCACTAACAAAATTACGTCAACCTTAATGCAAATTAAATATAATTTTTAATGGATAACAATCTCGATTTTTTCTTGAAATGTAGCAGTATTAAACGCTAATTAGATTTAAATTTAATTGAGCGTGATATCGCACTGCAACCTATTGCTCTGCATCCAATCTAAAAGCTTTAATAAACTGCCATAGCTGTGATGGTTTCAGAGAAGATATTTTTTTCTTCGTCTGTGACGTCTGCCGAAATAGATGGGACGGATTTCCGTGATAGCAGTGCAGCTACAAAGATATCGGGTGTTCGAGATTTTCATCCTCCGTCCCGCAGAATCTGCAGTTGCTATTCTGTTTCAGATCTATCCTTGTTATATGTTCCCAAGATGACAATGGCCTTGTAAGAAAACCTGTGAGGATGCGTGGTCTGTTTCTACTTAGTCCTAGCAAGCTGCTTGCTCTATGCTTATTGTAGTTTCCAAATAATATCTTGAAATACATATCTCAAACAAGAGAGATTCTCTCAGAGGGATACTTTGAGCCTCCTGTCTCTATCTTTGAGTTCTTTTTTGTGGATGTTCATCCCAATCTCGTAAAACGGCTCCGATCCCAGAAACAAAGTTGTGACAGCCTCTCTTGCCAATAGGTTAGCTTCTTCGTTGCGGTTGATTCAAGCGTGTCCTGGAACCCAGGCATAGTGCAACTCTGTTTTCTTTGCCTAGGTTGTTTAGTCTTAAACGCTAATGCAACTGTATAATTTTTTGACAATCTACTGTGTTGACGTTACGAACGTACTGAAGACATCAATTGTATTCGCGTTTAATAACGTTTGATATTAACTTCTCAAAAGAAAATTGAAATCGTTATTAACTAAAAGTTGTATCAACTTTATGTTTAACAACATTTTTGCTTATCGGAAATCGAAAGATGACTTTTGTGTAAAGAAATTGTTTTAATGAGGTTTGAGTAAATTCCATGGTCAAATCGATTAGGAGAATGAGACAAGAATAATAGTAATCCTACAGAAATGAAAATTGGTAGATACTTTTTGCCCTTTTGATATACCAAAACCTATATTAACTTATTAGGACGTATACCGTTTGAAATCCTGCTGATAGAAGCTCAGAAATCGGTTGACTTTCCACAGATTTACCAGCTTTGACTGCAACTGAGTGCTATTCAAGTTACCAAATGTTGTCATCTGTATTGCGGTTCGGGTGAAACTAAATATATGTCTGCCTCAGTAATTAAATTAGACATCTCGAAGATAGTTTTTGCCTCTACAAGAAGATATAATTGTTTATCAGTTATTATTGCATGTGACCTGCATATACACACATGTAACATTACAATATCTACTTGCTGTGAGCGCATTCTATTGGATCTTTACAACGTGATTTTTGATAGCAAAATAATCAGAACGCCATTTTGAATAAAAAGGCAACGCAGGGCATGGATCTATTAATATTTATTCTCATAATTAATATGCTCACAGACGACAATAGTTTTTCCGAATATCAATGCAATCGACGCTATGGCAACTCAATCATTGTTCTCCTGCTAGACACATGGAAATGAAGTAGTAAGTATCTGTCAAAATTTAGTGTTTTGTTTGACGGTGTAATATTTAAAAAACACATATAGAAGATCGATCATCACTTGCCAGCTGGCATAAACACTTTATAGCTTTGTAGCAAAAATTAAATGACGGCGCGTAACTTAATTAAATCGTCTATCGATCGTCTGTTCATTTATTCACAATTATTTTGATTGATGATCTTTTCTTATCTATCTTCTATTTTTCAGCCGTCCATGATTTTCGACTAGCATTTCATTGCAACGGCTTTATTTTACATTCCTCTTCCTGTACGTTCTATACGAATGCACATTAACTATTACCAAAGTATTCGTAGAAGTTCAATACCATGTATGTACAGGGTAGTCAGATAAGAATGCAAAGGGTTGTATCTCTGAACCTATTCGTCGTAGAGACTTGCGGTAAAAAATTTCATTACTAAAGTTGGCAAAAGAAGACCGTGGAAAATATTTTCCGATTTCCAAGATGGTCGCCAGGGGGCCTAACCGGCATCTTAAACTTTTAAAGTGATTTTTCACTGAAATCCACCCAGTAAATGTTACCAAAAAATATATGCTTTTTAAAACTAAGCTTTACTCGAGTAATTTTTGTTTAACACTTTTTTACGTATCTATTAAAATAAAGTGGTGGAGGGTAATTCAATGTTTTTTTAAATAAACACATGTAACTCCTAAACGACTGAACTGATTTTAACAAACTTGGTCTCATTGGAAAAAGCATTTATTGTTCCATCAAACCTATCATACCTGTGACATATCTATTTCTTAGTGAGCGCGTTTTTTTATATAATAACAGAAAATTGCAAAATTCTCTAACAAATTAAATGCAATAATATTACTTTTTTTTCATAAAAATATAGCGAAGTGATACCTAAATAGGCTAGTGAAAACCGTATTTCGATATCTTATTCGTAGCCAGAAATATCGCAGAAAAAATATTTACTTATCATATAATTTTCCTTTTAATTCCTGATTTATTTCCACTTAGAGGTCAATAATTAATTCATATAATTTTCAAAAGACGCTATTACACCGATATTTATTGTTCATAATTTAATAATTTTTAAATAATAAAAGTATTTTTAGTTCAAAAATTGTAAGAAAAACGTGTAGGGCCATAGTTATCAACGCATATAATATGCAAGTGCAAGGTACGCAGACTATGAAGAGTAGGCCATGGACGAAAAGTAAATGTCTAAAATCAACTCGTCAACAAATTATACTTATAGAGGCAGTTTAATTTATGTTGTTTGCACACACAAGTAAGGTTTAAAAGTATTAAAATGCTTTTTAGAAGTGATGGAAACGTTAATTTGCATAATATGCATTATTGGTCTGACAGCAATCCTCACTAGTTGCTCGAGGTCCAATATCAAAGCCATTGGAGTCTCGTGTGGCATCCTGGACGGAACTGTTATATTTCCCTATTTATTTGATCACTTATTTTGCCGTGTTTCTTGATTTTTTGGTAAACCAATTGCCTATTTTATTAGAAGATGTGCCCTTGCAATTACGGCAAAATACGTTTTTGCAACTAGATGTCCAGCACATTTCTCAAGAAATGTGTGAGAACATTTAGATCTAAAATATCACCAGAGGTGTATTAGGCGAGAAAGTCTATTTCCTTGGCCTCCCCGATCCCCATAGCTCACCTGTTTGGACTTCTATCTCTGGGGTCGGTTGAAAGATATTGTTTACCAAATTCCACCAACAACGAGAGACGACATGAAAATACGAATACAAGAGGCCATGTAGCCTGTCAATTGCATAAATTGAAACTGCTGTAATATATATGCATGAGCGGCTCCAATAATGCATTGAGTGTGATGGAAGGCATTTCGAGCATTTAAGGAGGCATTGAGTTTTATTTCAAAATCAGTCCTTTTTTCTTTTTATGCCCCTACACGTTCTTGTTTTAATTTTTTCAAACTAAGAATACTTTTATTACTTAAAAATTATTAAATTATGAAATTTTATCATTGAATCTTGAAAAAAGACAAATAAATAACAATAAATAGGTACCGGTGTAATAGCGTCTTTTTAAAATTATATGATAAGTAAATATTTTTTCTATGATACTTCAGGCTACGAATAAGATATCGAAATACGGTTTTCAGTAGCCTATTTAAATAACACTTCGCTACATTTTTATGAAAAAAAGTAATATTATTGTATTTAATTTTTTAGAGAATTTTGCAATTTTCTATTATATCTAAAAACGCGCTCTAGCGGCATCACTAAGAAATAGACATATCACAGGTATGATAAGTTTGATGGAACAATAAATGCTTTTTCCAATGAGACCAAGTTTGTTAAAATCAGTTCTGCCGTTTAGGAATTACAGCTGTTTATTTAAAAAAACATTGAATTACCCTCCACCACTTTATTTTAATAGATACGTCAAAAAGTGTTAAACCAAAATTACTCGAGTAAAGCTTAGCTTTAAAAAGCATATATTTTTTGGTAACATTTACTGGGTGGATTTCAGTGAAAAATCACTTTAAAAGTTTAAGATGCCGATTAGGCCCCCTGGCGACCATCTTGGAAATCGGAAAATATTTTCCACGGTCTTCTTTTGCCCACTGTTGTAATAATTTTTTTTTTACCGCAAGTCTCTGCGACGAATAGTTTCAGAGACACAACACTTTGCATTCTTATCTGACCATCCTGTACATATTTTCGAATTTACATATGTACCTACATACATATATAATACATGTACGAAACAAGACACGGACATGATTAATATATATCGCTTTTACAGTACGTACCGGAATAACCAGAGAAGATAACTAACTATAAGCCTGTATAAACTGCAGCGACCACTCTATGTAATTAGACTCTCCAGAGTACGCCCTAATTATAAACTTAATCCGCGGATCATTCTTTAATTAAGTGTCGTGTTTACTTTACGGAATCCAGGAGAGTTCGTGCCGCATTTGTATTCGCCCCGTAATAATAATGGGAGATAGAAAACAAGCTTAACAATATGTCTTATTTATTGATTTCGACTTCAAACGCTGTGCGCATACCTTGCATAAATTTAAGATTGCGACGAACGCGAACGGTCCGAGATATACCGGTTGCCCGTGATGTTGGGTGGCGGGGGTCGTTATTGGAAAAGCTCGTTTCACGGTTATTTGTTTCAGCGTTTCAATGAATAAATATGAATACATGAATTCGAAATTAGGTTTCTTCTTCGTTTTCATCAAGTCGCTGTTGCGCTTGTTACCGTAATGAAACATTATCGTCGGATTGTACATACAACGGGCATCCGACAATGAAGTTATCGCAATAAAATCAGAAACAATGAGGCAAGCATACGTGTCTCGCGAACCGTGGACGAAGATAATAGGGATTGCATTTACGGGTGTTGCTTTAATACCAAAAGATAGGAAAATTGCGACGTTTACCGGCAGATTAGGATTTTTGGAATGCATTTCTTAAGTAAATTTGCCCTGAAGACCCAGAAAAGTTAATCAATATTCTGGCATCTACGTTGTTCGATGCTCTATGAGAACTGTTACTTGACTTTAAACTGGCTTTATTCGTTATTCTACAATGTATTTTTCACACAATAGCCTTCTAGAACAGAATTGTCAATTCTGATCTAGCATTGCAATTAAATATGTAATTATATTATGCATTAATTCAAGAATAAAACCCTTCTTTGTCGTTCCCAAAAGCCAGCTCAAGAAGGAAGTTCAAGAATAGCAGACAAAAGAAATCATCTCCCTCTGGGGAAAAACCCCAGGCAAACACAAGCGAAGAAATTTATTAACTCTTCGTCAAACAGTAATAAAAACTAGTTAGAGTTAAGGACACTTACGGACCTTCTGACTAGCCACTGCCCTCTAAGATACCATCTAAAAAAGATGGGCAAAGTTGATTAAGACCTTAACACCTGAAGAAATCAAAGCCCTGGCACCCAAATTAGTCCTGAGGTTCATCAAGAACATTGGAATAAAATGGTACTGAAAGGGTTGGGTAATAACAATAGATCAATAGGTCGCAGTGAGGAGAGTATCAGGTTACAATCTGAACGACCCACCAACAATATAACGATTCAAGAGTAACAAAAATAGTTCTCTATCTACTTTATTATCTGCACTTATAATATATATGCCTATAGTACCTAATTTGCCTTTCTTAATGCTCCTACTTCATAAATGATTGTGTCAGTCAAGGAATTCTCCTACCAATCCCTTCTAGTCGGTATAATCGTCGTTGGATATCAATACCAATCATTTTGCACCAGTTTATCAGTATCAGTTGGTGTTTTTAAGCTACACAATGCCTCGAAGGTGTATGAATAATGAATGAAAAATCGAATTAGAACAATCGACTAAACAATAGACAAACATTCTTTGTAAATGTACCTATCCATATTGACATAAAAGTTTGTTTTCTTATATTGGAGATCTATCTCAAACTGTCTCTACATTTAGGCATAGTGATTCCGGTTTTAAAACTTTTATGCTTCAAGAGACTCAGTGAAATACACGGAATTTCCAATGGGTGTTAGTATGACATTGTTCTTTCACCTCGTTTAAAATGTACTTTTGCTAAAGAATGGAGATGTTGTCGTGAATTCGATTTTCGATTCATCGATTTCTGACCCGACCCAAAATCGATAAAGACTTTAAGGAAAAGTAGTTCAACATACACTTCTCGTATTACCTCTGTAAGAAAGTATAAGAGCACTACAAAAAAAGTAGCCACCTACAGGACAACCTCAATCAAGTTTGAGATGAATACTGAGCAAACGGACTGAATGTTATAAAAAATCTAAATCTGGAAGGGCACAATGCTTGAAAGACTGTACTGTATGCGAGGTGGTGGTTGCAACAGATTATTATTATATTAGTCGTCTATAAAAAAACTACCACCTAATGCTGTAGTGTGGTATGAGATCACTGCAGCAAGAAGTATGAAACATATCATAACTGCAAATACTTCATGAAAAACCACAACTATGCGGTCCAAAACAATTGTGATGAAGTTGTCCTGATCAATTTGGAGCTGCAATTTGTAGTATAGTTCGAACTTAGCCATACTTTTGATGATGTAGATACTTCATTCGTTGAAAAACATACAGTTTGACAATTATTTTGAGAATTAAAAATAGTTTTATAAAGGAAATCTTTTTCAGCATAAACTGAATTAGATATTTCCTAAGAGGAGCTTATTTATGGTAATAATGTACAATCTTTAGGCTGAAGAATTTAATGTGTTTAAGGAATCAGCTCACGATCAAATGTTGTATTATTAGGTTTTCCACGGTCATCATTTTTTGATAGAAGATAAATTTGTCATTGAATTTGTTGAAGTCAAATATAGTTAAAATCAACACCTGCAGCACTTCAATGGTGCAACCATTCTCATTTTTACAGGTGTAGATAATAATTTCTGCTGTTTTTTTGTTCGGTCAAAGTTTTAGTACGGAGAGACTCCTTTGATCTTAATTGGTTTACTTCCAAAGCTCGCTATTTGTTATTGCACGTTGTTTTTCCTAAGATTGACAGTTTGCCAGACATGTATTACCACCACAAGTATCTTTAATTGTGTCTATATAGTAACTTTTCCTTAATATATTTTCTTTCTTCCGGCTGTTTTCTACGTTTTATGACGTCAAAAATAACAATGACACTGCTCTATTACTTTATTCACATAAATACGATTACTTAAAACAACCTCCTAACAGAAATCTATGCAATTGGTCAATCTATAAATTCGCTTTGTTTTTACTCATCTTTGTTGTGTTGTATAGGAAATATTAAAAGCATTAATTTATCGTCTGAATTCCTCTATCGACCAGAAGTAGTGGTGCCATTAGTTGATCGTCTAAATTCCTGTATCAGATTAATTACTAACCCCATATGTGTATATTCAACACAATTCATTTGTGATCCAGATAATATATGGACTGGAACTTCTTGAGAACTAAATATTATTGATGATAAGGTTAATACTGCTGTAACTATTATATTATTATTATTATTCTATTTTTAATGGAAACCTGAGATTAATGATGTCGAAGTTTAACTCACTGTAACTATTTTGTACGACAGTGATAGATAGATAAACCTTTAGATAGATTAACCTTTCGGTTAATGTACTGTATAGCGTAATAATTTGGAGTTCACATTGTAAATACTTTCGAACGAAAAGAAGAATCTTAACAAATTAAAGTTGTCCCATTTTCTTTAAGCGTTTGAAGATTCCAAACCGTTTTGTATCCTAACTTTTCGGTATTAAAAATAATTTAATATTTTCCTGCTGTTTTCATGCTTTTTTCTCCAACATAAAACTGATCCCTATTTCTCATAAAAATATCCTCAGCCTCGTTTCGAAACGAGTGATAGAAAAAGAAAGATTGGAACGGCTTACTTGTTAGCGATAAGAACTAAACTTCGCCTTTATAGGAATAATTTGTTCAGAGTTTGGAAACACAGTTACCAACCATAAAATATATCTTGCTGGGAAAGTATGTATGTGTTTATCGGTACTTTCGCTTGGAACTTTTTCAATAAATGAGAAAAAGTCTGCGGATAAAAGATAACGAAATAAAAAGAATAATCTTTTTGCTCTCCTGTAATAAACTAATTATAAATTTTTAATTTTATGTTTGTGATTTAATCAAAGAGTTATCAACACAAGTTTATCAAACTATATTAAATATTACGGAAATATATCTCTCTTTTGGCACAATCAAAAGAAGCAGAAATTTAATATTATTTTAAATTAATCTCATCTGATCATGCTTTCAACAACAGCAATTTTAATTTTAATAAATTCATCTCTGTAATATAAAACTTGTCCGCTTCTCAAATTAAAGAATATTCATAAACTCAGTATACAAACGTTGTATCACATTTCATATTAAAATGTAACGCACTCAACTGTAAAAATCCGTAATAGTGGCAAAAATAGACATCATATCTCCTGACGCGACATTTCATACAATTCTGCAGTAAAGATTCCTCGAACGAGTAAAGCACGTAACATATCACATATTTAAACGTCAAACTGTCATTGGAAAAGTCCTATGAGGTAACGTGCATACCGAATAGTTGTCGATACAGACAGTGATATTCATAATTTCTACGATATTTTATTCTGCATCTGTTTGTAAAGACTCCACTAAATTGCATTTCTCTGTCGATCTTACGATTTTATTTATGGAGGTAAATCTGCGTCTAGATAGTTTTCTACCTACTCAGATTCATTTACGTAGAAGCAATCTTGATACACTAAATAATGTTATTGCCTGCGTGTGTTAGTGTGTTTACTCAATTTTAATTAATATTAGATAATGCACTACACATTACACACTAAGCTATAAATATCCAGTCTTTTTTGTAACAAATTTAGATGGCACAATCTATGCCCTTTTGAATTTTCCTATATTTCTGCTTGATTTCTACTCCTTTATATTACCAGGATCCAATATCTTTCACACGCAATTCAAGACAATTGGCTGGATTTCTCAGGCGAAGAACAATTATCATTCCACGATTATCATAACAGTGCAAGTTTAGAGCAAAATATTGGAAATTAGTGTGACTATGCAAGAATGTTAATATCCCCTGCTGGAGCCATTCCAAGAGATAAATCTTTAAATTCATTATACCAATAGAAATAAAAGGGGCGCTTTGTCGACTAAATGTGCAAATTGCTTGCTCAATTAAGTATTTTTTCAGAAAGTTGAATATATTTTTTCTTACATTTGTCTGGAATCATATGTATTTTATCAAGATTTGTGTACTCGAGCTTGTACGATTGCCATTTATTTTTCACGCTCTCTTCTTAACTGCTTCTACAAATGAAAGAAAAATATATATACACTTTTTGAAACAGCTGATACTGAAATATTTAGCAGACTTATGTCAAAAATAGGCGGATCACGTGAACGAAGTAGGAAAATTCTATCTTCGGTAGCACTATCAATAATGTTGTATGGCGCTCCAATATGGATAAGGGCCATGGATAAAAAAGTATACAGAAATACATATCTCAGTGTGTAAATAAAGGCAGCGATTAATATTACAGGTGCCTATAGGACTGTATCCACGACAACTCTGCGCGTGATAGCTAGAACACCGCCAATATATCTATTAGCTAACGAAAGAGAGGACATACATGCAAAAAGAGAAAGTAAGAGCATCGCAAAAGGTCACCGACTTGACACTTGGCAGGAGACTTGGGAGGATGGAGATGATACAGCTCGCTGGACAAGAGAAAAAAACATGGGGAAGTCAATTATTTCCTAACGCAAATACTGTCACCACACGGATGTTTTCGCGCTTATCTGCATCGTATTAAGATAAGTAGTACGGATGCATGTATCTACTGTGGACAAAGCGACACTGTGGAACGCACTTTTTTGTATGCAGAAGACGGGATGACGAAAGGAAAAGGGTTGTACAAAAAGTAGGAGAACGAAGGAGAAGCTGATTGAGAGGATGCTAGAGCATGAAGAGTACCGGCAGGAAATAAATAAAATGGCTAAAAACATCTTAGTAACAAAGGAAAAGGAAGAAAGGATTTTAAAGGAATAGACCACCAAGAATAGAGAGCGCTCGTACAACTTAACCACCTCTCCTTGAAATAACGCCCACGCAATTCCGAGGAGACAAGATCGCAAAGGCATAGAGGGTTTTTTTAGTTGGTGAAAATTCAGCACTATCCAGCCAACCCCCCCCCATACATCCTCCAACATAAGCCAATAAGATTTAAAATGTTTCTTCTTTCATATGCAACCATATTTCTATCCAGCTCTCTAGCTTTACAGTTCCTTAAATAGTCTCGTTCTAGACAAGAACCATAGTACCCCTTTGGTGCCATTCAATGCTTTACAGTGGCATACAACTTGAAGGAATGCTTCATCATTCTCCTGACATCTTCTTCAAGTGAAATCAAATATAATGCCCAAGTTGCACAAGTAGTTTTTCAGGTCACGGTGCTCAGTTATTACCGCGATAATCGGCCTCAGAGAAACCTTACCGAGCTCCTATTCGGAACATCGTAGTTATTTCCAAGTTCGATAACCTTTCCAATTATTTCAGAGGCTAGTTCTGGCCTTATGACATGTGCATTTAAAGCATTTCTTCTACAGTCAGCTTCTGGGGTACTATGAGATACTGATGAATAATAATAAGACATCGTTAGTTATATTATTCCTTGACGAAAAAGTTGCTTCCATACCTTCCCAGCAACTCTACCCCATAATCGGATCTATTTGCTGTTTCGTTCGATCAATATATAGGTACTACCAGACTTTTTGTCTTTGCCCATAGCTTCCACGTTTTCTCATTGAGAGGCTTAGGGAAGCAAAATGTTTTGTCCATACTATGTCACCATGTAATGATGAGAGTTAAGTTAATTGAGAAGTGTTCTTTACGAGTTGGTTCCATCTTTTGTTATTTACAACAATAGTGTTTCCAATGTAGTTCAAATTTGGTGTGGTTGAAGTTTAGGCCATTTAAAAAATATGTAATACATTTTTATATCACATGGCGAAAAATTATTGAAATCAAGCATAATTTCATAATTTTCACCAGAAAATCCTACTTCAATACTTCAAAAAGTGATACTCAATTAGTTTCATCTCTGCAACCTTCTATTGTTTAACTCCTGAAACTGGTAAAGTCAGATTCAATATATAATGAACATGTGATCAATTATCTGAAGTGGTGACCACCATCATCAAACTTAGAGCTTTGAATGCTCAATTTCTTTTATCAGCTATGAAACCATGTGAAAAAAAAACAATTTCGATCGCCTAAGTCATCGCTAGCAAATATGTACCTATATAGCTTAAGAATACGAAGCTATCTACTTTAAAACTGTTTTTGCGAACGAAACCACACTGATTTATAATACCTTCTGAAATCGGAGTGGTAGTAATTCTCTTTTACAATTATCCAGGAATTTTATTAAACATACTAAAAAGGAAAAAACGCCAAAACGTTCCATTGTTACGATAGATAAAATTATACAGTTTATTGCTCTTTTTATATTTCATTGAACGGACTATTAAATTAACCGTCCTATAATGTCAAACATAAAATTTAATTGCGCCCTGTCATCCTCCATCATGATATCCGTCTTATAAAGACATTTATTGGTAAATGTTGTGACTCTCTTCGATTTCTTCTATACAGCATACTACATTGCGATTCTTCGTGTTGTATTTATACAAGATACCGTTTTTGTTAAATGTAAATAAAATACAATTTTATTGCGATGATAGAGAGGGAATGAGAAAAAAGACGTCGCTGTAGTACAAATAATAAAGTGATCAGATTCGCGGCAAAGGTTTTTATTGCCCATTTCGGGACAAAGAAATGGGTAGAATCCATCTAAATCTAATATCGAGACTGTACCCTCAACGTTCTCGTGTACAATATCCTCGAGTTCATTCGCCCATTTGAGTTGCGACAATAATTTTTACGAGTCCTCGTTTCTGAGTTTTAAGTGCATAGTATGAAGTCACGAGGAGCGTAGAATTAGATTCGATTTTACAGATTTAATGAACTCCTATATCTTTTAAAAATCAAACTGCATATTGTCAGTCTGTGACCTTAAAACATTACAAAGGAAAAAGTTGCTAATTATAAGGAAATCATAATTTCAACTTTCATCACTAATTTATCAATACTTTGTTCCATTCTTTTTTTCTTAGCTTTAACATACTCACCCTATTGCTGGTCGCACATTTTCATAGTACATCAATTCCCCGATTTATATCTTAACGTGTTTCATAAAAATACACAAATACCATCAAATATTATTATTTCATGCCTAAGCAAATTGTTAAAAACTTCTTCTCATAATTGTTCCTCAAAATCATATTATCGAATTAACTTTTTCTTATTTCCCACCGGAGATTTTATCCGGCAGTTGTGTAACTTTAACCATGGAACCTAACTTCCATCGCTACGAATATAGATCGAATTCCCGGGGTGAATAGTGGCACACCTGAACATGGAAGGAGGGACTCGTTCCTCAAACATTTCAGGAAATTCGAGCTTACCTCTACCGTACTATTACTAAACGAGGACAGCCTTTGTAGTAGACTGTTTGAGCATACAGCGGTAAAAACGAGAAGCGGAGAAAAATACGAGACGGAAACGAAACGTTGTCCTTAATTTAACAGAGGAAGTTTTTAATTACTCCGGAGGGTTGGTTATATAAACGGGTCGCCCGCATTGATGGAGGATCCCTGGAAAAACCTCCTTTGGAGGTGGAAATTGTTCGGTTCACGACGGGTGGTTTGACAGAATGGGCGGGTGGGACTACCGTTCGTGTTGTAAAGAATTAAATTATTTGACTTATTCTACCGAACAATATATCGCTGTCCAAAGAAAGAACGGAAATGAAATTGGGACTGGGAAAAATACGGGACACACAAATCAAAGAGCGCAAATGAAAGGGTATTGACGTTTTACAATAATGGAATGACGAAATAAGGAACGTCGTATATTTTTTAGAGATATGTTTAAAAATTTCTTTGATGTTATAACAATTCTTCAGATCGTGAATTCAGTTGTTAAAAATGCGTATCATTAATATACGATCATAACGGTAGATAAGATGCAATTTTCACATGTTAGTTTGTGATATACTATTTTAACAAATTAAAGAAACAAAGTATATTTAGCAAAGTTATGCAATTTAAACAATAGAATGTCATTATCACTCAACTACATTTCCAAATAAGACTACTAGACATGTAAGGAGGATGTTGCACATAGCAGTAATGAAATAAAAAAACTAACTTTACTTCTACACAGAATTAATATAGATGCGTTTACGTAAGGTCAGTTTGTCTGTTAAGGAGCGTGTTTTCTATATTACTACTTTCTTTGTGTATTTCAAGTGGTATTTGGGCTATGTCTTGCTAAGCAATATAGTTAGGTTGGTAGCATTGTACGATGAGACCTAGAAAAGGTTTTTGCCTAACAACAAAACAATACACTCACATTTTGCAACAATTTTATCTTTAATGTAATCTTTCCTAACTTCAATTAATTTATACCACTTGCATCAGAGAAAAATGGTTTCTGTTGATCTCCTGCTAATTCCGTTTCTGGATCCTAATTCTGTACCTAAACTTTCATTACTTTCCACTGTTTCAGACAAATAGTCAGTGCCCACCTCCAAAGAAACCAAATTCATCGTCATCCAGTAGTTAAGTTTGAAGGCAAAAAATCAAGCTATCTTTACAACGAATGTGGAGTTCCGCAGGCCTCTGTATTGGGACCTTTACTTTTCTTAATATTTATTAATGACCTACCAACCATTTGTACAGCGGGAAATTTGGTCCTATTTGCTGATGATGTGTCATATGTATATATATGCCGGAGATAGTATTGACGAAACTCTCATAACTGTCAAAGAAATGCTGTATAAATTTTCCAATTGGTTCATTTCAAATGAACTTTGTTTAAATGAGGATAAACGGTGTTCATGAATTTCACGCCCAGATGTTATTCTGGCAAACTTCAGTTAAAATAGCATAAAATTAAATAATAAATAACCTTAAAAAAGGAAAAATCGGTCAAATAGTTTTGAAATTGTAGGTTTGTACATTGATTGAAATTTCCATTGGCTGGGAATAACCCAGATTGATAACCAAATTTCAGTTATCGGAATGTCATTAACGTTTGTTATGCTTTATTCAATATTTCGCGGAATATTCCTGCTTCATCAGGAGAACTGCAACGTTAAAAAATTACTTTGCTTGTTTTATCAAAATAGAATAATAAACAATTGCTTATTAATAAAATCTGCGAAATCGGAAGAGTTTTAATAACAAATTCATTAACTACAAGAAAAATCAAACGTAAAATTTAAAATTTCCAAATTGATTGACTTCTTGCCGAAAACTATTTAGACAAATATTAACATTCTAAAATTTTCCATAGTTTAATATATTTTTCATGTTTTGTGCCTTGTTAAAAGTAATATCAGAAATTAAATAACAGTCAAAAAATAATTTCAAACAAAATTATAATACAAGGGACAATAAGATGAAATTTTAACGAAAATATAAAAATCAACAAAAAGTTTGACAAAGTAATCCCAAATTATGCTGGAATTATACTTTATAACAAATTGAGCTGAAATTAAAGACGTCAATAAATACAATCATATTTAATCAAAAGGTAAAATCCTATTTAACAGCACTGTTTTTATAATATTGATGAATTTTTGTTTAATAATTTTTACACATTTTGTAAATCAGATATTGTTTATTATTCATTTTGAAATGTTTTGTTATAACGTTGCTAGTTGATAAGTTTTTTGAAATTAATAAATAAGTTAATAGTTTGACATATCCCATTAATTCACCATCAATTATATTATTACTATATTAAACGGTCGAGGATTTCTTTCAATTATTATTATTATTATTATTCTTATTATTATTAATTGTTTCCAGAAATTTATTGTCGAAGCAATTTTTGTTCAGGATTCGCCAATTTTGGAAACAAAATATTTGAAACTTTAGCCGTCATGTACTATTGTTAAACTAATTAATTTATTAGATATATTGAATGCTTTAACAATGGTAGAAACTTTCAAGCGATCTTCGAGAATTATTGTTACCATTTTTATACAAACGTCATAGTTAACTGTGTTCAAAATACTTCTGGTCGTTCGACCACCTTTTCTATATTCATATGTTATATGGAATCGTAACCAAACTCTAGTATGGTTTCAGAAAGGAAAAATCTATGACGAGTGCTTTAATCGAATGTTATACCAAGGTCAGAGGCAACACTTAAGATATAAAACCTTGCATAAGCGTCTTTTGCGACTTAAAAATGCTCTTCGATTGCGTGAAAAACAAAATACTTCCTGATAAACTCCAAAACCGCGATAGCGAACGCGCGCAAGCAAAGTGGCTACCTGGTTGCTACATGCATATGTGACAGAGTTCAGTTTATTAGAATAAAATATCCCATATACTTATTTTTGTTGTTGCAATTGGAGTACCACAAAGCTCAGTACTAGGATCTATGTTATTCAGCCTATTATTATTGGTTACTATTTTATTAATCGACTATGCTGATTATTTCTGCATTTTGACTACTAATTACGTGCTGACAAGCTAGCAAGAGGTGCCAGCCAACGGCCACTCGTAGGTCCAGAACTGACATTTGGTAGTTTCTACGGCAGCATCAAAGCTTTCGTCGGATCCGAACTCGTTGCTAGGCACTGCTCCTACTGGAATGCACTTGCAGGCAGTCTGTATGACCAGGGGCAGGCTAAGGTTACTCACAGGAGTCTTAACCGGTCACTGCGCACTGAATAAACACATGCTTCGCATGGGGATCGTAAACTCTCTCCCCTGTGGGAGTGTGGAGGAAACTCCAGTTCATCTCCTTGCTGACTGCTCAACAGGTGACAGGAGTATATCCGCATGGATATACTTTGGGGTCGATCGATTAGATGATCCCGGAGTAAGTAAATTAACTCTCGACCAGGTTGTGGACTTCTTCGTCCGGGTGCAACCGGGTTAAGAGCTCTAAAACAGCACAATAGGTCTCTCTTATGGTCGAGCTTGCTTTTACTGTTGTTTAACAAGCGGACTAAGTTGTCAGGAAGTTCCATTTCAACGCCAACCAAAACGAAAACACAATCCGTGAATAAAAGAGGGATATCAGAAGCTACAATTCGCGCAAGGAGTGCGCAAAGAAGCAACTGTAAAACGGTACAAAGAAATCAATATTTGGTAACGATAATCAATATACAAATCCAATAAAAATGGCAAACTGTTTTTGTTATGAAAATATAATGGAACATATCACACAGTGCAAGCAAAATTCTTGTCTATTTTGTATAAAAATCAAAACAAAAATTAGTTTCTAATTGAATCGATAACTCCTTCTGTGTGCCTGTATTAACCGTAATTAGTTTACTTGCGTCTATAACGTAATGCATTTTCGATAATTAACATGATGCTAATCCCACCAAACTACTCATTTTCTATTAAAACATTATATACCAATTAGATTTTGCACTGAATATATACATGTATAGGGTAAATGCAGTATTAATTCCTTACACATCCTCCCTCTACCTAAACTTCCTTGCAATCCCGGTATGGGTTGTTCCTTTTGCTGGTTTAGCTGTTCCGCACGTAATTTACCGACATCTTGGAGTTCATGCCAAGGTCTGAATTAATAATCAAGCATATATGTATGTGCACTAAAGGCACACATGCCTATTACCAAAGTGTATTAAAGTTATGCAACCGTGTAGATACATGTTTGAGACTGGCGCATGTTATATTATTGCATTTTGCCAGTAAATTAGTTCTCCATAACAGATATTTCATCGTGTTGAGTTACTGAAAATTATGTTCATTATACAGTAGCATAGTACAATAATGACATAAAGCGATGCTTTATATCAGAGACCATCAGCAAACATACAAGAGAGAAGAGTAAATGCAGCTTTGATCCATGTAAATTACTGTAACTATTCTTATCTGTACCGACGAATATTCCGTCAATACTTCTCATTTCACGAATATCCTGCCTTTTATTGACAATTTTCTATCAATTTTTTACTTAAATTAAAACGAAAAACGCATTTTAGTTATTGAAAATATATAAAATACAACATTCGAAAGCAATTTTGATTACTGTGCTATTCTCCAAATTGATTTCAATATAATATAAGTAACTTTACGATATAATCGCAAATCATTTATATCTGCATTGTGAGTAAATGAATCTTCTGCCAACTTGGAAAAGCGCAGACACAAAGGCACACTTTAAATTCCGAAAATATCCATTTTAAACGGGCTGCCGAGATCCCTTCCAAAACATTCATCAAATTTGTAAACGCATATTCACATCGGCATGAAAAGATATCCTTTAAGAAAGAGCCCTTCTCTCTGATACCTCACTCCGCGCAGTACAAATCCGATGTTATCGGGACCATCAAAGCCCCCTATTCGAGAAGGAACCGTCAAAGCTTCTATCCGGGGGTCGGCCCATCCGGCGGACGCCAAATAACGCGTAGGGAGGGCATCGCGCATCAACACAAACGCAAGACGACAAAGAGCTAAATCCATTATAAGGCATTCCGTGTCTTCGCCTTAACAAATTACGCCCCCCTGTCTTTCGCTAAATGAATTTCCCTTTTAAATATAGAGTGTAGTATCCCCTTACCCCCATCGTTAAGTAATAGCACCACACCCACGGCTTCGACCCTTCCTCACACCTTCATTCTAACGTTTACTTCGCCTTTTTCTCAGTCGATTCTATGGTATCGGCCCCCCCCTGAATCATTTATTATGACGCCCTGTCGATAAATATTTGTATTAGACTTAATCCGCTTTTAATACGCTCGGATACGAATTTTGATTTATTGCGTCTCACTACTAATGCCACCCAGCGAAGGAAACAAATAAATCAGCGCGAATATTCAAACCACATAAACGGTAGTGGTTTAGACTAATTTTTAATGTTTGGGATATGTCCGAAACTTTATTTACCTCGCCACAAATACAGTCACGCAAATATGTCTTCATTTATTTATGAGACTGTACTATTTATCTTCTTTAGAGAAAGAAAAAAAGAAACGCCAAATTGGTAGGTTCTAGCAAAATAACAGACAACTAGGAAATAGTTTTATTTGGAGTAAAATAATGATTACATTATTTACACCTTCTTTGGCTTTGTTTCTAAGTATTAACTAATTGTGAGTCTTCTCCAAACTTGTTTATAAACAAATGTATACCGAAAAGGTCAATATGTAAACAATTAACTATAATATGTAATAAACTGATTTGAGGACTGATTTAACTTATCATTTCGGTTAAAAAAATTTCGGTTATTACATTGTTTTTATTTTTCAATCGACCTAAATGAAGTTTAGGAACAACGATGACATTCGTTTCACTTGTAATTTCTCGTACAACTTACTCTAATATTTTGCCAATTTTGTCCACTTTGACCACTTGAGCTTTTGGCATTCTGTTTTAGTTCTAGTCTTAGAAGTGAACGCAGTCAAAACAAGGCAATTTAGTTTGATATCTTCTACTGTATGAACTTCAGTCTTAAAGTTTATTTCAGTCCTACTGCCACCCTCATTGCTGAAAGCTCTCACCATCAATATTAGAAATGCTTTTCCTACAGCTACGCAGAATAAAACCAAAGCAAAATCCCACAATGCTGAAAGAGATTTTACAAAGTACATTATGAAGTGGAATAACTTTATATAATATTTGAAAGCTCTGCCCAACTGTTTACTAATCGCTTATAACAATATACATATGAAACACCTTCAATATTGACAAAACTGGTATGGAGACAGTGTTGATAGTAAAACACTGCCAAAACGCATAGCGTCTATAGAAAAACGCAAACTCACTATATGTGTCACTAATGTTCGACTGGGAAAAGATGTGTGAGGACTCTAACATTTGTAAGGTAACCCAAACACTTCAAAGAGGATGTCAAGTCAGGAGCAGACAGTGTAATTTTGTTGTTAGAAAATGGATGTATTTCATACACATGCTGGGCAAATTTTGCAGCATCTATTATGTTGCCGAGATCTTCAAATTTGCCTATTAGAAGACTAAAACATTGGAGAAAGCAAAATTCTATTGCTATAAGTCATTATCCGTTTAATAAACCAATATTAGAATTCCTCGCATCTGCGGTCACAAATTAACTATTGAACAACAAACCCACTAATTTAAAGGAAGGAATAAAGGTATTTTTATGAAATAACAATTGATTAACAGGCAAACGTAACCTAGACTAGGGTTATGTATAAATGCAACAGCAGTTTTCACGTTATGTGAAACAGAGCTCTTAAAAGACCTAACACAGGATCCTTAACAGAATGTGGTGTTTTACCAACATATATCGTACTTTTCCCGACGTTGGGCATTTGATTAAAAAGACTTAACAGACGCTTGAAGGCAGTATTCCTCAAGGTAACTCAGAACAAAATAAGACTAGAAAAGTTTCAGTATACGAAGACAAGCAATGAAGTGTCAAAACAATTCCCGAAGCAAAGAAATCATTGTTTCAGCCAAAGCGCAAAGTACAAAGTCAAAGAAGGAAAAAAATGATGATAAGTCGCTTTCTACACTTCTTCGTACTAGTTTAGGATCAGATTTTGTTGGAAAACGAACAGAGAAGAAAGACAAATATTATTTGATTAAGATTATAACAAAATGTGGTGATTCCATAATTTTTGTTATAATAAGGAAAAGTTAATTCGTTTATTTGTGGCAAGAGTATTAGATGTGCAAGGGTACGGTTAAAACATTATTTTTCAAAAAAAATACCACAATGACGAAATCATTGTGTTCTACATAGGAAAAATTTGCTCTGCAATGTTTCAAATTCTGGCTGTTGGGTTCGTTTAGTTCTGATTTGTCTTCAAAAAGTCACCGCAACAAGCATCTCCAAGGATATTATTATAATAGATCATTATTGTGAATTTGTAACAACTCCTTTGCTATCCAAGTAATGTTTCATAAGCAATTTTAAATCCTGCTTAACTAGGGGATATCGGAAATTTGCTGCTACCTCAAAAATAACAATTAAGTTTTTATTTTACAAACAAAGACAAAACAAGCAGTCTTCCTTACTTGTCACTCTATCTTAAACCAGGCAGTTTATATGTGGTGGATTTTGAAGCAGAAAACCGTTCAGATCCTTGCCCAATAGATTTGCATTGCTACCTTAAAACATTTTCAATTTACTTTTTATTGTCTGCCACATTTCTTCTTTTGTCTTGGTTTTCCTAAACAATATCTTTTAGTCCTCTACGGATCTTCGTTCGAGTGTGGTATCCTAGTCATGTACATTCTAACAAATTGCCCGCTGGGTGTATCTGTAAATAGTTTGTATGTATTCTGTAATAGTTTTTGAATGTCCAGTTTCTGAAAACTGATCGTACACTTTTCTATATTTCTTACTTGTTTTCTTTGAGACTTGATATTAATATATTGTAAAGCTTACGCCTGCAGTTGCTATATGATGCAAACCGTAAGTATAAAACTAATTAATTGCAATATGCCTGTACCACCTACATGACAACTGTTCCAAATATTTTTATGCATTCACATTAAAAGTATAAAATTCATTTCATTTATGTCTGTTTGAATACAAATCTATTTTCTAGGATCTCTTAGATAATACAATTTTGGATTCTTACTTATTGTGATTCTTTTCTAGCTACTATTTAAACAAATCTAACTCAGTGGAACAGAAGCAAGCGCACGAAATAGGATAAGAGCTGTTGTAGGTGGAAGACGCAAGCTAGACAAACATCATACTGCTACTACTTCCGTCAAGCGAACCGGCGGACAAATGAATGGAATTAGTGTGCGGGAAAGCGATTAAACATTAATGCCAGCCTGTAGATCATCGGCGAAAATGGGCTAGGGGAACTGCTGCTCTCTACCGCACATCCGATGCTCAGATATCTACGATCCATTTACTTGAATTATACTAGACGATTCGATCGTGAGGATTTTCCCGGTTAATGGACGGAGAATAAACTTACGCTCGATTCAATAGATGCGTTTACTGTTCGTTCTCGTCTCGAAAAGCTTTTTTTATCTTAATTCGATAAAATCTGATGTTTTTTATTTTCTCTCGCAGCGTAAAATTCCATACTTTGGCCTTTTTCAACTATGCTTATAGTCTACATATATGCGCATATTGAATAGATGTTTTCAGTACAATGATTCGCAATTACATGCCAGCAATTTTCTTAGAACAGACAGCGTAACCTAATTCTGAAATTGAGGGCGACCTCATTGTGCGTAACAGTTGGTTTGCTTCTTATTGGATTATGAAATTATGCAGTAGCTTAGAAAATTACTTTAGATCTTTATATCTTTTAAGCATATTTAAATTCGTAATCTGGTTTTCTTAAGAATTGAATTCAATGCGATTTTGAAGAATGACACAAGAAAAATGATACGATAGAGAACAAGAAAGATAGAGTAATAATACTAGTAGCCGTGAACGGACGCATGGGGAGTAGGATAAATGATACCATAGACGTAGTAAGAGTTTACTGTGAAAACACCAAAAATAACAACGGAGAACGGTTAATTTATTTTATGCAAACAAGGATATACATAAATACACAAGAGACCGTCTTGAAAGGAAATACTGGGCATCAGAGTAAAACGAAGACCAGAGATATCCATTAATTTATTTACTAGAAGCAAAAGTGGAAATAAAGAGAGAGGAGAACAAGAGAATCTAGAATCATCACACCAACATAATGGACCGAAAATGAATGAAAAGTAATACAAATTAAATGAACTAAATGTAGGCGTGAAATTTATATTAAAAGCACAGTAGTAACGTAATACTCGTATAGAAGAAAATCGAACAAGCTGGGAAAATGTGAGTCCGAAAGATCTATGGAGCAATTTTAAAAATTAGCAAATAACAAAAAAAATACTAGATGGTGGAATGAAGTAATTGAAACGTAAGTAAGAGTAAGTGGACAGTGAAGTATGTACAATAAAAACACAGCAGAAATATGAAAATAATAATATAATTATGAACAGAGGAATGGAAAGTTGAAATTACACTTCTGAAATGTACTGTTAAGTATATTGGAACAAAGCGCAAATCGGTTTCAGAAACGGACACATGATACAAATATGGGGGGAGTCCCGACCTAACAAGGAAAACACAAAAAAGTTGAGAAAAAGTACCTTTATTGCTCTACATAGTCTCCTTTCAGTTCGATACACTTTTCCCAGCAATGTTCAATAGCTTCGATATCCTGTTTGTAGTGAGAAACGTCGAGTTCTTCAAAATAATCATCAACCGCAGACTCCGTGTCTTTACCATCGAGCCATTTTTCAAGTTTGGGAACAAAAAATAATCCGGGGAGGCTAAATCTGGCGATTAGGGTGCGTGAGTGTGGCTGAACGGTCTTCACTTGTGACAGAATGGTCGCACGTTGGGCACCATATTGTGGTAGAACGGTCTTATTTTGTGATAATGTGTTTATAACCTTGGGCGCCACGGTAAGTTAACAAATCCCCCTGTGAACCCACAACGACGGACGTTACTGATACCGAAATGAATAAACTAATTCCCCTGACTAGCAAAATGTCGGTAGCAATCGCTCTAACGTAATCAAGAAAACAGATACTTACTTTACAAACTTTCTTATAATCTTTTCCTTATACGTTCTCAGGTGCGTGCGGTAAATGGAGGATTTACAGTATTTAAACAATAATTAATAACAAAAACATGAATCTGATTTACCACTGAATAAATGAAAATGCAACAAATGAACGAATAACAAATACATATATTAAATAAAATAACTGAATAAATATGTAAATACAAAAGTTAGAAAATATTAAACAGAATCTTAACATTAACGATGCACCTATCTTACTCTTACTATAACTACTTACGAATTTCTAAATAATTACAACGGAAAAATATAGATACGTGATAATGAACTTAACAACGAACGCAGAATCAATTTAGCTTTAATACAAATTATTCTATTTATTACGAGCTCGTATTCGTAGCATATAATAGTTTATTGGCCAAATTTACGTATTCTTCGCTTATCTGATTCGATCCACCAAGATGTCCGCTTCCTTCTTCGCCTAGTCTATGGGCTTCGGGCGTGTCCTTTCTTGTTTGCTGCTTATCAGTATTTTTATTTATGACTTCGTGCGGGGTATCCCCGTGAACACGGCCTTTTTTACTGATTAATTTACCAAACGTAAACTGGTAACTAACTAGCCCTGAACTGGCAAATATGTAGAACTAACTGCCAAGCGAACTACTCTCTGTGGTGGCCTAGCGAAAAGTGTTCTTTTTTAGCGGAGGAAGCGATGCGAATCCCTACGCAGGTACAGAACCCAAAGTCACATGTTTTACAGTTGACGGTTAAAACTATTACAATTTCAAACTATTATAATTATATGAATGTTTTAACATATGGAACTTATATATATAATTACGGAATATATTCGAATAGGTGCATTTCATTTCTTAAATCATAAATAACATTCTTTACTACATTTAATAAATACCTGTTTTCCTTGTCAGGTTAATGCGACTGAAAGATAAAATAATATAAAATATCGCGTCCCGTTACATGAGGAAACAATTCAATTGAACAATTGATTTTGGCCATCGCGATAACGCATGTGTGAACTGATAGATTGGCTTGATCAAATAAATGCGGCTATTTTATCTTGATTTCATCAGTCAAACACTGCAATAAGTTCGCATAATACTCGTCGTTGATTGTTTTTCCTTTCTGAAGATAATCAATGAAAATTATTCCAGGCACATCCCAGAAAACCGACACCATGATCTTCGCCTTCTTTGAACTCAATTTTCCCGTTTCAATCCATTATTTTGACTGTTCCTTGATCTCATTTATGAAGTGATGGACCATCATCCATGGTTATGAATCGATGCAAAAACTCTGCTTACTATGAAACTTCGCCCAAACACTCGATTGAAACATCCTCACGACGCTGTTCTTGTTCTAGCGCAGAGCTTTCGCATGCCCAAGTTTTCAGTAAATATACGATGTAGTGCACTTTTTTGAAATGCTTATCTGCCATATCTAACTGCTAACTGGCGCACTTTTACTCGATGGTCATCCAATACCATTTTGTGGATTTTCTTCACCATTTGTGACGTGGCTCGGTTGGTCGACCACTACGATGTTCGTTTTAGCAGCTTGTACGGCCTTGTTTAAACTTTGCTACTCAATATTTTACTGTTGTAAACGAAGGAGCAAACATATCTTAGAGGAGTAAGAAGAACTGAGAGTAGAAAAGAAACAATTGTTGATTTGGACATCCTACTTAAATGAATCACACGAGTGCAGTCAAGTGCGTTAGATCTGATTACTACAGTCGTTAATAAGAATTTTCATTTGATATCGATTGTTAGCAATATTTCTAAAGATCTTTTGTAGATTTTAGATTTTTCTTTTAATCTACATATTCTACGTTTGGTGAAGCTTTCTCTTTCGATAAAAAAATTGGTTGAATTCGTAATAAACAGTTTTTTTTATTTTGTCGCGCACAGCACCAGTAAATTAGCGATAACAATTTATCAGAATTTCTAGAAGAAATAAAGCTTAAACTAGGAAGTAGATAAAGTTAGTCTGACTATCATAAAGTTGGGGTGGATGGAAGCTTACTAAATTATAAGCACCGTACCTTATTTTATCACCGCTCGCATATTATGGCTCCAACAAATTATGACTTCAAAGTTATCAGAGTTTCTGACACAACAGACATGAAATTATGGTTGCGTGATATCGAAAAGCGTACCTGTATTTCCCCTCAACTCACTTCATGGTCAATGTTATCTCTTCTTGAAAATGCACGTTAAACAACACGCTCTGTTTGCGCGCAAACGATATGGAAATATCCCGCATATCGTGACATTTACCATGAAGGGATTGATCATTTCTCTACACTCAACCGTAAACTATGATGCGAATATATGCAAAGTACGAGAAAGGGGTCGTGTAAAGAAAGCGTCAAAAGTCAAGACTGCCATATTATATAGCCTGCCCGGGAAAAGGGATCAAGAGCTTTCGAAGGGCGGACTACCTACCGAAAATTTAGTACGTGTTTGCATTGAACGTCTTTGCATAGTACATCATGCACTCACGTAGTTTTCGACTTTTAATGATTGAAATGTAAATATACGTTAGTGTGTTTGCGAATGTCGTACTCACCCCTTCTATTTCCACCTTTCTAAAACGTCAAAATTAATTAAAGGAGATATATTTCATTTGAATTTTCGTTGTTTATATTATTTCTGTAAAGTTATGCTTTCAGCATTAGTAAAGCTTTTTTGGATTTCTCAACAGAAACTGTAGACCTAATGTTCAGTAGTTATTTTGGTGGAAGAACTTGACTTTATAATAACATACGAGGATGATTTGACTTGATATGTCTACTTCTCTGGGGATGTAAAAACTGTTAAGTTTTACCAAAATACAATCAGTCATTAGAAGTGCAAGCCACAAAATATCCAGGATATAAGTATTAAATAAAAAATAAGAACAAGTTTTTCATCTTCTTTTTTTAGCCTAAACCATTCCCAAGACATGTATTAACTGAAAGCTGTGAAATGATCTTGAGATTTGTATTTCTAGTATTGATGTTCCAAAGCTCAAAAAATGCATTCATTGTTTTCATTTCTTTATCCAGATGTCGTTGACTTGCCTCCCTAGGTTTACATTTCGTTGCTTGTTACCATAAGGTTTTCAGTTGAAAATCCTATTTATATTTCTTATTATACTACCCAGCATATCTTATGTACAAACGTCCCTACCAGAAACACAGTTAGATTTTCGGGTCTCATTATGTTTAAGATCATCAGATATTATGCAGAGAAAATCAAACGTTCCTTCTCATATACATTTTGCCTTTATTCACCACACCTTTTATCCCTGGCAACATTCATAAACTGTTAATTAATCGGATAAAAGTTGTTACCAATTCAACTGTTTCGAAGGTTTCAAAGACAAAGGTTTTGTCTTTGAGCCTTGTTTCTGCTTTATTTATCCTTTTGACCACATTAGTGAAGCTGGAATTGTCAACATATGAATCTGTTTACTTCTCGATGGACTACTTGATTAATTAATTTAATTACATCAACGAGCTTTTTTTATCTTCAAGCAAATCAACTTCAAGAACTTTAAACTAGTGAACTAAGTGCAACTTATTTTATTGAAAAACATGCAATATCATCTAATGAATGAATACACTCCACAATATATCCTTCACCATTTTGAACATTCAAGCTATTCGCAAAGTTTTAACTATATTGTAACTGTAAGACGCGCAGTTTTTGTCTGTCTCTTTTCTACCGTTACCACTCCAATTGCTCTTTTCATTGATGTTTTATATTTTTTACAATACACGCAACACATCTTTTATAAAAATATGGATTTTTATCATTTATAATTTCAATGTTGGGAACCCTGTCCAAACTCTCAGATAAGTTGTGGTCTCTAGCAAATCAATTTTCAATATAGAGCTAAATTTTGCATTTTCATTTTGCATGCATTTTTGTATACGTGTATATATGGGTAGATAATTTTATATCCACATACGTGTATAGGGTGGGCCACTGATGGCAATGTGGATACCAAATCGTCTACTCTGTTTGAGCTATTGCTGCATTTTGCAAACACTCAAAGTAAACTGTTATCATATCGACGACCTCATCATTCGTAACAAGCATTTTGAATGGTGAAAGTCAACATCAACGGAAGACAAAATAAATAATTTGACATTGTAATACTGTCATTAGAGATATGCAATGTTTTCCAAAGCCAACTTATTTTTAAAGTTATTATTGCCTGACACGTTTGTATCTTTATACTTGCTAGCTTTTTTTGCGATAACTTGAGAACAAATAGAGATATCGATATACGGTTGTCAGTAAAATATGTTTAATTTAAATCAGCTTACGAATCTATTAACGCAATAGTAACGTTCCATTTATTTTTTAAGAAAATCGTAAAAATAAGCTACCACTGCAGAAAGCGACCTCTAGTTTATCAGTTTGAAACTAATGCATATTATATAGCATATAAATGCTGTTAAAGTCCACACAATTTCCTTTCAAACGAATCCAAGATGATATCAAAGCTATAGCTTATTCTACGATTTTCTGAGATATCATATCAATGGGCATTTTTTAAAGATTGGCACTGAAGTCAGGGATCTAGGAGTACTATTTGATTCAGCTCTTACTTTTAAGTCACATTTCTCCAATACATGCACCGCTGCTTTCAAATGTCTGGGCTTTGTGATGCGTATCGCAAAGTATTTCAATGACGTAAATGTACTTAAATCCTTATATTTTGCCTTTGTATTAAGTAAAGTAGAATACGCTGCGCTTATTTGGTATCCTGTGTATGCTTCCGAGTCCATGGCTCTGGACCGTATTCATCGATGGTTCCTGAAGTACTTATCATTTAGACTGGATGGAATCTACCCCGAAAGAGGTATACCTCAGGATGTTCTCCTGGCCCGACATGGTATGGCATCCTTGTGCGACAGAAGGGACACAATATGTAGGAAATTTATAAATAGGCTCTTGGACAATAAGATCGATTATCCCTTCCTATTGGGTAGTATGGACTTTCTTGTACCGAGAATTAATTCCAGGTACGAGACCACATTTCGAGTCCCCTTCGCAAGAACCAACATCATGAGAAGAGTGCCGACCTACATCCTGGCGAGGGTGGCGAACATGTGATTGGAGGAAGTTATACCCTATTTCTTTCTCTTCTTAGTTATGGAGCGAATTAGAGAACAATTTGGCTACTTATTGCTTTTTCTGTTTCTTTTTTTAGTGTACACGCTTTTGTAATTGATCCTATTATTGGGCCTTGGCCTGTTGGATTAATAAAGATCTATTATTATTATTATTATTATTATTATTATTATTATTATAAGAATTTTAGATTTGAACATAGCAGTTACGCGCCCTAGCGGTAAAATCTGGAAGTTGAAAATAATTTTCAGAAATTTCTCTTTTCCGCTTTTACTATCAATATTTTTTCTCGGAGAATCTAGGACAAATACTTTCCGAGATACAACCGCTTCCCTCTCTTAGTGGCCCACTATACATACATATGTACATACATATACTAGAATAAGAGTATGCCAATATTAATATGTAATTATGTAGAAATAAACAGCTTTCATTGCAAAATAAGTTGCGATTATAAAAAAATTACGTTTGTATAACATTATACGGCTTTATTTCAGTCGGTCACTGCAAACGCGCTTTATTGATATTCGCATAATTATAATTACATTCACGTGCATTTTAATAAAATTACGAACGTTAAAAAATCGATAACACCAAATGCAAATATGAAACAACGAATTGACTTTTTTTCGCAAACACTGACTAACATATGGACGTGGTAAATGAATTTTAACGGTGCATGGTATCAAATTATTAATTAATTAATTTACGGATGCAAATTCGATATAAATTCATATTTGTCAATATCCATCTTTTGTAATTAAATTCTGAATTTTCCAATTCATTAAAATTATGGATTAAAATCATCTAATATTTCAAATAAAATTAATCAAAATAATTCTTGTATAAATCCTAAATGCGAATTGAATTTAAATCAAATTAACTAAAGCAATTCGACAAGATATAAGGGCTTCCCCGCAAAGATAATCAAACCGTTAGGAAAGTCATGTAGTTGTATTTCCTCTCCGAAATCTATTTTACTCTACCAAACGTCCGGTGCATAATTTTATTGGAAGCATTTTACTGCTGTTGTCAAGGATTAGGAGATGCACTGGATCTAGTTTTTAATTTCCGTTTCAGATTCACTTCCAAATAACCTGGCTATAAATATAGGTAGTCCATTTCCTGCTAACTGGTACATATCCAATTTTATTTAATCGTTCAAATAGTGCTTTGTATATCAGCACAGCTTTTACATTTCGTTTTAAAACACGTAAATCATATGTCAAAAATTAGTCGCTATAATAAAATCTACAAATCATCTGGATTATAAGTACATCTTTAGTAATGTTTTAATATCATTTTTACGTTTTAATTTTCATACGTTTAAGAAAGCGTGCAGCCTTAGGACTTATCTTACCTGAATCTCCTACAAATTGAATTGAATTTTTTTTCTCGAAGCGTACAGATAAAATAAGAAGAAAAATATGAAACCAACAAAGCTACTTCGAAATTAAAAAACATCGCTTCATTATAATTGGATTTTCCACTGCAAAAAATAGTTAACGTACGAGTTGCTATCTACACGTCTCTTTAATAATGCTACCCAAGGAATGAGGAGAGGTGTCGGTAAAACCGCAGTTTGTATAGCAGGGTTTCATCATAAAAGATCCATTCGTTGTATAAATAAATTAGTGTAGTGATGGTGAAATCAACAATCACATTATAAGATAATTCACGTAGCTGTTGGAATACATAAGCGGAGCAAAAATACCAAATTACTGATATCCGATCAATCACCGCAGTGGTTAGGCGGCTGACTATCGTTGTGGCGGAACGATAGGAGCCGGATTTCAATTTTCCGGTGGAACGGTGACATTTTTTCGGAGAGTTAAAATTCGGATCGACTTACCAGCGCGGCATTATAAAAGGCGGCATGATGCTGTCACAAAGCCATTAGAACACAATTAGACACATAGAAAAACTACACCGCAAGAGTTGCCGTGATAGCCAGATAAGCGATAAAGCTTACGGAGTCACTGGAACTAAGCATCCACCACACATTAACTAACTAAAAAATGCACTTATGTGAATGTCACCTATTTGAATATAATGTAGAAACAAAGTAGGTATTTCATTGAATGTTATTATAACGGTCAAAGATAATTTTCTTGCCTCTCCGTTGATTTAATGGACCCAGTAGACAGTAAATAACATTCTTACTGTTAATTGTATACATATATGTATATGTTCTTCTTCAGGATATACAAAATAGTACAAATAGTTACTTTTTATTTTGCTGGTTGAGTCGACGAAATTTTCTAGTTAGATTGTTATGACCTATGTAGTATTTTAGGGTCTCCTTCGTCTCATACTTGGCTAAAATCCATTCTCTTTCCTTTACTGTTTCAAAGGCAGAATGTTCTAAAGGTTCATCGTTGTTGATATCATACGTAACTAAAGTCTTCATCACTTATTTCTTCAAAATTTATATCGTCTTCAGGTATGTCCTCACCGCTATCATCCTCTGCCATGTTCTTTTTCGTGTTGTGTTTTGCTTCTCTTTCCTTTTTGCATAAACAGTCTCGCTTCATCCACAATTATAACGCCATCTTAACTTTCTTCGTGATCCACCGGAAACTAGAGAATTTGTTAGTAATTGAAACAATATCTCTGCAATTGAGATTTCCGAACCTATTAACAAATTAGAATATTCATTTCCAATTTCCGTAGGAGATCATATTACTGATTATTTATGACATAGTGATTAGGTGGAACCATAATTCACCTACAGTTTGTAGTAGTTTCTTTTTTGATAATTTCCTCTCCCGATGATTTTTCATCCAGTCTCCATTTCTTACTACAAGGTTTTTCTTGTGCACCCACTTAGTGTGACAGCTTACGTTAATTCTGGATATCTTTGATTTCACCGGAAATCGATTTAGTCCAAACAGTTTTGTTTGCCTTTAAAGATAAGTTATGGACATGCTTCGACTCTTACAGCACCACAGGCATATAAAGCTATCGTACTTCCTCTATCTGTTCCTGAACCAAACTGTATAGCCTGAAATTTTTTTGCTTCAGTAACCTTTCTTTTCTTGAAGAATCGCTACAAAACCCGCTTTAATTAAAGTTGCAGATATTCGATATTCTAGCTTTGCTAAGTTTTTCATTGTTCTTTGCAATATGTCAGCTTCAACATGTTGAGGCTTCTTCCGTGATAAGTTGTGACGTCTCTTAAATCCCAACCACCAGTCTTTCCCTGGGAGTCCGTTTCGGAATTGGTTGAGTATCTTGTTAGCGCTAAGATAATATTTAACTATAATGTCAACACATTTCGGCGACTCAGATGAATTTTAAATCTAGTGGATACTTCTCCAATTGTTGTTTTAAATTTTATTTATTCTATTGCCTTTAATAGGCATTTTTTCTGTAATCTTTTCCTCAGTTACTTTTGCAAATGCATGCGTCAATATGTCACATTTCATTAGAGCAAGAGCATTTCTTATAAGATAAGAGCATAATATTTAGGTGTAATTAAAACGAAGTATTGCAAATTAATGAAACTAACACAAACCGTACAATATAAAATGAATTTACTTGTCATAAACTAAAATGATATAACCTTCAACGACAGTAATGGCGAAGCACCGATAATCCACCACGTTACAGCAAGTTCAAGTGTAGTTGGTGAGGTTATATTATTTAAACTCATTTACCCAATTGTAGATAATTCAGAATGGCTCAGTGAAATTCGATTGAAAAAGAAAAAAATAAATATGTCATTAAAGCGTTTTATTCTATTAAATCGCTCACAAACCTGACAAACACTTTGAAAACCAATGTAAACTAATGTATAAAATTGTAATAATACTAATGTCCTGCATTACGGTAGTACAAATTCATTGATAGATTACATTAGGCAATTCAATATTTCTTTCATTCAATATAGGATAATGTGGCAGACAATGATTGATTAAACTATATAAAAGTCTATTTTATTCGAATCCATACTATTTTTATTGTAATATTCAATTCTACAGATTATGAATAATTAATACAACAATACAGTTAGATAGAAATATTTATTGTGCAATACAAATATAGTGCCTTGAATATATCAACCTAAAATGCAAATACAAAACAACATTGTGATGTATTAAAATAAATAGTAATAGCACAGCATACATATTAGTCAAATAATGCCATAACAATATCGAAAAATAAACACACTGAAATGTGAAAATATCATTATTAATCCGTAATACTCCTCTTCTAAAAACATTTATCAATAATATTGGATACTCTTGCACAGTTTATAATAACTTTTAAATATTGCCTAGTATTTTGACGTTCTAGAAATGAAAATATGTATGTTTGAATTGATAATAGCACTTAAGTTAAGTATTGAATAGTGCGATATCTAGTTTGTTGTTTGCGTAGAGATTTTTAAACTCGTATTATGCTTTTCCATTTTCATACTAATTGTGAGTTACAGTTTTACTGATGCAAAGGATATTTATGCATCATCAAAGCTTAATAAAACTTGACGTTTAATAATATGATTAGCACCCAGATACTCCGCTTAGGGAGATCAGGAAAATGTTACTATTGAACTTTAGTAACAATTGTATTCGATACCTGCGCTCTACAACTGGCTTAGATGCTATATTGTTTGGGATTTTCTTCGCGTCAATTACTATTAGTATAATAATTGAAAGTGTCAGATATGTGTGTACAATAATCTACAACAGTCGGATGTTTTCGCAAAGCAAATCGAATTGCTTGCTTTCTAAAAACGCGGACTTTCCGCTTGGGGTTGCGTAAGATGACTCATAAAGTAACCGTATAGAATGCCTGGCTTATACAGCGCAAAATGGATGAAGCAGAACGCACACTGTTTACCTAATGCAGCACCCTTTGACTTTTAATTTTTTCTGACGAACTGTTATAGACTTGACACTAGTTTTAATAATAATAAGCTGATTATTTATCTAGCTTTTGCGTCTTATCAAATAACGTTGCGACTTTTTAAGAGTTTAATTCATCTTATAATATTATAAGATTATATATTAATTATATATATATGTAATATATTTTTTTAAGTTAACTTTGACACCTTGTATACTGAAAAAATAGCGTTGCAATTAAGAGTTACGTTATTTTAGGCCAAAGAATACATCGTTACTAAATTGACCTAGTTTTTTGTAACATCCTGTATTACCAAATTCCAGTGGCTGTTTTTTATAAGACGAAAATGTTTCAAGCCATTTCAATGACAACTTGTTCCTTTATCGATCGAGATTCTCAAATATTATGATATTAGTGACATTAGTAGCATGGCAATACTAGCAGCATGACGGGCTCTGATGCTTTGAGTGTTGAGAATGTGCACACTCCAAATTATTTACCTACTGTGACAGTTTTATTATTGTATAACTAATCCTGTATTGTTAGGTGTAGTTTTATGTTTTGTGTATTGTATGTAATTCTGTGCCTATCTTTTTCTTTTAATGTGGTGGGTGTTTAGTTGCAGTGACTCCGTAAACTGTATCGCTTGTCTGGCTATCACTGCAACTCTCGCGGTGTAGTTTTTGTGTGTGTATGTTGTGTTCAATTGGCTTTGTGACAGCATCATATCGCCTTTTATGATGCCGCGCTGTTAATCACTTTGCTCCCAACAGCGAATGGCAAGTCGATCCGGGATTAAACTCTCTGAAAAAATGTCACCGTCCCTCCAGAGAATTGAACCCCGGCGCATATCGTCCTCTCACAACAATAGTCAGCCGCGTAACCACTGCGGCCATCGACCCGATGGCCTATCTAATCTAATGTTAATATTCAAGACCACTGGTATCGAATAAATGTATTTATCTATCTATACAAATTTTTCTAATCTCATTTCCATACATCCCAACCTACTGCACTACTACAGTTCCGTCGCATCCTCAGAATTACATCTCCGGAATTACACAACGAGGTATTCCCGATTGAAGCATACCAACCATCTTGTACAGAAATAAAGAAGAAGAAAAGATAAAAATACTCTTCACCGAATGCTTCCAATCTCATCTAGCAAACTTATTCGATAAAGCTTGTGTGAAGATTATTATATTATTATTATTATTGGGGAAAGATGGAATGTGTGATAGGATCTACAAAAGAATCTAAATTTGCAAACAACTCTGATTTTCGTGTATGGTCGGCAAACCAGCTCTCGCTATGTTCTGATCTCACGAAATAACTTCAAGACTCATTTTTGAGTGTGTCATGGTACTGCGAGAGCTGAGGAGTGCAATAAAACTGATCTGAGCACCTAGATATTCTAGTATCGAAGGAAGGTCATCAACCCTATTTCTTATATTTATAAACGATCTGACATTAATAGATTTTCGATCCTATTCAACCCTCTTCGCTGATAATACATCCTTGACCTGGCATGCTCCAAGTTTAGAAGACCTGAAAAGCCTTATAAATAATGAATTTACTAGAGTACAATTGTGGCTTGATGCTAATAAGATCAGCCTTAATTTGAGTAAAACTAAACTCTTACTATATAAACAAAATACATGAAATCTGAACGTTGATATCAATAATTTACAACTTGTGTCATATAGTAGTTTAAAATGTCTGGGTTTGACAACAGATTCGGATCTAGGTTGGTCGCAGCATGTTCGTACTCTTTCTGGCAGGCTCTCGTCTGCATGTTTTGCCCTGAGAGTAGTTTTCAGTCTCATTTATCATATTGCCTGTCATGTTGGGGATTTACGTCGACAACAAATTTGGATGAGATCTTTAAGATACAGAAAAGGGCGGTTCGCGTTGTGTTCGGGAAGGACAGCCGAGCTCATTGTAAGCCCTTGTTTGTTACACATATAATTTTAACACTTTATTCACTATTTTTATTTATTAATTAATAATTAATTCATAAAATTAATCTTCCACGGCCTGAAACTCAATTTTGTAGAAATTCATTCTATTATATGGGTCTCTCTCTTTTCAATAAATTGCCTTCAGCTTTAAGAGAGCTGCCTAACTCAAACATGTTTCGACGCAGGCTCAAGGAGGTGTTGTTGGAGCAGGCATTTTATTCTGTGGATGAATTCTTGGCATATAAGTTCTAATTCTTGGTACATACCTATATAATATTATTATTCTGACTATACTAGACATTGTGGTATTGTATATATTTCCATAAATATATTATAATAAAATTGAATTGATGTCAATAAAAAAGAAAAAAAAATCATGACTAACTACAGTGCAGTATAAACGAAAATGGTAAAGAAGCGAACACAATAGGCATATGGTCTCAGTATGAGTACCACCGAATTTATCGCCTTCTCGTTATCAAGAGCTGATACACTCTCACCCATGGACTTTGAAAACTGTAGCTGATCAGGACGCTTTTGTGGCTATTGTGCCAATATTATATCCTAAAATTAGTGCAAATCTTAGACCAGTTTTCTGTACAACGTTTACAAATACAATTTTAAAAATTAATTAGAATTGTAGAAATTAAGATATAAACTCGTACGTATTTTATCAACGGTCAGAAAACTTTAACATAAAAAATGGAGACGTTCGTGTAGTAAAAGTATTCGGAATATAAATTACTTTACTGAAAACAAACTTTCTTTCACACACACAAAAAACGTTCTGGCTTTTAACATATCACTCCTAGAATGTCATAGCAGCCAAAATGAATTGTAATTAGTTGAAAAGGTATCACACGTTTGCATGCTCCGAAACTCTTGTTAAAATATTGCTCTATACATCGCATACTTTCGTCCTTGTACTCCTCCAATGTTGTCCATTATATTGACAAATAAATTCAATAAAAACCGTAATTATCACGAACAGGAGTTACATTTTTTCTGGCCAATTAATTTTGCCGGAGAATTCCTATCACCGGTCGATTTTCTTTTATTACCACACGCCTATCCAATCTTTCTCGCTGTCATCCCTGTCGTCCATTTTCCACCCACGCGGCATTCTGAGTAAAAGCGTGCCAACGGTGATTTGCTACGGAAAAAGCCATATGTTTAATGGCGATGTGTGGACATTCTCAATGGCTAAGCAAACGCTCTTTTTATTCAGCGGCTGTCGTATTTGATAAGTTATTTTTAGAAAATGCCGTCTACACTAAAAGAATGTTTGGGATCAATACAGCTGTATAGCTGGATAGTAAAAGATACAAAAATTAACACATTTTTACCAGCTTATTGAATTTGTTTGATTACAGCTTGAATTAAACAACGAGTTTAATTTTCATTGTTGTATTCTGACATAATTGGTTAAATGTTAAGTCTAATATAACAAACATTGATTTACAAACGTTGACTGCGATACCAGTTCTTCCATTGCTTCCAAAAATGTTTGTTTTCGTATTTTTTGCATTGCTGTTAGTCTATTTGTCTTAATTTCGTTAAATCTTGATCAAGTAGGTTAATCTCTCCACACTTAAAACATTAGCAGGAAAGATTTATGTCAATAAAGTATTAAACAATTGGTGCATCTCCATCTACATTGTTTATGTCAGTTTTCAATAATTTCATTGCAGAACCCTTAGAACTGGATCCAAATTTGAAGAAAGCACAGTCCATGGGTCAAGATAAAATAATATCTAAAGTTGGATCCTCAGGTACCATTCAATATTCTACTTATGAATTGCTCAATTTTTTTGACAAACTTCCCCATAAGGTATTGTTCAACAGTCGATAATGGATAATTCGAAATGATTCGCTTCCAAGTGATAAATCTTGTGCCCCTTCCTCCCCCTCCAGACTCAAATTTGGTCCTAAAAATCAAAAACCGGTTAAAAAAACAACATACGGTACCAAAATACAAAAAACCTCTTTAGAGACTTTTAATGAAAAGAAACCAAAATTAGACAAATAGCGATTTTAAACCGGCAGAGACATACTGCCCTAATATAAAAAAATATTTTAGGTAATTAGGCAGAATTTTATAAATATAATTTAATAAACTCGAGAGGGTGCTCAGAGGGTTCTTTAGCAAACACGCCCTAAAGATAAAACTGAACTATTATATTAATAGAGTTCAAGAACCCAACGTTGAGCCAAAGTTGGATCAAATAAGAATGAGTCCAAGTAAAATAAAGGAGTTTTAAGTACTAAATGATATAGGTACTTTTGATATGGACGTCAATTGTTTAAGAGTCTTGGGAGCTCTACAGAACCAACCAGCGATTTAGATTATAAACAGAAAAATATTGCGACGCCTTTTATATTAATTAAGAGCAGGAAAATCGTTCAAAGTTTCTTGACTTTGTTAGCAACCCTCTTTCTTGTGTGGAAGATTCTGCTGAAACTTTCGTTGAGTTGTTTAACCGAAATCAAACAAGTTCTAAGTTAGCTGTTCCTCTGGATGCAAATTAAAAGGAGTGATATCCAGTACTACTCATTTTTCAGATTGAGTTCGCAGATTAAAAGCAGATACAGACAATGAAACTTTTGAAAAAGCAAGTCTTCTTGCGCAATTACTAGCTTGAAGTTCAACCTCGAAGAGTAAGTGCATCCACCAACTTTAATTCTCCACGATGATCAAAGTTCTCAGTGAAGTCTGAGACACCCCCATCTTTACTCAATTATGCATCACACATCTGCTTCCTCAGTTAAGCCTATTTTACCATATAAATGGAATCTTTCTTTTACTGGCTCAAGTAGTTTTTGAGATTAGCTCATGATGTTTCGAAGAACTGTCTTTGTATTTCGGCATGTAACTTATTTAAAACAGGAGATCAGCATAAAGGCTTATAGGCTGCAATAGAGTGTTACAGGAACGCAGCAAACATCATTTTCAACTAATATGGGGTGAATCAAATGCTGCAAATATTTTTTGACTATCTGATCGAATCTATTGAATATTAAACAAACCAATGAGCGTCATTTTGACTTATAATTTGGACATCACCTACCCTAGCCGCAATTCTCAATTACCCAGGCATTAGTTACTGTAAGTTTTGATCACGTAGTCGCAATGACAGACACATGATTCAGAAAACGCTAAATTCTCCACTTTTAATTATTGGGCAGTAAATTAGTTGGGAACCAAGTTCATATACAGTTTCCTCATATCGTAATCGCCAGGCAAAATAATATGAATCCTTCCCTGGTGGGTTTTGAAAACTGATGTTGAATTGCAAAGTGGATAATTACATGTACTTTATCCGTTGGTTATACGGAAATATGCATATGTACAGTACAGTTGAGCAAACACGATAGGCAACTTTAATTATAAATGCAGGTTGTAAAAAATACTATTTATTTTAAATCAAAAACACAGCGTTCCCTTAAAATCACTTCTATCTGTTACTAATCAATTCTTTATAAAAAAAAAGACAAACAATAAATTCTCATTTCATCGTCAGTGCCAGAGCACTATTACAAGAAATTACCTTTCGAACATCTCGACTGCTGTGCCGTTGACAGTCCCCTCTTCACGTTTGTTTATCTTTTTTTCTTGCGAGGGGCCATTTTTAATTGATGGCGTTGTAGGTCATCGGCCGTGTATTGTTGGTCGCGATAACGAATCGCGTATCATAATTAATGAACGTTCAGTTTGGCGTTCGCCGCTCTAAAGAAGAATGTTTATGGAGTCCTTACTGAGCAATTTATTTCCGAGGTGGATCGAGGTCAAGCATCACTAAATAATGATTTTTTAAACGCTGGATGGTTTAGAATTAATTATGAGGGTGGCGTTATTGCTGCAGTCGTCATCAGTTAAAGGTTATACTCAGTAGTAGTAATAAGCAAATGAGGAATATGGAAGCAGGTAATCATAATATTGCATTGAAGTTATGATTACAAGACAGGGAAATAGTCGAGCAGGTCCATACAAAAGAATCTTCGCATCGTGTTTACCTCCAATTTGTATTCAACTTAATCTTACAAAACTACGGAAGAACATTTTTGTAAATTCAAGTTTAACAAACGGAAATAAACAGAAATCGATAATCGATTTTGCTATTGCGCCGTACACAACGTTTGAGACGCTCCAGAATCGAAGTTGACAGTATACTTGAAGCGGCAAAGAAAAAAATAAAACAGATAAAACAACTGTCTTGTCACTTGAACTTTCCCCATTCAGATCCAATTATCTTAGGAGTTTTGTCTGTGTATACCTGCGGGCGGGATCTACGTTGACAACGGAAACGGAGAAGGACAGGAAGTAGAACGGAAAAGACGGACAAAGACGGAGTGACAGAAAGGTAGAGTGAAACAAACCGACCGGCAGGAGCAGAATAGAGTTTGGAGTGCGTGTATCGCTCTATAAAATTAAGACAGTTGAACTTGTGTGTCAGAACTTTCCCCCTAACAGTTCGGGTTTCGAACGATGCGACGTATATAGGGATCGTAAGTTTGAAATTTCGTTATCGAAAGCGCACAAGGTAGTAGATATGAAATAGACGGCGGTAGAAAGGGGAAAGCCAGGAAGTTCGCTTTCTTCATATACGTCCTATATACAGCTAGATAGGGAAGAAGTGGAGATAGAGAACAACTCGGTGGAAATAACTTCGATTCAACGATTTGCGCGTATGAATAATCTTTGTGTGTTAAACCAGCCTAATAAGTAAATGTTTCAAACATAGAGAATCCTCGTGCTTCAGTTAATGATGTAATACCGGTTTAACACATGAGCGAAGTGGATGCAGTGGTGCGGATAAGCTAAGAAACTAACAGCACAAATACCATACGCAAATTAGAGATTCGTGGTATGTAATCATTCCCAGCGATTCATCTTATATGTCAATTCGAATAGGACAACATAAATTTCCAAGTGAATTATACACTGGTTTACGTGAACTGTAAAGTTCCAAAGTAACCAGGAATTTTAACAGAATCTTCTTGCATAGCTATTTAAAATAGTATCAAATTTAATGAGCATTTTGTAGTCTGCTATTTATCATAACTGAACAAAATGTCTCATAAAAATTCAGGAAGAGTAATTATACACTTGTAGAAGACCCTACGTATTGTTTATGGTAATTGTTAAAAATTGTAAACACATAATTGAACCGAACATGGTGTATTTTAGTTCGAGTAGTATTAACATATTCTCACATTCTTTAACGCGTTGAGAAACTTTGCCTGTAGTTGGCTCTAAAATTATAACTATGGCCAATTTAGTTTTGTAGTAATTTATTGAAGTTTAGTTGAGTGTAGGTTTTCACGACCGCCGGTTACTACGTCGAAGTCTTCCGGGTGTTATCGCATAGATAAGTTTACACTTAACGTTTCGATAATTATGCTGCCAACTTCTTCAGTACGTTTTTAAAGACTGGCATTGTCTTCTCCTCCTAGTTATATATTATATTTCTTCCTTGCTTCGCTGATTCGTAACCGTCACAGTTCGATGAGCTAAATGCGTTCCGGTATTGCGGTTACGTCTCCTTACAATCCTGTCAAGTTATTAACCAGGTGTTGCTGAGTTCGTAACCATGTTCTCGGTTAAAGTTACTTGAATTCTTCGGGATTTTCAATGATTCTTGTATTAATTTTTGATGGTACTCTGTGTTTAACGTTATCTTAATTGCCGCGATGGTCCCCGTCTTGAAATAGGTTCTCAGCAATTGCAAATTTTTCAATATATCCATGTTAGGTATCCCATTGGTGTTCCTTAATGTTGCACTGCATACTCCTTCCTATCTGTCCGATGTAACTTTTTCCCTAATTGCACACAAATTGGTACATGTCTTTGACGTGTAGCTTAGGCATGTGATCTTTATTTGGCGGGAGTAACTGTTGGAACAATGTACAGTAGATATGCGCATTTTATTTGTTCTTCCTTCGTCTTCTCTCTTCGTCTTTGTCGAATGTCTTTGGCTTAGTTACTATTCTGTTGTAATGCGTTGTGTACATGTTGAACCTTAAATGATCTGTGTTCCTTATTACTAATCTTCGCTACTCTTCTTAGCAACGTGTATATAACGAGAACCGAAAACAACAATATCAGTCTCTATAAACCTTCTGATGAAGCTGACATGATCAGCGAAACGTCAAGTGTAAACTTATTGAAGTTTCTCGTGTTTTTTTTGCGACTGCACAAGCGGGAGGACCGTAAAGGCAAGCTCGGCCACAAGAGAGACCTATCGTGCCCCCGTGCAGTTTTAGTCCTCTTAATTGAGTTGCACTCGGACAAAGAAGTCCGCAACTTGATCGAGAGTTAGTTTACTTACTCCAGGAACATCCAAACGATCAACCTCAAAGTAACTCCGCTTCTCCTGTCCACTGTCGAGCAGTCGGCAAGCAGATGGACTGGAGTTTCCTCCGCATTTCCACAGTTTCTACATGCGATGCAAGTGTTTATTCAGTGCCCAGTGACCGGTTAAGATCCTTGTGAGTAACCTCATTCTGTCTCTTCTCATACGGGCGGATCCCGAGAGTTTTACAGTGTCTCATGCCGGCATGTGCATTCCAGTTGGATCAATGTAGCAATGTGATCCCCACATGTAGCTTCTAGACCCACGAGTGGTCGTTCGCTGGATGGACTTCTAGCTAGTTTATCAGCAATTTTATTGACTCTGATTCCAGAGCGACTTGGCATCTCAGCGTGGTGTTCTTGATTACGCTTTTATTTAGTTATTTGTCTGCCAGTTTTTTCGACAAGTGTTCTATGACAGTGTCTTCCAAAGCTACATATATATTTGTCAGAATCAAACCTGACAGCCTGTAGTGCTCTAAGGGCAGCCTTACTGTCAGAAAGGATTTCCACTACTCCATTAACCTGCGGGCAGTTTAATATGCCCTCTGCGCAGGTGTGAATGGCGATTATTTTGGCTTGAAAGATGGACGGGGAGTTCTGTAGGCTGAAGGTTTCGCCCTCGGTCTCTCCAAATTCCAATCCCCGGGCCGTTTGGCGTTTTAGAAACGTCCACAAACCAGCAGGATAATTACTTCAGTAATTTTTATAATTCCTTTGAATTAGTAATAGTAAGTTAAAGAAGAAACCGAAGAATTTTCTATATTCATTTGAATTCACATTCTTTTACGTATCTTAACTAAATTACCATAGCCACCACTAGAATAGATTCAATTAGGTACATACATTCTTCCCAATTACCAGTAAATTACGTTAGAAGCTCCTATACTGGTACATTAATTACTAATTAGTAGACAGCAAGCGCAGTTGTGCTATAAATTATCTACATCGCTAGTCATTGAAATAAAAACGCCTTAAAATTAGTATTCGTACTCTGATTGCAATTAATTAGCGATTTAAAGTTTAATATCGGCAAACATTTCTCGCTCCATCATTCTACGCCAGCAAACAATATTGAAATTTGCGAAGTAAATATTTATATACTGCTTTTAATATTATTTATTAATGTTATCCATTAATTTGACGTTTCATTCTGTTATAATCAATTGATGCAAGTATTGATTGTATTCATTCTTGTTGCAGGAGAACATCGCCTTCGCAACAATCCCAACAGTCCCAGCAAGCATCTCAACAGCAACCGGCGACCCAATCGCAAACTTCATCTGGAGCACAGCAACCTCAACCATCAGTGTCGGCATCGCAATCGCAACAACCTTCCGCGCCTCAACAAGCCATCGTGAAACAACCACCTTCTTCTAACAACAGCAGCAGCAACGAACACAGCGAGCAACACCTTAACACTTCCGGCAATGAAAGCGGTCACGATGCTATTTCCTCGAGTAGCACACAACCTTCGACGGCACCCGTCGCTAAATACATTCCACCAGTGCAAAGGACAATATCCCTACCGGCGCCTCCAACGGAGAGGCAGCACAGGGAGCCGCGCATTAACTATAGCCAGAGTGAGCGAAGGGAACGGCCAAGATTCGCTAGATCCACGTCACGGAAGGAAGTAATTAAAAATTTTATTAGAAGGGAAACGGCTAATTTCTTCGGGGTAGACGAGGAGAACGAAAGTGAACAGCAGCAAAGATGGTTGGATAGGAGAAAACGACTTGCTTCCAGGTAAGGTTTACGATTTTTCCTGTAAAGTTATAAACGAATTTTGAAAAATAATCGCGGATTAAATTGCTGCTGGTATTAAAAGATTAAGAATCGGTGGCATTTTTAGTGTTGTAATATCGTCAATGTAACTGATTTATGAGTTGATACATGTTTCTGAGTCTTTCAAAACTGATATCAACTTGTAATAGATTCAAATCTACAAGCATTTTAGGTAAAGTAAAATATATTGTTTATACATTTGCTAGACATAATACAGTAAACGTATATTTGTGAATGTTTCATTGAGTACTCTGAAATTTACTCCAAGATCAATTAGTAAGAAATGGATGCAGTCTAATTTTAGAATTGGTTATAAAAATACATCTGTTTGTGGAGATCATGCACTTCAGATTAAGTTCTTATCGACCGTTTTCCGTCTACAATAAAAATTTTCGTTAGGTGTAAAGGTTTAATTAACCATGTGATTTACATATCGAACAATTTGAATATGTTGGTCTCTCAATTCATACCATAAAGCTTACACAGTTAAAATGTTGTGACCGAAGATTACAGTGGAACCAGTAATAGAATCAAATCTCATTTTCTTTGACGAATCTGAGATTTTTTTGTAGGCTCATAATGAACGCAAGATCGACAGATTTTCCGGAAAAGGCAAATAATTTTCTGTACCATCTGTATTAAGGGCTACCGGCCATAGAAAGTAATTTTCTTTAATAGTAGTAATGCAAGACACAGTAAATCTGATTCAATACATTAATAATATGCTTCGGCCAGTGTTGATTCCATATTTTCAATAAATATTAATGCCATTTCTTTAGCGTGGCCATATACCACCAATAATGTTAATATTAATGGTTTACCATTGCCTTTTTGTTCGCCGTATCCATTAGTAATGGAACAGGTGCGAGATCTGATAGGAAAGAGGGTCAATGATTTACAGCCAACCACACACAACTTAAATGTTCTTCAACAAAAGATTTTAGAAGTTTGGAAAAGTATACCACGTTCAAATCCTAACCAATGAAAGCAAAACTTGAAAAACACATTAACCTAAACGGAAAACAATCACGTGGTGATGCTATACAAATTTTGGACTGTGTTAATAGTTTAGTTTAATAGTAGAAATAACCAAAATAACCCACGAAATATTTTTGCAAACACTGTTACTCACTCTACCAAAAAAATGGTTGCTACTGTGGGTTTTCTTAAAGCTACACGATATCGGACGTAATCGATATGGCAGATAAATGATCCAAACACCAGAAAAGATCCTATGGAGGGTATACAGAAACTATTGTAAGATTAAGTAGTTTCTTGGAATCTAAAGATTTACTGCACATGAATATGCAAGCAACATTAAACACAGACAGACAGATTAAAGATAAACATGGAGAATTTAAGTGCAAAAGTCTATGATATATACCTAGATTCCATAGATTTTACAACTAGTTGATCCAGTTTGCTACTACCGTTTAACATAACTTGTTCAACCATTCGTTCTATACACATCCTTGTTTTGCCTTTATAATCTCCATTTCTTTTTACAGACATCTCGATTTGGATTATGTCAGACATGCCTTGCCTACAAGGTTAACCTAATGATGAAGTCACCTATTCAGGTTTCCTATTCTATATTTTATAAAGCTTCAGGACTTCAACTATACTTGTGTAACTTGCTCAAAATATACTGATGATATAAATTCCGCAAAAATAAATGGATGGAAACTCTTACAATTGCAGAATTTTTATGAAGAACTACACTTGAAAAAAGCACAACCTTTTTTAACAGTATAAAAGACAAAAATAATCCTAACAACAATTACTTATCTGTTTCGACTTCCAAAAGAGCTTCCAGTAAAAAAAAAACATTTCGTATAGTTTTTCTGAAGCACTCGTTTCTGCTTGAACCAACCCCAGATATTTTATTTTAAGCTCGAGTTATTAGGATTCAAAATTACGAAATAATGTACCGGATGGCCAACTAAGAATGTCGCTCGGCCATATCTCAGGAACGGTTTACAGTACAGCTTTGGGAAAAAATAGTACTGACTAAAGTGACCCCGAGAAACATCTGAAAATTATTTAGAAAAGCGTAGGATGACCGCTAGAGGGCGTAACTGATCACCAAAAATTGTAATTCTTATTTTAAGCAAAATTTACCAACTTAAGATCTATCATAGATATGAAAATCAGAATCTTCTAAAAATTTTGCATATTTTACATCGGACAATTTTTTTGTATTTCGTCAAATAAGAGGAGTGGAGGAGGAAAACTTTGTATTGAAGAAACGCTTATAACTCCGGCTCTGTTCAACGAAATTTTGCAAACTTAGTCTCGTTGAAAACAACATTACTCCTCTAATCTAATGCTTACAAATTGGAACCAATCTAAAAAAATAATAAAAATGAAAAAAATATTAAATGAAAACATACATTTTTGACAGCAAATTAAAAAAGTCGACTAAATTACCAACAAATCATCGAAAACTGGGTATCGCTATCTTTTACCAATTCGAAGATATCTTTAGAAACGTGTGGATGCAAAAAATTTCTTCTATAAATTTAAATTATTTTGCTTCCCGTGAACGGAATTCAGAAAATTTAGTCTTATTAGAAAGGATTTTCATTGGCCTATGTCTCGTGATTGAAACTGTTTAATATTGTTTTGACCATAACCGCTAGAGGGCGTTAAGAAAATTTAAATATGTAAATTTTATGACTTTTGAAAGGAACAGTGCGTGGAAGGTTATATTTATGCTCATACTATAAAATAATTAATTGAAAGCTTAAGATTTTAGTGAGCAAGTCAAATTTGGGGTCCTGGCTGGCCATGGAAATAGATTGGGGTGTTACATCCACCTATCAGAGGCCAAAAAATTGCGACCATTTACGGAGAAATGCACAGCACACTCATCATATTGAAAAACATATTTGTTGCGAATTATTAGCAACATGTCTTCTATTCTGTTCTCTTTAACGCCCTCTAGCGATGACAGCAATAAAGACAATATTAAACAATTTGAATCACTAGCAGTAGGTTTAGGAAAATCCATGGTACTCTATTTTTTGGCCGCCAAGCATTCCACGCACTGTTTTTTTAAATCATAAAATTTACGTATTTAAATTTCTTTATCGCCCTCTAGCGGTAACGGACAAAATAAAATTAAACAGCTTCAATCACTAAACATAGGACAATAAAAATCCTTTCTAATAAGACCAAATTTGCTAAATTCCGTTCACGGGAAGCAGAATAATTTAAATTTATAGCGAAAATTTTTACCATTCACACGTTTCTGCAGATATCTTCGGATTGGTAAAAGATAGCGATACCCGGCTTTCGCTGATTTGTTGGTAATTTAACCGACTTTTTTAATTTCTTGTCAAAAATGTATGTTTTCATTTAATATTTTCGAGAAAAAACAAATTTAAACAGCGCCCTCTAGGATGCACGTCACTTATTAGATTGGTTCTAATTTGTAAGCATTAGATTAGAGGAGTAATGTTGTTTTCAATGAGACTAAGTTTGTAAAATTCCGTTGAACAGAGCCGGAGTTATAAGCGTTTGTTCAATACAAAGTTTTTTCCTCCTCCACTCCCCTTATTTGACGAAATACAAAAAAATTGCCCGATGTAAAATATGCAAAATTTTCAGTATATTCTGATTTTCATATCTATGATAGTTGGTAAATTTTGCGTAAAATAAGAATTAAGGTTTTTGGTGATCAGTTACGTCCTCTAGCCGGTCATCCTACGCTTTTCTAAATAATTTCCAGATGTTTCTCTGGGTCACTTTAGTCAGTTATATTGTTTTCCCAAAGCTGTACTGTAAACCGTTCATGAGATATGGCCGAGCGACATTCTTAGGTACACGCCAAAAATAAAATTAGAAACGATTAATTTGTCGTTTAATATTATGGAAGAATATATGCTATTTTCTTTCAAATTCAATTTCTTTCTGTTATTATTTATCGTTTCCTTACGATGAAACTATGCCTGTGGCGTGAAGCGATGATTTGGCTCAGATTCTTCGCAATTATCGTGATATGAATAATGACATGATAGGAATAAGTGATAGGGATTAGAAAAAATCAGCAAGATGAACTGAATATTGCGACTTGACGATAAGCTCCTTTTATACATATCGATTAGTTTGGTATATAGCACTAGTGTATAAGTAATATTTTATAAAATAACGTCTTTATATCCAAACGTTTACCAACTAACTAACTACTCACAGACCCCTAAAGTGTCCTTTGTTTGAGACGTAGTGCTATTCCAAATATTGTGCGTTATAGTATGTACAACTTTCAGCCTACAATCTAATTTAATTAGATTTTACTTTGAAACTATACTTTTTTAATTAGGGTCTGCATTCATGTAACAAACCTAAGGATAACTGAGTCTTCTGTAGTAGTAACAGTAGCCTGCATAAATTGCTTTTATACCCATTAAGGATTACAATAGCAGTGTCTTCTATTCTAATTAAATTAAATTAATGTTTTTTTTTTCCGCGTACTCCTCCTAATTCAAGTAAAATAGGGCTCTCGTACCTAGCCGTTATTCCGGAACAATAGAACATTGCCTGTGAAATGTCGCAAAGGGTCTCATTTGTTACGTATTGTCAGATACTAAATCATAATACGTGCATTATAGTTTGCAATATAGCTGCACCTTCCTCGCACTATTACAAGCAATAATTTACGCTAGTAGTCCGCATGCATGGAAAATATAAGCGGCATAGTCATAGAAGGGCATCATCATCCCCCTTGACAATAGTGCGAACCTTTATTGATAATATATTAATTAACTACACAATGGTTGCTCTTCGGATTATCACGATTAACCAACTAAAGTGCGAATTATCTCTGAGGAACAATGTTTCACCCATTGTATTCATCGCTTATCTCATTAGTACATGCATTGGGAATTATATGCAAACATATATGGACGTATACGCTGAAATACGAGGTAATCCTTTTATGTAACCGCTGCCTCTTGGTTATGCGTCATATGAAATATCATTCTATTTTGATTAAGCTTATTAAGAACTTTGTATTGTGTAGTAAAGCGGATTTTCAAATACTTTGATATGTCACGTTTATGATTATACTGCATTTATTGCATGTATCAGCTTCATACACCAAATATAAAATACTCTTATAATTAGCTTCATAAAGAAAGCGCTATAAATAACACACTAACCATCGGCATGATTCCGATTAATCTTTCTTGGAATAAAGATAACAATTAAAAACTAATTAATCGGACCATTTGTATTCATCATCAAGAACCCATATCCGTTTTCAGTACAAGAATTTAGACAAAATTATCAGACACAGAAGCTAAAGCTTTCATCATTTTGCAGTGCTTACATATGACGCTTTATTCAATAGCATAAAAAACTACATAAACTGCACTTCTTTCCCTTAGCCTTTCTTCTGATTTTTCTTTCCTTGCCACATCCTTTAAACTGTCCACTTGTCTTCAAAGATCTTTTGTTGCTATCGGTCGTGCTGATGGTGCACTGGAGAAGGACTAAGCATCAATTCAAGCAAAACAATAGTTTAGCAAAAGGCAGTAATACTCTTTGGATGCGCTACTCCTAAACGAAGAAGAAGTAATATACATCACGGGAGATATAATACACATCCGCGGAGAGCCATTATACAACCACTGAAAGAGAAGCGTTGGCCGTAGTTTGGGCATTAACCCGATTCCGAGGGTATATCGAATGCTCAGACGTACATATCAAAACGGACCATCAACGGCTTCGATGGTTAATGAGCTTAAAATCCCCGTCAGGAAGATTAGCCAGATGGGCCCTACAAATACAGTCCTATGACTTAAAAATAACCTATACTCCCGGGAAAAATTATAAAGTAGCTCATATGTTGTCTAGGCCCATACGTAATCAAGCTGATGATGCAGACTGTACCATAAATACAGCTGTTGTGGAATTAATAGGAGTCAAACCAGATGACTTGAGACGTGAACAGTTAGAAGATCCAGAACTCGCCCGAATTATAGAATGCTTCGAAGCTGTTCCACCTATCGAAGATTTTGCTAACTGAACTCGACTAGGGTATATAATCAACAATGGGGTATTACATAGATATGCCCTAGAGAGCGAAGAAGAGGAAGCTCAATATGTGGTACCCGAATCCGCTAGAACTAGAATTCTTTCTGTGTACCATGATAATCCCGATGCCGGCCATTATGGTGTCGATAAAACCATAAACAGAATAGCTTGTCGATATTATTGGCCTGGAATGCGGAAATACATACGAGAGTACATCTGAAAATGTATACCCTGCCAAAAGTATAAACCGTCCAATCTGAAACCTGCTGGATTAGTATAAACGCCCGTGCAAAACCAACGTTTCAAGATTTTGTCCATGGATTTATTTGGACCATTACCAACCACCGAGAGAGGAAATAGATGGGTTTATGTAATAGAAGATACAGCCACTAAGTGGGTTGAATTATTATCATTAAAAGAAGCAACTTCGTTAGAGTATGCAAAAATGTTGATTGAAGAAATATTTTTACGATACGGTTTTCCTAGGAGAGTCTTAAGCGATAATGGTGTGCAATTTCTATCTAGCGTAATGCAACAAGCCATGTTTATCTTAGGAGTGAAACAGACCTTAAATCCCGTGTACCACCCAGAAGCCAATCACGTAGAACGGAAAAAACAGAGATCTGAAACCGCAATTATCGATATTAGTTGAAAACAATCACACCACGTGGGATCTTCATTTGCCAGACATTCGTTTTGCTATGAACTCGGCTACGTGCCAAAGTACATACTGCCGCGTATTTATCTTTTGCACGAGAGCTAAGAACTAGATGACGCTACCCATGACGTACGGCAAGTGCTACAACAAGATAGCTTTGTGCTTACTCCTTATCTAAGGAAATTTCTTCGACAAATGGATGCTGTGAAGGACCAAGTACAGAAAGAGCAGCTACGACAAAAGGTGTATCAGCATCGAAGACCTGCTCCAAAGTATATTCCCGGATCATTAGTGTTGCTCAAATCACACAATTTGAGTTCCGCTTCGAAACATCTTTCCGCAAAGTTCTGTCCTAAACGAGATGGTCCTTATAAAATCATAAAAGCCGTTTCCCCTACAACATACGAAGTAGGTTCCGTCCAAAATTCTGCTGAAATCCTCGGAAAGTTCCATGTATCCGAGATCGCTCCATATATTGGTCCAACGATACCCAATCCCGTAATACCAAAACGAAAATGTGGAAGACCAAGAAAAACAGCTCCTGCTTCACACACGAGGACGTACGTGTGAACCAGAGGGGGATGAAACGTGCCTAGTTATTCGTTACCACGTCAGAGGGCAGCAGGGACATAACCTAAGATGTCATAATATAGAGTGTACCTACCTTACATTATTACTACTATGGTTGTCGTGCTGTTTAATGTATTATTTTTATACCATTTGTTGTTAAGTCCTTTTTCTTGAATGTGTTAAAGCTAAATAAAATACCGTTGTTCTTATACATGTGCCGCCGTTTGCAATTCGTTTATTACCGTAAAACCGTCTGATTACTATTATTTTGCAATAAAACTAATACCTAACCTATCGAACTCAAATGTTACAACTACTATGAGAACGATGCAAATCAAGATATTCAAGACTTGTTCGTTTGGGAATCAAAGGCGATATGCACGTACCCAAACTTCTCAATGGCACTGCAGCAATGGATTTGCTAATCAATAGAACTGCCGTCTAAGACTGTTGTACCGTTTAAAAGATAATGACCTAACCGCACATCGAAAGTTCTTAGGAAACCTCAAAACAGAAGTAGAATCGTTATACAGATCAACAGACAGAATGTCTATTCAATTAAGTCATGTAGGCCTATTTAGCTTGCTGTTTCCAATCTGTGCGAAATGGAGTTTTGGTGCAAAATTCGCAAATGAATGGCTTGTCTCATAAACAAACAGATCCAAGACGCATAAAAGAATGGGAGTTGAAGTGCGCAGTCCGAACACTAATCTCTCGACTGCCTTAGTGTTATCCGCAATCTTCTTTAGAGTAGAAATACACACCATAGATTTCTGCGCTTGAGCATTACTAAACAGAAGTATTCGTATAGCATTGAGTCTAAATGGGCCTGTAAATGTCGAGTTATTACATCGCAGTTGCTTATAAATAATAGGGTGTCTGAATAAGATTTCGGCATCTAGGACAAGCGACTCTAACGCCACCTAAATCAATCCTAGAATGCTCTGAACAATAACTAACAAGTGGCTTTTACTGTCGAATTCATGGATAGCCTTAAGACACATTTATGGCATCACTTGAGCAAGAAAGTGGAGCTAAAACGTATAGATCAACAGACTTTGTAGCGACCCGAATATTTCAATCGATATTTTTTCCATTTTTTTTCGGACAAAGCATTGTATCAATTACAACAACCATACTTCGGAAGCTAATAACGACGAAACCATCTTAATAAAAAAAATGTACCAAACCGCACAAGAAAATTGGAAAGTAATTTAAAAATATCGTTGACAGAGAAATATACTGTAATTATAAACAGAATTTAATTTGGTACGAAAAAGAAACAAGAACGATATGCATTTACAAATACGCTTCAGTAGCTCGTCACCAACTCGTTCGCAGATCGTCCTCTTTTTTCCAGAATCTATCCGCCAATCTACAAACGTTGCCCCTATTCGCGTAACTGAACACAATGGCTTTTAGAACGTATTAAAAATGTATAGACCTCAGTTGTTTTCCTTCAATTATCCTCGTATTTCCTCTGCCTACACTCACATTTTCAGACTTTGTTTCTGGCTCGCTGGGAAAACCAATAAGCAAGCCAAGCGAGAGCAAGCGAGGCGAACAGGCAACCGACGACGGGTTCACCGCCATATTCCCGTCATTAAAATCGATAACCCATTAGCAATGAGAAACCCCCCTAATGAAAGTTGTAACTTCCGCCGTTGCAGGAAGTTACATTACAAGTTTGATTTTATAATTGGGACCCGCTGCACTTTGTATCGTTAATGAAATATGTTTTAATAATGCTGTAAACGAAATAATATATACAATGGCCGTCCAAAATATAAAGACCGAGTAATAAAAATACGTATTTTTGAACAAAACAAATGTGGCAATGAATTTCTTTTGCATCATAGATGCAGAGATTTTTTATTCTTAATTATGTATTTTATATAACTTGAAGAAATGTATTGACCAAAAAGGGCAAACTCAGAACTTTAGTTCATTAATTATTTAAATTTAAGTCCCTCTATCGACATAGTCCCGCTTCGAACGGACCTGAATACTGAAGCAGACGTTATAATAAATATAGAAGAATAACAAATAAATTTGACAAATATTTATTTACTTCATTAAAGAAAAATTAAACTGTAACAAAGAAAATGGTAAACGACATGACCATCGACTTTAATTTGGAAAATTCCCGAATATACCAAATTATTCTGTTAGCCGATTGTGGCGTTCTAGCCTCTCATACGTTCCACACAATTGTAATAATTACCAAACGATTGTGAACAGCATTAAAAAAGTAGATACATTCTCATTGACTACAAAACACAAATTGGCCCGTATTGAAGAGTCTGGATAAAACTAAACTCTGGATAGTTTACAAGTGATTTGTCAATGAAAAACAAAATTTTAGGCAGTTTGAATCATAATCAGAGATTACCGAAATCCAATTCTAGTGTAGGTATCATGTATAGCCAATTCTTAATAAACGGTTCATTGACTTGCTAGCAACAGAGGGCTTCAAACTGCTTCCAATTAAGAGCAATTTACTGACTAAGGTAAAAAAAAATGTAATACATAGGATGATCCATGTCAAACAATATTTGTTGTGCTACGTGATATAAATCAAACCACATCACAATTTTTTTCTCGGTTCCCGAGCCTCAAGCTCTTGCATCCACAGGTGTTGGTGCCTTTTCAGGTTTACTTGGGTGTCTCTTTACAGAGTCCCCAGATTTAGGGTTTGGTTTATCTTTTTGTGGTTCCATGTGAGTCCCACGAGTAAGGGGAAGAGTAGGTCGACCCAACACAGTGCCCCAGTACATGGGTAAGGCATTTATACAATGGCATGCGCCCGGTGCCCTAAAGGATGGTTGATAGAGATTGATCCTCTATTCAGCCATGCATCTCATCAACTCGATCACATCCCCACGATTGGACAATTAACCCAAGGCCTCCCACTCCCAGATGTTGCAAAGCATGAGCTGGGAGCCTGGTCTAACGATGATAAGACTTTTCAAGGAAAACCCTACCACCAGCAACGTTTATCCCATGTGCAAACTCTAAGTCACCGAGAAAGCAGGCCAGTTTATCGACAGGCACGTCTAGATCCAATCTGTTTAGCATAGAAGAGAAGCACCTTGTGTAGGATGTGACTCTTCACCACGCACATTGGTCTTGACTAGTGTACTAACACTAGCGCTGGTGATGACAGGGTCCGAGGAATAGGCATACTAGATACCCCCTCAAGTCCATAATGTCCTGGCTTCTAAGTTAAAAATTTACTGTTAAGTCATTATGTTACAACAGAAAGTAAAAATAATTAATAAAATCGAAAATGTACCTCCGTCTTGCAGCATAATATTTATACCAGCTAACTTAATTCAATTAGTTACTCCTAAAGTTCAGTTTAACACATAACCTTAACTAATTTAGAATACTACTAAAATTTGACTTATTTTGTGGTAAAATCTAACCAAAAAGACCGACGGACTGTATTTCCTACAGAGGAGAATAAATTCAGAACAGAATTTATCACCACTCTATAGAGAGTCTATAATCTTAAGCTGCTTTTTAGGAGGCAATATACAAGCGAAGATGTAAAACAACATAATAAATATTGCAACCACAACGGACGTTGCAGAGTTACTTGAGCGTTTAGAGTAAATGCTTCCGTGATGCATAACATGCAGTAAACGTTTCTTCCTCAATTCTCGCGTTTCATTTTCATACAGACACCACCATCCATCCACCGCATGCATTGTGGGATAATGTTCAAACATGAAATATACAGCCTGTGTTTTGTCACGGTTCTGGATTTTAAGTACCTACTTTATTATTTGAAGGAAGTGTATTGTTTCCTAGAGGATATGTATGTAACAAAGCGTAATATTCAAGATTTAAACGAGCTTCTTAATAACAACCAGCTGGAATTATGCGGCGAGCTACGTAAGATGAATTGTTAGGTATTCTGCAATATGCATCTGCAAGATATTTTAATGTTCTTAATTTTATGTAGACTAGACCTAAATAAGTTACATTGAGACTGCAAGCAAAACTATTCTAGTAAGGGCAGTTCAAAAATCGCTTTATTGGTTGGGCAGAATAGTTCAGTTTTATTTTAAAAATGTGTCAAAGTTATATCCGTTAAAGTTAGTGAAGCTACAATTAAAGTGCAATCAATGATAGGGAATGTAGCTGGAATTATATTATCATTTTATTTAAACTATTTTTTCCATTCACTCTGGCTTCATATTCTTGCTAAGATGGTATATTTTCACTCATCCAGTACAAATGCTCTAGTCAATCGAGCTGCTGTTTTTCGATGGCTCCTTGAACCGCTTTCAGGATTCTTTGATCGTCACCTCATTCCTAATTTTGTCCTTTCTTAGAACTCCTTCTACCTTTCTCAGAAATCTCATTTATACTATTGTTATTCTTTTCTTTTATTTGTAGTCGCCCAATACTCATTATCATATACCAATGAAGGTTTTACTTGTTTTTGTATACCTCTATGTTTATTTCTTTATTTTTCAGAAAGATGCCTTTAAACATCTTATACATAGATCCTCTCTGTCTTTCCTATTCTCTCTTTTTTCTATTTATCTACCTTTCTTACATTATTGTACCTAAATATTTGAAATTTTTGATTTATTTTAATCCACTTCCCTCTAAACATATTTGTTTTTTCATTTATTTATCATGGCTATCTTCCTCGATTCTGATTGCTATATATTTAAATTCTGTTGTAGGTTTTCTTCTGAATCTGATGCTACAAACTTGTATTCTCCCGTTGCATTCTCCGGTTACCAGCTATCATTTTCTTGGATCTCTGTTCACAGTTTTTTATGACATAATCTATTAATATTGTAAACAGCAAAGGGCTGAGAACCTAGCCCGGTTTAAAACCTATTTGCTGAGATTTTTCCCCTAGCTGCCTGACTATAAACATTAAATGTTGCATACTTTTGCCTGTCCTAAATCCATGCTCTCGTCCTTCTTATGCTGGTTCTATTATATCTTTTAGCCTTTATGTTAGTCAATATGTTATTTAATAGATTAAACAATTCTGTCATTACTTTATCTCGCATATATTTCGTCACCTCTGCCACCATTTTGTTCTCTCCGGAAGACTTTCTAATTTTCAATTCAGGAATGTATTTCCTTAATGTAATGTAGTACATACGTGTTCTTCTTTACAGTGGACTTCTTTAGTTGCTTCTGCTACTTCTTTAAAATGTTGTCTCCATCTTCTCATTATATGTACGTATGTTTTCCTCTGTCGATAGGTTTTCATCCTCAATCTTTCTATTTTTTAGCTGTATTGTTTTTGTATCACGATTACTTCACATTACTATAGAACAATTTCTAATTTTCTGAGTAATCTTCCTTCGTCTTATAACCAAATTTTTCCATGACTCCTTTTCACGTACTTAACCGGCTAGCTTGTGCCGCTTGTAGAATTATTTCTTTAGGTCGCATCTATTTGTGGTATACTTCTTTTACAATACTCGTCCTATTATTAATTTTGCATCTATCTCTTCTTGGTAGGTCTGTTGTACGTAATTGTCTTTTGATTAACAACATTTTATTTCGTTATTTGTTATCCTCATCCTGTTTTCTTCCTTGTTGGCTAGTATGGTTGTCACCAGTTCTAATCTTGCTGGGTGGTGGCTGCTTATTTCCACATGCCTTTTCACTCTTATATCTTTTACCATTTTCCAATTATCTCTGTTTATAACAATATGACTTTTGTGCATGAATTTTGTATTTGCAATCACATAGTCATTTTCAACACTCCATTCTTTGCCATATGTCTTTCTATTCCTACATTTCGGCTCATATCAACCATTCGTATTATTCTATTTAATATAAAATAATCGCATTTCTCTACATTTTTTTATACACATATTCCAGACTAAATAAATCGTTACTATAACCTGAAATAACTCTTCTAGATTGCTTCAAAATTTCACTCATTAACTTCTCTGATATTTCTACGTGCCTGGTTTTGATTATTAAAAACGTAATCCTCTCTTACAAGGTTATTTAATTTTTGTTGTTCATTATGGCCGAAGAGCAAAAATAAAGAAACCTGCAAAGCTACCGGCCGAATACTTCCGTATAAACTTCAACTCCAGTTAAATTACGAATGAAATACAGCGGAAGTCTAAACAAGTAAGTACTGCGGTTGTGAATTTCTGGCGATATTAAAAACCACCCCCTCGTGATGAAATGGCGAATTATTTCTGGAAGGAAAAATGAAACCGTCCGACATGTAAAATATGAGGAAAGTAATTTTAGATTTCGGTATTCTCTTCCGAGGCAAGAATAATGACCGATTATAGCGTGGACTTTTATTAAATTATTTTGTTAATTCCAAGCAGTGATCACAAACCTCGAACAACTATGTAAGTTAAGTGCAGTGTTTTCGATATTAAAATTTTCGTATGAAAAATGCATATATATTTTATTATATTGAAAAATTATTAAGTATAGGATAGAAATTGGTTTGTATAAATGTCAACATTGTCGTTGTGAAAGGATGTTTGAACAACACTTTCTGTTTTAAGATGGAATTTGCAAAACACAATATTTGTTGGAATAAATGAAGAACTTTGATTGAATGATGGCAATCTAAAAATTTCCTTATGCAACATTTTTTTTCCTTTATCCATTATGTGCTAATTATATTTTTAATCTCTGCGCATACTTAGAAATCCATATCTGTTTGTAAAGATTTCATTCTTAAATTTAATATTTCATAAAAGAACATTTTGTCTGTGAAAAGCTCACCTGATTTCTATATTCTTCAGAATACATTTTATACATATTTTGCATTCCCAGATGGCAAAAACTTTGCGTTTGTTTGTTTCCTTGTAACACGAAATATATTCCAGTATTCTGTTTATTTGATCAGTAACCTCTTGAACTTTACTATTAGAGAACTTACACCTTCCTTGTCTAAGCTCTCTTTGACACGTAATAAGGCCACGTCTGTCAAATATTTTGAACTCAGTATTAACTTTGAATGTTATGTTTTCCTATAGTTCTATGTGTATTTCCTAGCAAATCATTTTATTGTTGATTTTGTAAGTTCAGCTTTTCAGTTATATTTATAGCAACAAGCAATAGTTTTGTAGTTTTCTATTGACGTTTGGTTTGTTACCTACTCTATTTGTTTCTTTTATTGTACTTTAAGATGTAGTTATTACAAAGCAATAAAACTTATTCTATTCTATTCTAATAAAGTTCTTTTGTAAGAGAACTCTCTTGTAACTGGTAGAGTTGTCCAGTCATACCAATTAGAATTGTTACTGTTGCCGCTATATGCCAACTCCATTGATACCGTAGGAGAATCTAAAATATTTAAATAATCACATGAATATTAATGACCTTGTGTGCATTACATTATACCGTATATTTGCATGCTAAATAGGTTTTAAATCGCCCTAAAATGTAGAAACTCTTGTCGTTACGATTTTACCTGTATGTGTACGGGGTTTGGGTATCTCTCGCATTATTATACTGTGACAGGACTGTCCAAAATAAAATTTTAGTTACAGGGTCATTCCTGATATTTAGACAATGCCTACTGCGTTTATTATACGAAGTGGAAAAATGTTTAAATACAAAGGTTGTAGCGTTTACCTTATGAAAATATTTTCAAAGATGATATAGAGATATCGGATAGTAAATAAAAAACAGCAACATTATAAATCTTCACATTTTTTTATAATTCGAAAATATTGGTATGTTGACTTTTGGTGTAGCCGTTTTCGAAATATTTCCGTTTTTAACAGGTTCAACGAAATCGAAGTTGCCATGAATAATAATAAATATATTAAACGTCATTATTGATTGTTTTTATACGACTGTCAGATTATTTCATTAAAATGAATTACACAGATGAAGAAAAATTAGAAATTTTTTTTTTAGTGTGTGTGGGTGCAACTCCGTAAGCTGTATTACTTGTCTGGCTATCATGCAACTCTTGCGGTGTAGTTTAGTGTGGTAAGTTGTGTTTAAATGGCGTTGTGACAGCATCATATCGCCTTTTAATGCCGCGCTGTTAATCACTTTGCTCCCAACAGCGAATGGCAAGTCGATCCGGGATTAAACTCTCTGAAAAAATGTCACCGTCCCTCCAGAGAATTGAACCCCGGCACCTATCGTCCTCTCACAACAATAGTCAGCCGCCTAACCACTGCGGCCATCGACCCGTTTTAATAACTCGCCTATATAAAAAAAACAACAATAATGTTGCTCAAAAGCAGAGTATCGACATATTCATCCCGAACTGTCACTTTGGAAAATCTACAGAAAAAATTCATACTTTTTTACACAAATAGCGATATCACCAATATAAAAAGTTGCAACTACAAAAATTGACAGATAATCATAAAATTAGAAAAGTAGAATATGTTGTTTAGAAAAATTGAAGACATTGATGACTTATTTAATAAGTCTTTGTGGAGCGATAAATCTACGTTTACCAAGTAAGAGTGTATATCCGAAACACACATATGTGGGCATTAGAGAACCTCCACTCTTATATTGAAATTAATAATTGCCACTTTATTAAACTATATTATCACGTTTTAAAAATGCAAATATTTCGAAAATGGCCACACTAAAAGTCAACATACCATATATTTTTGAATTCAGAAAAAAAAATATGTATTAATTTTTCTTTTAATATACAGGGTGTTTCATTAAAGATTTATAATGTTGGTGCTTTTTATTAACTATCCGATATCGCTGTATTATAAAACATTTTCTGGCGATATAAGATAAACCATACAACTTTTGTATTTAGAGATTTTTTCCACTTTGTATAATAAACGCAGTAGGCGCTGTCTAAATATAGGGAATGATCCTGTACATACAAATCAATGAAACACTGGAAGATGTTAGTGCAGAGTATGAACAACATTGGGCCGAGTACTGATCCCTAACGACAACTTAGGGAGCCAAATTCTGTTTACTGATGACTCAAGATACTTCTTCAGATTTCCAAATGGTCGCTAAAGAGTGTGGTGAAGAAACGATGAAAGATTTCCTACGGCAATTTTTGTATCCAGACTCAATTTGAACTTTCTATGGTATATTACCTGGAAGTTCAGAGTTACTGGTGGTTTACAGATATCTTGGAATCACATGTGTTAAGTTTTGTTCCATTTATCGACGACATAATTCATGCTTATGCATGTCAACGCCCGACCTGACATTGCAGGAATTATAAATCATTATCTAGATGAAGTTAAAATTAATTGAATTGTCCGACCTCCTAAGAGTCTCAGACTTATATAACACTTAATAACGGCTCGTATTCCTGGAAAGTGAAGATCTAAGAGAAGCAATAATTGTTTTGCGGAACGTTAATTTGGATATAAAAAAATTGTTACATAAACTGCTGTACAATATATTCGTTTCATTTCAAATTTGAAACCAATGTTTTACAAAGTAAAATTTCTTAGTTCTGGAAATAAGCCCCGAAATGTGTATAGATCAAGTTGTGTGTCGTTAATTGTATATCAATTAGTTACGGTTGACGTAATGCACATATATGTTTACTCCTAATATCATTTCACCGCTATTCAAATAGTTATGTATGTTTAAATACGTGATCAGTAATATTTCAAAAATGTTCGTGTTTATCCAGCTTTATATTCTCATACAACTTAAAAGGATATTGGAAATTACCGCTAATTACACAAAGTTTAACTTTCTCCGAATTTTCATCTATCACTCAATCAGCGAATTTATACTATATACCTCGAATCATGAGAGGATCCAATGTAATTATAAATAAGTTTAACCGCTGCCATTCCATCCTCCTACGCTTCTCCTTTCTCCTGCGTATCGAACGCTAGCTATCGAAGGCGATTGAAACTTACTCGAGAACTCGGAATAAATGGCGGCAGCGTAAATCTAGTTAAAATAAATGTCCGAAATGTCCGGCATTCATTGGCAGGATCTTGTTTGCCCGGACACTCGAACTCCTGATAAATTATCAGACCGTACCGTACATTTGATGCCTTCAGTCTGTATATTTAGATTTAAAAGATAGATGCGCTCACCGAACAAACACTATAAAACTTCCGAGTGGAACGAGATCGTCTTTTCGGATAAATAAAGTTTGTGTAAAGTTGCTTTTCCCGTATTGTATTCCGGTCTTCGGAAAGAACTGATTTGTACCCAATTATTGAATAGTTTCTTGACATGAAATTAATAAAAAAACAATCGGTGAATATTAACATAATGTGTATCTGTGTTTCTTTTTTCCTGTGTATCTACCATTAATGCAAATGAATATAAATGAGATCTTTCAGATCTACATTAATCATTATCCTTCCAATTTCGTATTACAAATTAGTTATGAACCATAACAGCAAAATCGTCTTCCGCAAATGTCATTTATTTTCTTTCGCAGAATTTTATCCGACGTCCTAGTTTCTTCGAAAGGGACATTATAATCATTGAAACGTCAATCAAAATACACGAAGAGATAGCGCAGACTGTAGCTATTCAAAACATTCTGTCATCCTCTTATATTCAATGGAAGCATATCAAACTTGTTATCAACCATAAAAGTTTAAACGACGGAATCGTCTTATATTTCCATTCGAAGTTATAATTAAATTTTTATTACTATACATTTTGAATAAGACGGCAGGGTATGGTTTGGAATATTATATTTATGAAAAAAGAACGATTTTAAATTGATCCAAATATTGTACACATTTCATGTTTAAAGAACATGGCACAAAATTTAAACACAATGAAAAATTGTTTTAAATCTGCCTTTCTTCAAGTGTAGGTTTAATACCTGATTATCTATATCATGGAAGAATTAGTTAAGATACTTGTTTTGTTTATAAAAGTATACTTGACCCTTTACATGTTTCACTTGCGACTCATTTACAATTCTAGTAGATCCTGTGATACCAATAACTCCACTTACTTGATTATATACCTTTATAAATGTTATCCTCATAGTTACGAATTGTATTTTCCAACTCGATCCTCTTTTATTTCCATATTTAAAAAGACACATCTTCTCAAAACAAATCCTGACTTTTACATTTTACAAGCTTATAAGGGCAATTGTACGATTGCTATGAACAGAACTGATTATATTGCTAAAACAACCAACTTTTTAGATAACTTAACGACTCACTAATGAAGATGCTAAACATGTACATAGGTATAATTCGTACTTAAGCTATACTGCCTTAAGAAAATTTATAAACCTGATATCCTTCTACAACCCATCATTAGTATAATCAACTCAACAACTTGTAATTTGTCGAAATACTTAAATAGTATTTTGCAAGCTTCCTTTATTGAAAATTTTCATTACAATATTAAAGATATTTTTTCCTTTAATAATGCTTTAAATGAGTTCGAGTCCCTGGCAACCATGTCCTTATCTCTCTTGACGTCATTTCCTCATCCACGAATATCCCCTTACACCTGTTGGTTGACATTTTTAAACAGAGCTGAAACCTAATTGTTCCTAATATCACCCTGTCACAGGAGAATTCCATGTTACTAGATGAATTTATATTTAATCGTTCCTACTTTTCATTGAACAATAAATTTTATTTTGGTCAACGAGTGTTAAACACTCCTATGGGCTTACCAATTAGTTCTATTTTAGCACTCGACCACCTGTAAGATAGAGTTATATCTGATTTGCCTTTTTAATGAGCTTTTTTATACGAATAGGTACGTTAGTGATATTATTTGTGTACCCTAACGATTTTTATAGGCATATTTAGTTTACTGTAGAAAGAAAGAGCACCATAGTATTCCACATTGGTGTCAAGAACCGATCTACTTTTCTTTGCATTTTAAGCGTTATTTTGGAAGGACTTTATTAGCACTTCCCATACCTAGATGTAGTCGTGTTTGAGATTTTTCGATTGTTTTGAAAATTTTTGAATTTACGTCACGTTGCTTAATATTACATACCTACCTGAAATAGAGGTTATGGGTAAAAGAAATCTTAAAGTTTCCGCTACAGTTCTTAGAATTAGTATAGTATGGTATAGAGGCTGTCCAGACCATTAAATCTTGATTTTCTCAAATACAGTCACCCATTTCGTTTTCAACACTGTAGTGTATTACCATTTCCTGTACCTATCTGTAATAATTTTCGAACTATTAAAGTTTTTGATTGAGTTTGTTGAAAATTATAACATTTTATTAATAACGAGGGAATGAAATAACAACAAACGTTATTAATAACTGTTACCTCAACTTCTCAAGACTGGCTTCGTTGTGTTCATTGAATTAGAAAATGAAAATTATTCATACATAGATATTTTTAATTTTCTATTCATGTGGAATTTTTTTATAAACAATACAAAAACATTGTGAACCTCTAATAAACATAGAAATACATAAGAAGCTATAAATGTTGTTTCTAACTGACCAAAATTCAATTTGATGCGTTTAGATTTCCGTTTGGCCAGTGGTGTCAAATGAAGATATCTCTCACTGAATACACAGCAAATTCTTTACTTATACAATATTTTTACATTTCCCACGAATATAAAATAAATATAAACTATCCTTCTTCGAATGATTTTCAATTTCCATTTCTTTGGCATAATGAGGCCGGAGTTGAAAGGTTATAGTTAGTTCCTAATAACAACGTTTGTTGTCATTTCCTTGGCTTCCTATTAAGAAAATGGTATAATTTTCTACAAACTCTATCAAAAACCTTAATAACTCGAAAATTATTACAAATAGGTGTGGAGATTGCGAATACAGTTCGATGTAATTCTGTTTCAAAATGTAAAAACAAGATGGGACATTCTATTTTAGAAAATCGTGTTTTAATAGTCTGAAGTTGTACCAAAAGACAATTAAGTTTTGGACACCCTGTATATAATGCACTAATTCTAAGAACTGTAACAAAAACGTCAAGATCTATTCTGTCTATAACCTCAATTTCAGAATTTTGATTCCATACGGCACATAATATTAACCATCATGATATAAATTCAAAAATTTTCGAAAAAGTCGAAAAGTGTCACAAACGAGTGCATCTAGGTATAGGAAGTGCCAATAAAAGTCCCTCTAAAATAACGCTTTGATTTCGAAAATGCAAAGAAAAAGATCTCATTCTATTTGAAATAAGAAAGTTGATGTCAATTTGCTGTACATGCTTCAGAAATATTTTTAGTGCTTGCAACTTTGCAGAGGCCCAATTTCTGTAATGGTTGATCTCAATCAATCACCCTCTAAAGAAAATACACAAGGCTATCTACTTTTTATGTAAAAAATATAGGTTCGTATAGTTTTGTTAGAAAATGGTGTTAATAGAAGATTTACTGTTTATTATTCAGTATATTGAGGATGATCATTTTTTCCTAGGACGCATATGTTTTTGGTTGTAACGTCATCGAATTATTTTTAAATAGTAATCTATATTTTTCATCAATATCAAAAATATATAGCCTTATATATTTTCTTTACTGTCATGTAAAAATATCATAACACATTAAAAAAAATTGTAGAAAATTCTACGAAAATTGTTGAAGACATTATCATTATGAATATGTTTGAAGCTTTGGTGGCAATAGTACTGCCATTTTGCAAAGACAAACTTGGTGTTTAACTATCTAACCAACTATAATTTAATACAAGAGATGATCTATACATACATTTTAGATTTTCAAATTCCCCACGATTAAGTATTTGAGTGTGACCAACTCTATGATAAAAGCTTTATACTACATTATTTAAATAATCACTTGGGTATTTGCGCGTATTTGATCTCATATTCGAGTTTCATTTCTGTCTGTAATGCTTTTAAGATGCCTCCACAAAAAGGAAAGTTTAAACACGTAAACAAACAACGTAAACAAACACGTGAAACAGTTAGAATAAAAAGAGAAAAGAACTAGTAAAAGAATATATTATAAATAATAATAAAGTAAGCAATACGAAATGTCTAAAGGACTATATACTGTAATGACATTATCCTGCTTCCGTTTCTAGATATTACGTAAATATGCCGTCATACCATTTGAGTTACAATATCACATCCTGCAATCCTAGAACCCATTTAAAAGTTTTTCTTCTTAAAACTATTCTTCAAGCTATTAAACTCCAACGTTAGGATAGACATAAATTATATTCTTAACAAATTTACAAGACTCTATTATAATGTTAATTTAAAACTAGTTTCCTTAGCGGCCAGCTTATATTTCATAGTAAAACCGTACTTAATCTTAAGATAAACTATGAATAGTTCCAATTTCAATTAAAGTTTTCTCGACTATTACTCTCAGTGTCTACATATTTAAATCTGTAAATTTACGCTCGTTTTATTGTTAACAAGAACCAATTAACATTATTTCGCAATCTCATCTCATTTCTGCTTCACCAACGGCAATAACACTTAACAAGATGATCCACGAAATTCTCCATGATTCTCACGGAACCTGACTGCACAATGATACGGAACCCTTATACGCCACCCTTCCGTTCGCATTTCGGGATTCCCATAAACGAGAAATTACCTCATCTACCAGCAGTCCGCGTCTACCTGACTCTATATCTCGTGTTTCGGGCAACGCACTACGATTAAATTTAATTCGAAGGGCTACTACTGCTCTCTTAAACGAATGTAAGAAAAGTTGTTAATTAAAAATTAAGTAGACCGAAGGGTGTACGAAAATAGCGGATCCACTGTCAAGCTCGTGCGGGTTTTTACGATAAAAATGTATAATTTTGTAATCCGATTATACCGCTCTAAACTGTGAACCTTAGTTTGCGCGCTTAGGACCGTGTTAAATTTAAACAAGTTTTATTTTAATTTTGCTGTTCTCTTTCCGTTCTCGTTTTGTTTGTTATAAAATTATAAATATGCTAAATGAGAAAAAAATTGTATTTCTGGGGAGAGATTTTCATTTTTTAATTTGTTTTCTAGAAAAGTTAAGAGTATTTTACTTACCAAGGAAAAATAAAGATTTTTTTCTTCTTTAATGAAATTTAATTAAATTAAACTTGAAATTTTATAGCTAAAAGGGAATTGAGGTTCATTTACTTCCTCTTTAACATAATTGCGCAAAAAAAAATGTTTAGAACTAAAGTATAGAATAAACCATGCATATTACATCTAATATGCCTAATACCGTTGCTAATACCTAACAATATGGATTCAATCTGGTATCAGCAAACAAACAACATCAACAACAAGACAATATCGCAAGTGTTGAAACTGCTTGAGACTCTAGAGGTTATCCAACCTGGATTTTGCAAAAAAAAAACTTCAACATCTTTAAAAGCTATTCTCCATACTATAATTGAACCGACGTCATATGTTGAGTTAACAGATAATTTTATATTGATGAAGTACTTATCAAATTTGCACATTTATAAAATAAAATATAAAAATAATGAATAAAAAATATAAAATGACTTTTACGTAGAATTTCCTTTAATAAACAATTTTGGTGGATGCGCCTGCAAACTTGTTTATCTTCGTAGCAAATACAGTCCAAACAATTTAAACTACATCCGATTCAATAAGATGATTCTAGCCAAGCTCCCAAACGAATAATCCCCATTCACTAAATGCGAAAAGAGGGTGAAAAGAGGTACAGAGTAAAGATAAAATACCCTAGGATGGTCGCCGGAAAACTCATTACCGCTCAGAAACGTAAATATTTCATTCCGTCCCTCGAGCGGTTTTTATTTTTCTCCTGCGAAAAATCAAACGGTAGCTGTATGAGGACCAGCAGTAAGCGCTGTGACTAAAAACGGCGAAGATAAACGAGAAACGACGGCAAATCTGAGAGGGGCTCGCTCGATCAAATCCGAAATTTAAACAGAACGCTAGCCAATTGGTTTTTAAAAGCGCTTTCCCATCGATAGCAACTGTGAATGTGGGCAGCTAATCTCAATTGAACGTCTTTCTGTGGAAAAAGAAAAGGTAAATACGAAAATAAATGATAGAGTTTAAATTTGAAATAGCAAATAAAATTAAATTAATTGAGTTGTTAAAGTTAGATGGAAAACGGACTTAACATTTTGAAAAACAATTAATAATAATACAAAAGTGCCATTTTTATAATATTATACAATACATTTAGTTAAAATTTAATCCATTTTTACATAACCTACATTTATTCTTTTCCAAAAAACACTCATTCGCTACAGGCGCATCAGATTGTTATCTCCACTTTGGACAAAACTAAATAATTAACGTGAGTGAAAATGGGATAAAGACATTTTATTAGCTGTATGACAAAGTGAACTTAAAATTTACAAAACGATAACAACCTATCATAGAGTCTTAACCCTCACAGCTAGGTTGTATACGAGGAACAAAGTTCATAGCCTGCTCAAGAATTAATGTTTTTGACTTGGATATACATCATCAAGCTGATTGATCAAGAAGTAAATACCTCCCCCTATCCGCTGGTGGTCATAACAATTACTTGGGTTTATTTAATTCGTAGTAGCCGGTTCACATCCCCGTGGGTAATCTTCGCCAGTAATCTTAGCTAGCAAAGTTTTCATTTGGATAGGTTCCACGAATTCTATAATATCTCATAACAGCGAGTCCATTCCAATAGGTGTCTTAACAACTTCCATACGTAGGTCAGGACGTATGAATGGTCATGTACTGACAGTTCTTACCCAAGGGTAGCCCCTATCTAGAAATCAAACTTTTGGCCTGGTAGTATCCGACAAGCAGTTGACTAATTTTCACCGATCCATTTTCGTACAACTAACTTGGAGTGATCTCTGGACAACTGTGGATGGCAATTACTTTGACCCCTAAGCTGGTGACTTCGACATACCTAACTTTAGAGTCCAATATCCGTGTTTCGTGGTGGTTTGGACTGTTACTGCTGGAAGGCACTACAGTGCATCTCTGTAACAATAAAGACAGACAGAATCCTGTTCGTCTTTATGAACAGTGGTACCATCTAATCGATGTAATTGAAGATATAGGTATGGTCTCCGCACTCTTAAACAAACTCTCTCTGCATGTAAATGGTTTTCCAGTACAGGTCGACCAGAATACCATGGGAGTGATTTATAGTTAATGTAACAATATAACAAACGGAATGAGGGCTGTCGGCTTATACACCCCCAACGCATGAGCCATTAGATCCGCCTTTTACATCAGCGCGCCAATCACAATTGAGTGCTGCAACTTCATACTTCTACCCAATCTCTCAAACTTAAGCGTGATTGCAGTTTTGACTTAATATTTTTCATTAGGGCTTGCACAGGCTCTTTAGTGATTTCCTCGGAAGCCTTTCACCATTTGTTTTTAAACTCTTGTTCGTTTTTCAGAACTTGCTTGATCGTCAGTAGTTTGGAAAATCTGCTTTTACATGCATTACTAAAATTATGCATGAATTTGTTATACAGTTTTCTTGCGCGACGTTTTGCCATAATGTTTTGGTTATGGTTGTGGTTTGGTGCTCCATTTACTTTATATGAGCGTAATCCTGCTCGTTTGCATACCTTTTGCACACAAGAAGCTGACATTTTAACTTTGTTGGCAACATCTCTTACCGATAGTCTAGGATTTCGCTTCAGAACGGTCAACGCCTCCTTTGCATTTGCTTGTAACACAAAGATAAACAGTTAGAGTATCTTTTAAGCACATAGGTAACTGTTTATTTTGGAACTTCAAGTGTTTTAGAGATTACGGTGTGAGACATGTCAAGATTTTCCGGCCCTTTGCGCATAATCAACTCGCGATCATTTTCCTCCATTGCTACCTCGTTTTAGACTAATTTTTTTCTTGCAAAAACGATTAAATAAATTCGACGATGTCGAAAACTTTTACGCACTTTAGTTTGTGAAATTAAGTTTACCGATTTAAAGAATTTTATTTGCTGGAAAATTAAGTAGCTATTTTGGTTGATAAAACTAAATTAATTAACGGATCGTATAAATTGATTTATGTAGCAGCCATGTTTTCTTAAATATAATTTACGTATTACTCGCTTAAGTCGTATTTGAAAGGTCTCGGAAACTGTAAGAAGTACTAAATGTTGCTTATAATGTCATCTGATGGGGACGCCGAAGTCTAAATCGCCCTCTATTTTTTTTCTGAAAATAATTTGTATTAACCTATATATATCATATACGTCATGTAATATACATCAAATTATATACCAGTTTTGTTTAATTTGGGAAACAATTTTTATAAACTAAATAACAAGATCGTTGATATCTAATATTCTTCTAAAATATAATAATAATATGCGGTAGTTTTTATATTAAAATCGGCCACCCAGAATAATATTTTTACCAAAAAGTAAAACTACAACATATTATTATTATATAACCGCAATGAATACAGCGATCATCCTCGAACTCCTAAGCAGATTGTCCCAACTTTATTTCACCCACATCTATCTTTATTACAAATACAACAGAGTTTAAATAGATTAACATCGTGAATCAAGCGGTCCAACTTACAAACACAGCATAAACGATATATTATCATCTTTAACCGCCTTGTATTATATATTATCATGATGGTATGGTCACGGTATTTACGAAACCCTGTATATGTATAATTATTGTTACAGAAAATACGGTCCGCTCAAAGAGGATTACCAGATCCAAACGGAGGAGTCGTTGCGCCGTACCATATCGGACGTAGGTGGCGCCCCTCCACCCCAGATCGGTGGTCAGCTGCAAAGGGGTAGGCCGGACGTGTTGCCCGGTCTGGGAGACGTGCCCGACGCATCTAGAGAGAGATTACCGGGAGGCACATTGTCTACCGCGGGGCCCACCACCACTACCATTCGAAGGAAGGATTCCGTCGCGAGGATGACATGGGATGGCCTGGCCTACGTCGTTACGGTAACTTACACACTCACACATATTTACGAGAACATGTCCAAATGTGTACGCAGGATTAATTTCGGTCACTCGGAAACATACTGCGCGGTCCCTTCACCAGTATAATAGTATTTGCCTTGCTGGCCTCGATTTTTTTGTAGATCTGAAAGGTACAGAGTTATTACTAAGCTATTTTTAAAATGTCTCCTTTCTTTGATTTGCGAATGATAAATGTATGTTCAGCTTAAAAACTGTCAAGGTTTAGGCCTTACGCTCGAAAGCGGTAGTGAAACGAGTTTAGAGACATTTAGTATTGTTCATAGATTGTTCTCTAGCTAATCCGTTTAAGTTATAATTTTATCACTATACTATATCTTCCACAGGAATATTGCTTTATCAAAAGTTTGAAATTCCGCTCAATTATTACACAACTTTTCCGAGTTCATGTGCACCAGGTTGGCAATACTAGATTTAATTTAGTAAAACTCTAATATTGTCTTCGTTGTTAGTTTCTGGTTGGTTGTCAAAAATGTATACTTTAAACAACAAGCGAGAGATAGATTTATAAATTGTTAACAATTATTGGAAAATTGGAAACTTAAAATACTAGGTATTTCTTAGATAGAGTTTTCCGCAAAATTAAAGAATACTATGAGGAAAATAAGTCCGCAATACATTAAAGAATACTATGTTTTTCTGCGATCCAACTGATGTTCTTCCTGAGTTTCATTAAATCAGCGACAATAATTTTACAGTTGCTCAAAATCTTGCACATGTAAGGGTTGCAAAACTTCCACATCGAAAGTGACAAGAAGATACACAAGTTCTATATTTTGTATCGCATGATCAGACAGTTCTACGGTTATTTCCAATTCCAACTCCAACCACCATAATCGTCTTTATACCACCTCAACCCAAACACTTTTTTTCTAGAATCTGACCACAAACCGAACCGTAATTTGTCACAAAATAACGCATCAGTTCAATCTTTTTCTTGTCAAATGAAAGTTTATTTGACTCGTTCCAATTTTCGTAAGCAATTATCATGTGCTAGCACAGGAATCCTAACAAAGTCGGATATTGAATCTATTTTCATCTAATTTATTTCTTAAAATTTGAGAATTGTCGCTTTCGCAATGGACGATGTGAAATTCAATTTTTAATAAGATTTCGGTTATGAAAAATTGCTATATGAAGACATCGATCATCATGCACAGTATTTGTTTTCACTTTCCACATTATATTTATATATATATTATATGTTACTTGATCAGTTTCTTAATAAAGCGTATTGAGGTAGCGTATTTATTTACGAACACAGTAGTAAAGAGCGCCAGCTGAATGCCAAGACAATCTCATGAAAATCCAACATACTATATTCCCACCAATCTCCTTAACGAAACACGCACAGTTCCCTACAGAAATACATTCCCTAACATAAACATACACACATAGTTAAAGCAAACATTAAACTAGACAAATAATTTTAACCTGGGATATGTTTCCAGTAGAGATCACATTAAAGCTCATTCTAATCAAACTGTGTAACTGATTTCTTTTTCTTTTTCTTTGAAAATTCAAACATGGTTTTATTACGAGCAAATTTACCTAAAAAAATTGGCAACTCAAAACGACATAGAAACAGGATTCTTGTTCTATGAAAATTCTTATTTTATAGATTTTTGTTTTACTAATTCAAAATAATTAAAATTACAAATTACGAATCTGGCCGGTCAAAGTCAAGTAAATCTGTATTTCCCAATACAATCGTGTTACAATGTAGACATTCAGGCTCATTTTTTTCCAAATTTATTGCCAATTATTTTGATAAAAGAACATATTAATAATAATAATAATAATAGATTCTTTATTACCCAACGATTTACATTTATAGGGCAAAAAATACAAATTATATCTACGCAAATACATAGCTCATGCAACTGTAACAACTCAAGATTACCTAATACATACAATATTATAGTATCTATTCTATTTAATATTCTATTCTAGTACTCCAAACAAGGAAATGAAATTTAAGAAAATATAAAGGGGAAAAAAGAAAGGAAGAAGCCAAGATTGATTGAAATTAAATAAAATTAAATGAAATCAACCAAACGCCAGGTCGCTGATGGAATTATAAAATATATCTCCATAATATACGTCAGCCAGACGACACATAGTATACAGCGGAGAATGTTGTAATAAATTTGTTCGGGAAAGTCGATATGCAAAGGTGGGGGCAGAACGAGAGGAAAGGCGAGGCACAAAGAAATTAACGGACAATCAGATGAACTATGAATTATCTTCCATAAGAACCTGGCTCCGTATATTGTCCTTCTGCTCTCCAGTGACGTCACGCCATGCCTTACTAAGAGCGAAGTATAGTCAATTCCTCTCTCAGGGTAAGAGTTATCCAGTTTGAAAGAAAGATGTTTTAAGAAACGGCGCTGAAACTTTTCAATAGATAATTGTAAGTAGATGTAGTGTGGAGACCATACCACAGAAGCATACTCAAGCTTACTGACAACAAAAGTGAAGTATAAAGTTTTAATTAAAGATATGTTATTAAAGAATTTAGATGAGTGTAATATAAACCCTAGTGTTTTTGAACTGGAAATAGATAAATTAGTAAGGTGTGGCACAAAAGAAAGGCGGGAGTCGAATAAAACACCAAGATCTTTGACAGTATAAGAACGTGTTAAAAGATTACCATCTATTTCATATATAGAATCGATGGAATTTACTTTCCTGGTGTAACAAACATTTATTAACATTCAGCTGTAATTTAAATTCAGAGCACCATTGGCTTATAGTATCCAAGTTCTGTTGTAGACAAAGTACATCATTGAACGACGTGATGGGAAGATAAATTTTTAAATCATCGGCGTAGGCTAGTCCTGGACAGGTTAGTGAATCAAGTAAGTCGGTAATAAACAAGACAAACAGAAGCGGGCCCAGGTGAGACCCTTGAGGTACTCCAGATGAAGGACAATAATCAGATGACTTATAACCATCGTAAAAGATATAATTAGTTCTCAGTATCAAATACGATCGTAAAAGCGATAGTAACGATGAACTCAACCCATACACTGATACTTTTTGCAATAGAATACCATAATCAATCATGTCAAATGCTTTGCTGAAATCTGTATATATTACATCAAGTTGACTTTGAGCATCAAGTCGCTCGCTGATAAATTCCGTGATTGATAATAAATTTGTAACTGTAGACCTACCACGAATAAAACCATGTTGATGAGGAGATATATAAGTTTTAGTGTTATAATATAAACAAGAATAGATGATGCTTTCAAAAGCTTTTGCAAAATTTGACGAAATAGATATGGGTCTATAATTGTCTATACAGGACTTGTCTTCCTTTTTAAATATTGGAACTACTCTGGCAGATTTCCATGCTGCAGGAAATGAATCAATAGAAATTAAATAGATATGATTTTTCAAACACAAATCTGCCATCCCGCACAAGAAAACTGGGAATAAGGTCATCTCCAACGGTCTTATTAGCACGGAAGGACGCCAAAACTTTGATTATTTCTTCAGAAGAAACGTGTTGCAGAGTAAAATTGCAATTGCTATGTTGAAACTCAGTAGAGAAATGTGAAGTACTCGTAATGATAGAAGAAAAATTGCTGGCAAAAGCTTCAACTATATCTTGAGGAGTGTCCAAAATTATATCGCTATAGTAGAGAGTGCTAGGTATACGATCTGTGCCTTGTTTTGCATGAATATATTGGAATATTTGCTTAGGATCAGATTTTATAGATTCCTCAACGTGATGAAGGTAAGAAGAATATGCAGAATGAATTTCAGTTTTGCAGAGAGCATGAACCCTCTTAAATTCACTCAAATAGTAAGAGTTGTGTATAGATTTACACTTGCGTCTGTAATATTCTTTCAACTTTAAATGTGATTTTATTGTAGCTGAGAACCACGAGGGGTACTTGGAACTTATAGAGTTAGCAGAGTATGTGGGCACAGAGCTATCGATTATACTGTAAAGGTAGTTATAAAATTTTTCCAAAGCCATATTGACGTCTGTTATAGACTCCAAAAAGGACCAATCTGCAGTTAGAAGATCAGTGTATAATTGAGGAAAGTTAGCTTTGTTGTAATTATACCTCTTGTTTTCATTAGAAGGGAAACTCTTTATAATGGTGGATGAAACGGAAAGGGAAACAGATAAAGGGAGATGATATGGGTCCGGCGGAACAAGAACCAAAACATGAGAGGATACAGAAGTGTTAAAGTCTAAGTTAGAGGTGACGAGATCTAGTAGTTTATTGTTGCCATTAAGCACAGAATTAAATTGCTTAAGATTGAGGAGATTAGAAAAACATGTAAAAGCACAACATTTAGAACAAGAAAGAGGATCATCCTTTAATCTAGCAAGATTGAAATCGCCAAGTATTAGTACGGGTTTATCAAGTAATATAGCTTCTAGGCTCTGAAGAAACTATTCAAAGTCCTTCCCGTATTATATATTATTATTATTATTATTATTATTATTATTATTATTATTATATTTACGATTTTATAAAAAAATATTATATTGATTTGCAATACATTATTTTTCAACAGAAATCTGAGCACGAAAGTAGAAAATGTTCAAGACGAAATCCAGGGAAATGCATAATAAAGGTTACTTGGTGAATGAATGAGTCACATTGTCATCCATTAATTCTCGAAAGCTTTTATCCAAAGCACAATTAACTAACTATTCTTAAATACTGCATTTCAGACTAATATACATATAACATAATACGATCTTTCTAAGACAAAATTAATTTCCGTAACATTCTTAGTGAAAAACTCCTGGATGTTGGACATACATTGGTTTGCGAAAACTTGTTAAATTTATTAAGACCATTTTACATTTTCTTGGTAACATTTAAAGAGGGATTGTAGTGGCAATAAATAAAACTGTTTGTTAAGCTGCATAAGAAACGCCTACAAAAAAATGCTGTTTACAGCTATTCATCATGTTCGAAGGTAAATGTTAACCATTGCTAACTTATTTATTATTAGAGCTATGCAGCTGATTAAATTAGCAAGTTGCTGATATTTTTTATTCTGATTGAGATGGTACAAATAGAAAAATAATTCAATATTCTGTTTCAAAAATGAATACATACATACTAGTAATCCAAATTATATTTTTTTTAAATTAATAGAAGCGTTATAGTATTATTTCAGATTTCTAAAACATCCATAACCATATAAGCAATACGTTTTGCTTTCACACAGAGAATTGCAAAATAATGAATCTGCATCTAAGAAAAGTGAATGTAAGTAATTTTGCAAATTTATGATAGACTATCACAGGTACTATTATAAACGCAAAATTGCTTATTTAGTACGGGGCTTCTACTGTTTTTTTTTCTGTTCAGCAGAAGTCAACAGCATGAGTAGTCAAAATTTAAATTTTTACTACTTATAGCAATGTGCTTCGCAGATGCTCTCTGCTGAAAGCGATGATTGTCAGGGGTTTAAAATAAACGATAACAACGATAATAAACAGCTGCCAAAGTTGACGCACAAGTTATAAAAACTAATTAGTCAGAAAAATTTATGAACACAAAGAAATGTGCTTCACGATAGAGATTTTCGTCGTACTAATATATGTGAGTAAGACGCCCTTTACTCAAAATGCACGGGTACTTCCTTGTTTTGGTGTACCTACATAAACTCTATGTGGCACATACATTCTTTTTATGCATACTAGTTACAATAAAGTTCCCGTAGGGTTTGAGTACAAAGCTTCCTTCTTTCGCGTACTGGCAGGATACTTTTTTCTCCAACTATACCACATCACCGCTACATCATCTTTACTAGATCGTTTTCATATGCATCCGTAAAATGTTACAATGCCATTCCACAAGCCGCAAAAATCAGTAGTGTTCTTTTATTTCAGCTTACTTCATTATTTAGAAAACAACAGAAATCTTAGGTATCTTAATTTCATTTTTTTATTCTAGTTTTTCTCCCTTTTTGTTTCCTTCTTTAGCTTCTATTTTTTCTTTGTACCTACATGTTAAAAAATGTTGCCATATATGTATACATTTAGTGAATTCGTAAAGTAGCGAAAAAATTCAATAAAAATTAAGAGAAGATTTTCAAAAAAACCGTGGGACCCATAGATTTTTATTTCTAATTTAGAGCTTTTTTACAGGAGACTGAAATATGCAGGGTGTATCAAAAAGCAGATATAACGTCATCGTTATTTTGTTAAATGTAACCTCCCATTTTTTATTACAGAATTTGAAGGGACAGCTTTTTTTACATACAAGGTAAATACGGTGGTTGCATGAATAGACAATCACAATTTTCAAAAAGGGCAATTGCTTCTTATTTGCATATTTTTAGGTTTACAGTAGTAACGTTTTAATAATCTTGTTCAAAGTATGAAGTCTTAATACTTAACGAATAAGTACTAAAATACTGTGTCGTATTTATTTTTGTGCTCTCAAAAATAGTAGTAAAAGCACTGTTCTTCTATAATCAAACAACACATAGTCTAAGCATATATTCTCTTAGCAGGAAATTCTATAGACTCAGTACTGCAACGTCCAGATATATAGTATGCAATATCCTGCATGATATCGTTGAGTCTTCGTGTGACCTTTCACGTCACTGCAAAGAAAAAACATTTCGGTGACATATAAATTTCCAACGTATAGAGGGCGTAGTGCTTTTACCGACTATGCGGGGTCGCTCTCTTGTATTGTATCATAAGAGCACGTCATGAGATTAAGCCAAGAAAATGAGGATATTTTTATAGTACGACGGGGAAAAGATCAAAGGACGTCCTTTTGTGTGATGTATATGCTGGTGTTCTACGTTAACCATGTAATCAGGAGTCTCTACGAATACGAGATCGTTGTAGAAGTTGCGACGAAGCATTTCAGAAACCCTTTTCTATGAGGTATTTAAGACAGATTAACGCCAATATATCCTTCTTAATAAACCAGTATAAAGAGGTCGTATACACTGTACGTGACGTTAAGGTTTTCTGATTGAAGATACATATAAATCTTTACATATGCGGTATCTGTTTGAAATGCCAAAAGATTCTATACATATATCTATTTGCGTAGTTATCTTGAACCACACATCATTGGCAAAACGATAATTATTATTATCGAACTATTCTTTTTTTGTAAGCTGTTTGATTTTGAAAGAATGTTTGCAATTTTAATAATTTGATCTTTTCAATCATCTAAATACTGAAGACCATCGCCTCCGTAGTGACGAAAACAATTAGAATAATGCAAAACTTACGCGACAATGCTTACAGAGCTTTTAAAAAGAGTAAGTCTACTGCAGGTTGGAATTATTACAAAAGTTTTTAGCCACATCTGCGATTACGCGCGAAAAACGAGCGTATTTAGAATACAAAACAAGAAATTGTTTGTCGCACAGCAGGGACATGTGGAAACTATTACATAAACGTGATATTCTCCAATTCACACGCTAGCTCTAAATAAGATGTAAGAAACTTTCAAAGATTTAATTTTAAAAACTTTTAGGCAATAATGGTGTTGTTGTATTAGATAAGTTACATGTGTAGAATGTAGTAGTTATTTAATGTGCTTTTAAGTATTTAATATTAATACGTTTAAATATTTATACGACATAATACGAGGGCTACCTATTATACCTAGCTATGAAAACGATATGCTATCGAGATCATTTTTTTAGATGACATTTTACAGTATCATCCTGAAGTTTGGTGCAAATCACTTAATATGAGTGATTTGAATCTCGAAAAGTATCACAAAATTGTTATCAATATAAAGCGGTAGCCCGAAGAACATCCATAAGAGAATGGTGAGAGTGTAGGTAGAAAATAGCCTGTTCTATTTCCAAATCGGATTTTGGTGTAAGCAGATCAAATGTGGTAAAGAATCCATTCACGATGACCTAAAGTGTGGACGTCCTCTAGAAACACGAGATAAAGAAATCATCAATAAAAAGATCTGGTGTTGACTAACCGTTGAATAGAAGTTACAGTTCTTTCCAAAGAAATATCAGAAACGAATTTTTTTTAATTCTGCACCCAAGATTTGGGAATATCAGCATGATGAATTTGACAAGATGAATACATCTTGAATAGAATTGTAACTAGTGCTGAGTACGCTTCTGGGACTTTTTCACGAAACAGGAGTCCACGCGATAGGTCCACGCAATGTTCTGTGGGAGAATTAATGACCACAGTTTTCTGGGATGAAGGGATACTCTTAATTGAGTATATGACAAAAGGAACTATGTACAATATGAACAAATATTAAGATTGAACAGAAAAGAACGCCGCCTTTTTTCAGAAAACTCCGCTTCTGCACGATAACTACAGGGTTATTAGGCAAGGACTGTTCAAGCAGTAATCAATTATTGGAGCTTTGGGGTATCCTAATATCCCCCCTACAGTTCCGACTTTGTCCCCTGTGACTACTATCTTTTTTCAAAACTCAAAAAACACTTGAGGGGGCGACGATGTTAGTCAAATACAATATGTACATGGTAGTCGCTGTAGGGTTATATTTTGCAAAATTACTAGAAGAATTCTGTTTCGAAGGCATAGCGTTATCAAACAAACATTAGAAGGTTTGTTAATGTTACTGGTTCTTATGTTGAAAATTAAATTTTGTTCAAGAATATTTAATTAGGATCAATAATACAAAAACAGTTATCTGTACACAAAGGAAAATTGCTGAGACATCAAAGTTTGGCATAAATAGAATTATCCCTTGATATGGTATCTGTTGCCTTCTCTAACAAGAAACCAGCAATAATCTCCCATTATGACGGAGTCTCACCTACCCTGATATCGTTTTTCCATTTCTACAATATCTTGATGGAATCTTCCCCATATTCATCCTAAATTAGCAGGAAAGAAATCCAAATATGACTGCAAAAAATTATCTTTGAGCGACATTCGGCACACTAAATTTTTATAGTTTTCTAGGAAATTATCTACGATATCTTGACAGTTTTCACTTCTTTGATTTTTCCAGAAAATATTGGCAAACATTCTTAAATGAAATCCATACTGCCAGTTCTGAATTATTCACAAACTCGAGCTTGTTACAATACTTTTTTTTAATTTTAGTATACTCGTAGTATTTGTTTTCATATTTGTTTGATAAACTATAGTGTTGTTATTGTTTTATGGTGTGTTTAGAGCTAGTTTAATTCCATAAGGGCTTATCGTCACCGTCATTTGATTTAGTATGGGTTTTCCCACGATAAACTTAATTGGCATCCTCTCATCTGGTACAATATGGATGTCAGATTTAAGAATGTGTTCACTGACTTTTACTTCAAACGGTTTTTATTGGGGCACTTCCTTTCCTAATCCTTTTACCACAACGAAAGTGTTACCAAATTTTGGCGCTCCCATTCGACGTAACTGCTGCCTTTTAACAAGTTCAGATCACTTCCGGTGATAATGAATCATTGTAAAGAACGGCCATTTATAGTCAAGAATACACGAAGAAGACTGTCATTTCCCTGAACGACATACATATATGCCAATTTTCTTCATTTCGTGTAGATGCTGTGCCTGTTTGCTTTCAGTTTTTCTTGCAGTCTTTGGCAATGTGACCAAAATTATCTTTTCTTTCGACATCTCTTGTTTCATACTTTGGTATAATTTCAACTTTTCCCTAAATTCATAGTGACTAGGTTCCATACAGTATAGCCTTATTGATTTCATCATCGATGATCCCTTCTATGATGTATTCTATCAAGACGTCTTCGTTTATACTTCCTTGAGTAGCAATTTCTTTCATGCTTAACAAATATTGAGTAAAAGTCTCATCGCTTGATCTATTTTATTATTATACGTTAGATACATATCAGTGTAGAAAAAAAGTATGAACTACCCCTAATAATTTGGTAGCCTTCAGGTTTTATGGGAAACGCTCGAATACATCAATTTAGTTTTTCCATTTCCCACATTTTGACAAAATTATTTTGTTTTTTTTATTGACATCTGTCAATAATATGACGTTTTTGACATTTTTCTTAAATGACAGTATATGGTATGCGATACATCATTTGAAAGCTTTTGCTTCACTTAGTATGTTCCTAGATTTTTATGAGATTCTGTCGCTCCGTTTCAAAATGGCGGCCGTTCAATTGCGAAAATTATCCTACATTGTTTCCCACTAAAAGAATAACTCTTTCTTGATTTATCAGAGAAAATAAAACTAGCGAACATGGTTTAATTATCAATGCGTAATATTAAATAAAACAAAACAAGGAGCAATCAAATAATCATAAAAATAATAATAAAATAAGAACGATATGTTGAGAATAAAACACATGAATATAAACAATTTATTACAGTAAATGCTGAAAGTGACCACCGTTGACTACTTGGCAGTGTCCAAGTCTAGAAACAAATTCTTCTTGAACATTTTGTATCAGTTCTGATGAAATGTTTCGTACTTCAGTTCTAATGCGGCACTTTAGATCATCAATATTTATTGGTCTATTTAAAAAAACTTTGGATTTCAAATCGCCCAATCCATTTGCCTGGAAACATCAAATCGAGATATTTCCGAACTTCTCTTGCATAGTGAGGCGAGGTTCCATTTTATTGCAGCCAAATTTCTGGACTAGGCAAATCAGGATTATTGTGGTCAGTATACAGAGTGACTAAAGCTGGTAGAAGTTCAAACTTACAAAAATTTAGGTAGACTTCACCAGTAAGCTTTTCTTGAAAGAAAATGGTCCTATAACGTAGTTCATGTTTCTCGTTGAGTATATCTGCATAACCAATCATCATAAGAATTTCAATACGGTCTTTTTCACTTAGCGACATTTTTGGTTTATTAGAAAAGGAATTTTCGAATACAAGGCAAACACAGTAAAATCTCACTAGTTGAACAAGCAAGAGCTTCCAAATGATGTATCGCATACCATATACTGTCATTTAAGAAAAATGTCGACGACGTCATATTTTTGACAGATGTCAATAAAACAAAATAATTTTGTCAAAATGTGGGAAACTGAATAACTAAATTGACGTATTCGAGCGTTTTCCATAAAACCTGAAGGCTACCAAACTATTATTACTTTTTTCCACACTGCATTGTGGAAAAAAAGTATGGACTACCCCTAATAATATTTTATTATTATTTTTATGATTATTTGATTGCTCTTTGTTTTGTTTTATTTAAGATTACGCGTTGATAATTAAGCCATGTTCAAGCCATAAATCAAGAAAGAGTTATTCTTTTAGTGGGAGACAATTTAAGATAATTTTCACAATTGAACGGCCGCCATTTTGAAACGGAGCGACAGAATCGCGTAAAAATCTAGGAACATACTAAATGAAGCAAGAGCTTTCAAATGATGTATCGCATACCATATACTGTCATTTAAGAAAAATGTCGATGACGTCATATGTTTAATAATTTTGTCAAAATGTGGGAAACTGAAAAACTAAATTGACGTATTCGAGCGTTTTCCATAAACCCTGAAGGCTACCAAATTATTAGGGGTAGCCCATACTTTTTTTGCACAGTGTATATGTATGTATGTAGGGAAAATAAATAAATTCTAGTGATTTGAGAAATCTATTAGACTGAAAGTTCTATTAGATTTGCTTGCACAACATAAATATATTTTACAAATTGTCACTGTCAACACACCTGTCATTTCCTACTATATCTCTTTCGCAAAGCATATAAAGAAAAAGAAATGAACTTTTTATGGTTATGTTCGTGTTGACAAAACAAATGCGTCGCGCAGCATGCACGCAGCAGTCTCAACCATCTGTTAGTAAATTAGGGCTCTGTAATAGCAACAATGCTTGTACATTACTACGTTTGTCGCAGATGTATTCTTACCACTTTAAGCCAATAAAAAGAAATACCATTATCTCGTCACTAATCGCGCGATTTACAAATAATCGTTTTTTTTTTTGTGTAATTCCAGTAAAACTAAAATTATAATTTTTGCTATTACCTACATCAGATTATAGTAATCTTTAAAAATATAACATTTATTAACACATTATAAAAAAAAAAAATCGGGACGGCCCCATTCCAGTACCTTCTGTAGGCAGACGGTAGCGTTTTGACGAATGAACGTTTGCACCTGACATATTGTTCGCTCTTTGCTCGCCTAGTTTGCCCTTGTCACGTGTAAATACAAAGTTTAATATATTGATCACATTAATATATATTCATACAGCGTCCCTTTTTCTGTCCACGCTTTTGACGGTATCTTGAAAGAACAGTACGTCTGATGTATGTATGTATTTACAAACGTGTAACTACAATAGAATTCTAATAAAACGCCGAAAAAAATGTATTATGTAATTTAACGTTTTCTTTCTTCATATAGTGACAAAAAGGATATATATGTAATGTACAAACTATTAATACGAATATGTATTTATGCATATTTAATAAGCATTCAATAGCACCGTTATATAAAATGTAATATAAAGAATTTAATTCGGTTTTTTCGAAATGGAGTGTAATATTTATTAGCAGTCAGCCTATATTGTGTATTTGCTCTCACATAACGTTTATTACCCTTATTCACCATAAGACGCCCCTATTCACGAAATAAACCGTGGGCGTTATTTATGATACGTGTTCAGATATTTTCCGTGATATTAATGCGATTATAACGTATTATTCGCAATGAAGTTAAAAGGAAATGCGTATTTAAATTTGCTGATGGAATTACGAGAAACATTCTTCAAATCGAATGTCTCGCATGTATGTTACTACATACCTAATTTAATTCCGGAAAAATGTATGTATTTTCATATAAGATAAATAAGAAGTATATCATAATGATGTGTATAGAGCCGAATTATTATCAATGTCATCTAGAATCTTTTTAAAAGAAGACGTGTGAGTTTGGTATTATTCGCGTGTTAAGGGGCCTTTAGACGTACCATCAAGTTTATCAAACTTGAGTGTGCAGACAAAATAACTATAATGTTTCGTGTTAAACTATATGTTAATACAAACCGAACAAACAGTTTTTGTGATACTTATAGAAGTAGTAACAGTAGAAACATAAATCCACCCTACATTATTCAGTATTGTTTCTGTGATTTGCTTGTACCATCTATGTTATTAAAAATAATTGCAGTGTATCATGTTTGTACCGATTTGTTTTCGCAAATTTGTCTGTACCAACAAGTCATAAAACTGCATGTAACAATATCTTCACAAGAATGAATGCACAAAAGGGTTTGTGCATACCATTATAAACGTGTAGTTGTCAAATTTAATTATACAATCTAAGCATACAAACACAATTCCAATAATCCGCAGATTTTGATTTTTTGTTTGTACGATACGTACAGCAAACAAGTCCTAAGGTGTAGGGCAACGTGTTGTATCAGATTAGTAACAGAAACAAACTTTCAGTACGAATTCTGCGGTCATGTTATGTATCTTAATACGTAGTTTATAGAACAGGATGACTGTTAATGAAACGGTCATACTTTACAGCGTGTTAGCAGAGATTATTTGCAATAGATACAGCCCAATTTGCCTTATCCAAAAGTCATCCGTTTTCGAGATATTTGTGTTTCTTTTTTGTTGTTTTCGAAGTTCATTACTTACTCTACTGAAACTTTCAATTTACGAAAATAATGTAACTTTTTGTCAATTTTTCGACTTGTCTGGCTAGAGGACATCTCAAGTCACATTATCTATCGGTGATAATTACGTTAAATACTTGGACAAATTAAAAAAAATTAAAACTTTAGCTTTTGATGAAACTGTAGACACAATCGCTAAATAGTCACAAAAGTGGCGATTGTGTCTATTTCTTGATAGTCGTCCATATGAAGATAATTTTTGAGATCTGATTTTGAAGAAACTTAATTCCTTCATTAAGTTGATATGTGTAAATTGACTTATTTTTTCTTATACCACTCTTTACACCAAAGCCTTCTCAGTTTTTGGTTTAGTTTACTAAATGTTTAATAACTATACAAGAACAGCACATTTTCGATTTTGATACATGTAGAATAGCATCTAGTAACGTCTAGTCGATTGATGTGAATGCAATGACGTTTCTTATTAATTTCGAAGCGCGCAGATGTTTTATTAATATGTAGCTGAACTAGATTATTCAATATAAGTGCACAAAGATGTCTCCTAATCTCTTATGTGTTGATTTGTTGTTACATGTAGGACAACGTTTTGTATTTTAAACATATATGAAGTATGGTTGACAAAGTATGTCCCTAGACGTATACACTAAGTTTATGATACTTTGTTTTAAAAACATGTTGATATACAGTGTAGGTTAGAATCTTACATGTATAATTTGTATGCGCACTCAAGTTTGATAAACTTGATGGCACGTCTAAAAGCCCCTTTAAACATAAATTTAAAAACACATTCAAGTTATCATCAAATTATTAGCAGATAAAGGTTGTATACATTTTAATGAGAAACTCTGTATATAGGCAGGATTTAGTGGTGTTTTTTTCAAGCAAATAAATTGAATTACAGATAATTATGACTTTTATACAAGGTAGCAATTTACAATACAAATTAAATCATAAATATAGATCTGTGTATAATACCTGAATAATTAATACATAACCGAGACGAACAATTTCGCTTGGGATTATTAATAAATTTATAATGGGTAAAGTTTGAAAGCGAATGTAGTTAATCAGCTTACAATTCCACTTTTAATCGTTTCCAGCGGAATTTATTCATTACATCGTTCTATGGATAGAATAGAACAGTCTAATTAGTGTGTATTTATTAAACAAATTAAACCATAACATAATGTTAGTTATGTTGGCAGTTTCGTGCATAAGACCTGCGTAATTTAATTAGATTTATTAATTGAGGGTTACTTCTAACATTAACTAGGTAATTGCAGATGGCATAATAAACCACGCAGCTACATACCTACATATGTATATTGTTATATCAGTGAATATGTAGGTACTATCAATCTATTCCATATCCACACCTTGTATGACAGTATAGAGGCTAATAAGATATCTATCCTCTTCCAGTAAACTGTTTTCCCAATTAATTTCTATATTCTTTGTCAATATCACTTCAGTCATAACCATACTCCGTTACGTTTTGATATACTATCACAATATGAGAATGGAATACACGTAGTGAGAACATGGGTAACTTTTTTATTTGAAGACATAGAGAGACGGTTAAATTAGCAAAAAGGTGTAGATTCAATCGCTCACTAAAAATCCATTTTCGAATTTTACTTGTCATGCTTCGTTTGTTTAATATTGAAGAAAACCTGAAATCTCCTAATTTCTTTTATTTGCCTAATTTCTTTTTTGTTACTACAGATATTTAGATGCGGTTTGAAGTAATTCACATTGTAATCTAAATAGTTTTATTGACGCTTAATAAAACAAACTTCTTTTGCGCACATTTTTAGTAATCTCACCTAATCTCAACATTTTAAATTGGTACTGTGCAATTTTTGTGGCTCTTTTAAAAGGAGATTTTTTCTGAATACAATCATATACAGCATGATATGGAAATTTTGTCAAAATTTGAAAAATTAAGCTCATTCTGATTACGGGCAGACATCACAACTTTTTGTTTATCGCGTTATCTGTGAAAACAACACAACGGTTGTCATCATAGGAACCTGTCAGAAGTGTCAATTTTACTACTTTACATAATTTATAACAGATAATTTTGAAAAATACATGTTGTCACTACGAAATCCGGGTACCCTGCATAAAGATATCAACCCCAGTAACGCAAACTGCACAATACTTATACAAGATGATACACTTGCCGTTAACTATATTAGAAAAGTGAAATTTAGTATGCTGTCATAATCAATCATGTTCATTCTATCTAAAATATTTTTAGTTATCCCGATATATGTACAGACTGTGCCAAAAATTGGTACCAACTTTCTTATTCTAAATGAAAACTTACATTTTTTTCACGTGGTTTCATTAGCATTCTAATTTTGAATTTACACAAGCTAACTTATGTTGACTTATCTATTATGGTTTGTGAGATTTGTCAATTTTTCTAAAAATAATTACCGCCGTAGCAGCTGACGGAAAACATTGTTTCTCCCGTTCAGAATTAGGAAACCAAACCAGTTAGTTGGAAGTCCAGGCTAAATCCTCCTATTCCAAATTTTGTATTCTAAATATGTCATAACCTCATTTTTTTAAATTGGTATCCACTATTTTTTTCATAGCATTCGAAAGAAATTTTAGGGTTACTTACTAAAGTCTTTCCAACAGCTCAATTTATTCAATAAAAGTCAAAAAATTCCAAGATTGTAATTTACAATATAATCAGAAATATGGATTTCTGTTTAATTACACAAAACAAATTATTATTAACAAACAAAAACAATGTTGATAGAACGTAAATGTTCAATATGAGTATCATTTTTATTAAAACATTCTATTATTCTACTTTCAATAAATTGCATAGCACGATATGCTTGGAAATATATCAGAATTCTTTTGATTATCTTCATTTCCACTACATGTTTTAACTCTCGTAATAGATCCAGCCATTTTTCCAGAATTTCCGTGTCACGTTTGATAAGTTTGAATGTTTTAAATTAAACTCACGGACAATTCGCTGAATAATTGTTTAACACATCCCTTAGATTACACACAAATCTGGGGCAACTTCATTGGGATAATTTTCCATTTTCGAATCAATTTTATTTAAAATTAACGCAAGTCCTTTTCACTTTGACAGAATATTACCCAGCAAGAAGGTTATCTATTTTCCAAATACCTTGAAAGGTTTGACACTTTCTGCGTTCGCTTGATAGGTCCCACAATGCTCAATTTAAATGTAGCTTGTGTATGGTTGTATGACCTCTACCATTTATACCACCATATATGCTATTATATTTGGCAAATACAGTAAAATATTTACATCTATATCAAAAAAACCTAAAACTTTATTTCCTGGTTAAAGTTGCAAAATGACCCCGCTAAAAAGGGATACAAGTTATATCTATCTCACACATACATATTTGTAAACATTTAATGGCACTCAAACTTGTACCCTTGTTAATACAGTACCCTTCTTAGTACAGTGATACTACACCTTACCCCGTAAGTAAAGTTTCAGGTTCGACTCGTAATATAGATGCAAATATTTTACTATATTTGTAAATATAATATTAACGTATGCATATTATGTTGATACGCCAATAAACACATTTTTATTAAAAATAAAAGCATATACGTGGTGAATGGTACTCACACGAATTCATAAGAGCTCCTAATAGTAAACAAAAGTCAAGAGATTTTAAAGTTTACATTTCACTTCTAACTCTGCTACTGGTTACCTGGATTTTAATAGCGATTTTTTTATAGGACTTATTCAATTACTGCATTGACAATTGTAATATCATCAATAGATTACCGATTGTCATTGCTTTTGCTCTTGATTTGGGTCTAGTTTCAGGTTGTTTATTTTAGACCACTGCACAATCACTTTGAATTTACTGTTGATTCCTTTGAAGACAGATCATCTGTGATACTTATCAAAGCGTCGTTTTCAAATAAATCTATCCTGCAGTCAAGACATATTGTATCGATGTGATTAGTAAAATAGAAACAGTAAGGGTCGTAGTACTGAACTGTTTCCAATCCTTCATTTTAATCATTCAGTACATATCTATCATATGTTTTATCCAAAATGAAGCTTGTCGTTTACTCCATATCTAATAATTCGAACAAAATAAACAGAGATTGTCACGACTTTTTTAGTCGTTTCTTCCATTCATTCAGCTCGCACCACTTACGAAAGTTTTGCTCGAGGACATCTGAAAGTATTTTGTTATTTTTAATCTTCGAATTGTTCTTTCACTATATGTATATATGTATGTTCTACGATGATTATTAATGTCTAATATAAAATATTTATTTTTGAGGTTCGTCTATAAATCATATCTGTCGAATTGATTAATTGCTGCTCACTGTTAAAATATATTATATTGGCTCTCTACAAATGCGAAAAACAACTAAAATATTGGTTGACCGTATAGAAATATCATCTATTACTAAATTGAAACTTTTAGTTTCAGCAAGTTTATCCAATCGCAAGACTAACCTTCATAATTAAATTTCATTAATCAAAACAAAACACAATTTTTCTGTAAATGATTGATGCTAGAAATACGAGTACAAAGACATTTGCCCCTAAAGTTTTGGTTCGATTAATCTTGAATTGTAAGATTGTTGTACCGCAAGCTCATCAAATTGTGATTAGTTCAAATAATAGGAAGTCTCTTAGTTTAAGTGAATAAAGAAATTATTTAATCAGGCGAGAAATACAAATTATTACTATACCAAAGCAATTACCTTGACAAATATAACTTGAACACAAAATTGTAATAACTAAGTGGTTTCGTAATATACTTACAGGCAAAAAATATTTCTGTTTGTGTGATCTTAGACTTTCGCCATCAAAAACAAATTTCAGCCAAACTGATCGAAGGATATACGAGTTGTTTTTTTAGGGCTTTATTAAATAAAGATAATAATTAGATTGCCAAAAATCTAATTTTGTTGCAACATGGCTAAAAAGAAATATCGTTAGTGATCAAGTAAAGCAAGTATCAGGAAATAGTAAAGCAAAAATGCATGGATAGTAACGGATGTTGTCAAGTGGTAGCAAAAATTTGGCAGCCCTATAGAGAGGCAGAGAAGAACATTGTTTAATTCTTAGTCAATACAGATTCACAACCTAAAATTTTTACTCTCCAATACAATAGCTTATTGTCAATCATTTGACCAAGGATTTTTTTGATTCAGAGTGTTCTGACTTCTATGGATTATACCGATTCCTTAGAAAAATCGGTCAGTTAGTTTAAGATAATGAAAAAGCTCTCTTCAATCATTCTAATCATGATGACGACCACAATTTGCTTGGAGTTCAATTCGTCCAATCTTGAATACCGGGAATGAAAGTCTGTATAATAATTACAGTAATGTTTTGCTGATTATGAGGTCCAAATATTGACCAAAGTTACTGACAAGAAAATTGAAAAATACAACATTATGTATAACAATAGCAGGATTCGTCATCAATACATCAGACCTGGTAAACTAACGACAGGCATTTACTTTCTATGTATAGGAAAGTAACCAAAATAGGCAAAATAACACTATGCAACTCCAACAAAAGAAGTCTAATTGCTAGAAGCCCTTTTTATCCGCGTAACATTGTTTTTAAAGCAATAACGAGGAAAGGTAGAATATAATATAAAGGTGGTGTAATTTTCCAACGTAGAGAACGATAAGTAACATATGCAGATGGCCTGGTCCTGCTATAATATGAAATTAAATTATTAACATAAATATATTATACATTAATTATTTATTAAATAAAAGAAGATGTATATGAAATAAACATACACAACTAGAGAGAAGCCTGTTGCTTCGCAAATTATTGTCGCTCTGTAGTATGTAACAGAAGATTGAGAATTCTAATTGTTCAGATTATAGATTTTTTTACCGTATCTAAATTAAAACTTAACTTTGGTTTAAAAATAACTAAACCTTGGATTTTTCGCACAACTATTTACTAAATTATTCAAGACTTAATTGCTAATTCGACTTATAACTAGAGCTGCAGTACCGAGTATAAAATTCGATTACAGTTTCCACTCAACATAATTCGCAACCGATAATAATATTGCAGCAACGTAATGTATGTAGGCAATGTGCAATATTTGATCTACACGCAGCATACGGTACGGATTAATAGTCGAATAATTACTCACATACGTTACAAAATAATGAAATCGCTAATGGCTTCCTCGGCGCACACGGAATTAATTACTAATTAGTTCATTATTACAGTTGCTGAATAACACTAACGTAGTTCCATCATGTTATTTTATCTATCATTTCATCTGATAATACAGGTACTTTAGTGGTAACAGAGTATTAATACTAACGTTTTTGTTACGTTATCCCATTGGCGATTAAAGCAAGAAAGAAATTAATAAAGCGTAAAATAACATTTACGTCTACATGCTGAAATTACGTGTGTAAATTGCATATAGTAGAGTGGTTCTGAAAGCTCTTCTACTAACCTAATTAAAAGTCATTTCTTTAATATTGTGTGTACAGCCAAGATACCTTTTATGCGGATCTTTTTAATGCGATTTTAAAATTATACGATGCATATTTTATGCGAATTCGTGGTATCTCTTTTGTACATTATATGTGCTTAAAAGCGATGAAAGGGACCAATGAGCCTTAGAAACTTGCGATTTTACGATTACATTTAATAGACACTAAATCTTACCGTAATACAGGTAACCAATGTGTATATACATTCATTGTATAAATCTTTATTTTAAGAGTTTATTAAATGAATTGGCTCGTAGTATTCTAAACTCAAATAAGATATATATTGAAGATGTAAACCATATGATGACATTTAGCTTTAAAGATAAAAGAAACATCAGCAACCATTCAACCATATTCATTATATTTGTGACCCTATTGTCCTCTTTTTAATGTCAAGCTGTACATTTTTATTCTGCATAGAGAGTGTTATCATGTTTCTCTATTCGATAACTAAAATCATTAAAATTCAATCAAAAAATTTCACCTCTTATAGATTTAGAATTTATAATTATATTTTTTAACATTCCTCTACCATACTCTTTGGCTGGAATTTAGATTTTATAATAGTGCCAAAATAGGAAAACTTCCACTGAAAAAAAATGCAAAATTTTAAATGTTACGAACAATAAAACATCTACATACATATATGCGAGTAGGGTAATTCCGGGTGAGATGGTGAACTGGGTGAGACGGTGAATTGGCTTTAATCGGATATTTGAAGCCATCTATTCACCATCTCCGCCAGAATTACCCTATACCGTTGTATGAGGAAACAAAATATCCGCTTTCCTAATAGTCTAAATATATACCAGATATAATTAATCCATACAATATTTGCTCCTAAATATATCCTATTTTATCTATTGCTAAAAGCAGGAGTTTTGTAACAAAGTTCTGAAACACGCCGATTTCCAATTAGAAAATAACACGTTTTGCGGTAGTCGCTAACTATTCTCTTCCTCTATCTACAACGCGACCATGGATTTGCAATTAATTCGTAACATACTCTAACGTGTATCTACATATATAGAATGCGGACCTATGGCTGTATAAGCTTAGATCGATTCATTAATTAAATATACAAACCTAAATTGAGTACTACTATGTTATTGAGTGGTAATTGGGCTAGGGACACTTCAAAGGGAAACCACAACCGCTAATATCCTGTTAGATGTAGTTACACATATGCTCGCATGCTGCTAAAAAGTGATTATTAATTGATTCCAGTACCGATTTCCTACCAGCTTTGCGATAATTGATTGAAATCAAGCAAGTACTGGTGATGCGAGCGCTATAAATTTATCAGTTGTTGCAGCCGCCTCAACGCAACGCTTTAGCGAGGATTTCAACTGTCAAATTTTAAACAAATTTATCTGTTTTACTGTTATTTATCTTGTAGAGGATAGGAACGAAATCCGTATACACACAGTCAAATTTAGTACGAAACATACAGACCGAAAATTTGATAAATAGTAATAAAGAAAATGTTAGGACAATGTAATTAATCTTTGATAGCTTTTATTGACTTTAATATATTTTTAATAACAGGATATGCTGTATGGGAGTGTATAAACAGACACGACTGTACTACATGATATATTACTTCATCCATTTTCGAAGGGCTGCATAATCCATCATTATACCTTTGGTCAGCATAAACCCACAAATACTCCTGTGCTGGTATTATATGAAATAATCTTCCTCATCACCATACTACGTAATCCATGGGATACAAATCACAGTAATATGAAGTACATATATTATGACTTTTATATATGTATTAATATATTTTTTGCGCGACTGGTTGTTTTTATCAGTTTACTGTGTCTGTTTCTACGATAGTAAGTTACATTACTGGTTGCTATGTGTAACAAAACGGTAAGTAATTTACTTACCGTTTCGCTGAACGGTAAGTGAATTAAACAGAACCACAAGACAGAACTATACGACAGCATCAAAAACACACATCACTTGTTTGGAGCAAAACCATAGAAACTATTGAGCAGCCATCCAACGGTTTCAGTTCCAATCTTCGTGATTTTCACAAATTTATTTATATAAATTATTATTATTATTCTAGAAATTCCAATCGCGCAAAAAACGTTAGAAACCTGTCGAACGTTAAGGGTTACCGTTCTCAGACAATAATCGGAGTCGTCGCTTCGCTTCTCCTCCAAACAATTGTCTTCGAACGGTAAACATCCCTTACCGTTCTCCATACTTAATATACTATTCCATTTTGCGATCAATAAAGCGACAATCAATCATAAATCATTTTATTAAATAAATTAAAACTTTTGAATTATATTTCTTCTGTCGTAATTGTATGCTGAATGTATAGAGGTGGTCCTGAAAATGTTGTAAATGTTCAAATATTTATTCGTAGCTTTTCTTGTTTTCTTCTCGAATAAAAAACAGCAATTGAAGATGATCATTTACTTATGATTTATTGATACCCAATCATCACTAATTCAACAAAATATTAGTTTCCTACCTCTTGTAAGCACAAAAAAATGTTGCACTTCTACACGAGGGTTTCGGCTAGGAAATAACGGAACTGACAATTAAACGATGGTCTTTGTTTATTATTACTTCTTGATAAAAGTTACAAAATCAGAGATAATTCACTAAAGTCGAAGTGGTTCATTAAAGTCTTGTTTTCGGAATTGTGAAGAACATTAAAATATGTGACAAACAACATGTGAACACCATAATTTATGTTAAACTCAACAAAACCACTACCAACAAGAAATACACATTTAGAACTTTAGAACTGTATATGTACATATGGACATGATGCTAAGTTAGTTCACAACATACATATTTTCAACTTTAATCTTCTTAGGTAATTGAAAAATGTGACAACAATGCTGTTTGTTTGTTTGCCTTTTGATCATACTTCCTAACAAGACTGTAGCCGCCTATTATCAAAGAATTCTTGTGACCTTGATAACAATGTTCTATCAGATAGATGTCTTAATGAAAGCTTTCCTGGAAGAAATCAAGGTAAAAAATGAATTTTAAGCAACATTCACACTTCTTGTTCGTATGGCAAAAAACTCTTCACAATTACTTTGAAAGAAGACCAAACACATAATTCGATATTTGTGAGGTTAATCAAAGGTTGAATCTTTTATCAATTTTCTTCTTTGTGGCCCAACAGTTAAACCTTCTTTCAGCTTCGTTTCACTCAATTTGGAAAACTTCTCTCAAATAATTGAAGGCCTAACCTCCTTATCCAGAGCTTTTACAATATTCTTCATAAGGGCCAACTTAACATGAATCGGAGGCAAACTAATTTTACCATTCTCAATAGAATGGACCAGGCAACTAATTCGATATTTATGAAGTTTAGTATCAAAGGTTGAATCTTTCAACAATTTTCTTATTTGTCGTCAAACGACTAAATCTTCTTTCAGCTTCGCCTCAGTCAATTAGGGAAACTTGTGTTTAGAATGATTGAAGGCCTAACCTACTTTATCCAGAGCTTTTACAATATTTTTCATAAGGGCAAACTTAACACAAGCAAAGGCAAATTAATAAGTTTCTTTCGTGTTTATTAAGTAAATCAAAAGTACCGATGGTAATCTATTGCTTTTATACAGTAGTACTGTTTCCAAGCTGGTTCTGATGGATTATGCTGTACATCTCTACGAATCATCAGAGTCATCAGTCGAAATATTAAGCGAAGGAAGTACCTCTTGATCTAAACCACATTTTTGTTTATGGATCCAGTTCGATTGCAACAGTCTCGGCCGCAAAAATTTAATTTGCCATTTCTAAATTTTAGATTACTAAACAATACAATTCAGTTGTTTTTGATTAAAGAGCTGAGGCAAAGTCTCATAGGGCAGAGGGCCCTACTCTTTCACATCTTCAGCACCTTCTGATTCACTTAACGTTGAGTCTAATCGTGTGGTTTGTATGTCACAGACAGGAACAACCAACCCTTCATTATGGGGCACAAGAAAGTAATCTGTGGTCTCATAACATCCTCAGAGTAGCGAAGTGTATGGCTCGGCATTTACACCACCAGCCAATTGGTTTACTACGCTAAGTAGCTTACTAGGATGACATCCAAAATAAAGTACCATAGTTTCATCATCAGTACCTTTCTTGCTTTGGCCAAACTTCTGACTTACGTGTAGAGCATTTTTTGTAACAGCAATCAATCCTAATCTAACAATTAGATTAGGTGAAACCGTCACCTGTTGTTTACCATTCCACAAATATCAATGAAATACTAACTATAGAATATTACGATTACTATAACTATAGAAGTTGTTGGTGTAATCGTATAAACTCTTACAGAAAAAGATTCAAGAAAAAAGGTAGGAAGAAAGGTTTTAAACTTTTAAATTAAAGGACGAAATCAGTAAATTATCAAATAGAATATTATTCTTCCATACAAAAGATTTGGCTCTAGTAATAATATCTTGAGTCCACATTTGGATATCAACTGAATTGCATTAATCTGAACGATCAACTCTTCAAATCTTCACTAGTTGGCCAAAAACTCCACAACTACACAATTAAGGAAAGGCCAAATAACAAATAATATTTTTACTCTCTTATTTAAATCACGAAAATAGACACATTCTATAATAGATTACTAGAAACAATGTACCGATCAACCAGTATTAAGTAACCTGTATTGATTTTTTCAGTATTCCCTTCCGGCATTTAGCAGAAAATCTATTCTATTCTATACATTTTGGAAAAGGTATTCGAAAGCAGACACATACAAAATTAACTAATCTATATGTCTCAAAATAATTTCGGAGCATCCGCAAGTCAAAAGTAGGACAGAAGGGTCGAATCGCAAATAAATAATTCGCTTCCTACTTGTCCTTTTTTCCCGTGATTCCCTGATTTACAACCGCTCATAATGAAATTTTTACGCCAATAAGGAAACGTAGGTAACCAAATAACACTGGCTCTCTAAACAGAATAAGGTAGTAATAGCAACCGTTGCGGCAAATAACGGAGAGAAAGAAATGAATTTAAAGGTCTCTCGGGCGTTTTTTCGTTTCTTCCTCGCTGCTTGGGAAAAGTTCGTATTGTTCAATGGCCGTTCAACGACGGGAACACAACTTTTTCCAACGCACGTGTATAACAGCGGCGACTCGTCACTTTACGTACTAATAAAGTAGAATCTATAAAAGCTACCTCTTAATGGAAGTTGTATAAATATCTTTTCTGATGATGTAATTTTAAGAAATAAGAAAGTTTTAATTATTAATTAACCTTCAAATATTTTGTAATACAATTATTAATGTAAGGATCGCAAAATCTTGTAAACTTATTTTATTAAAGTAAAATATCAAAAGACTTTCAAGAATGTGTTTCAAAGACAGAGGAAATCTTTATGCAGTTCTGAACCTTACAATATATTAGGGACATGGTTTGGATGTTAGATATATTAGAGAGATTAGAAAGTAATGTCGTAACTGTGCATGTTAATGCTTGTTTACCAATTATCACCTCATTGTGTACTTTAAAGTCGTACCAACACATTTTAAGGTTAAACTGACTTGTTCACTTGTAAATAATGGAAACTTAATTTTTTGTGCAATTTTGGGTGAAATGGTTAAGCCACATGCCAGAAAAGATATTGTATATTTTTGAGTTTACTAAGTGGAGTTACTACCAAAAACATTTACGATATTTATCCAAATCCATTGGTCGAAATGCATATCAGACGATCGAAGAACTGTCAAGCATTCTTCACAATCCTTAGTCGACTATTCAAGAATATTTGCAGCAGGTTGCTAAAGTAAGCAAATTCTCTCCGACAAAAGCAAAGCCAATCTCCAATCCATCAGATGCAACTTATTACTTTAATGGTAGAAGGGCTGCTTAATAACTTAACCAGTGAAGATAAAAGATGGATCCCCCGTTATAATCCAAAACGCTAAAATGACAATAAATTTCTTCGAATAAATCGCCACGAAACCAGGTTCACATTCCAAAAAGGCTCTCTTGTATGTTTAGTTGGACATTTCAGCCAAAAATTAAGATTTAAAACAATAAGCTGCTAAATGATAAACAAATATTAATACATGCAGAAGCAACGTTACTTTCTGGAATATTTATTTGACAATTACTGATGCTGCAAGTTCTGATATCTGTTCCCATCGGTGGCTTTATTCGATCAGTTCCATTACAGAAATTATTTAATTTTCAGGAATTTATAATAACTGAGACAGTGCTGCTAATGAGTCATTAAATATCAGCTAAAATAAACGCAGAAGATTTAACTAGACCTGCCTGTTAGCTGAAGTTGTTCCCTTACTGTCATTCTAACAAACATTTGTTCTAATGTTGTGGAAAGGCGTTCTGGTAATAGACTCTTTGAAGCCATGTATTTGTTCAACTTAATGTAAAAGCGGGGGAGTTAACTTCCACATTCTTATTTATGCTGGCTACTGCCCAAACTTTTTCAATTACTAAATTAATCATATCACCCACACAAAAGCTGAAGAGAGGCAGAGCTGGTGTGTGCAAGTGCAACGGCTTCTTAAGATGTCAAGAACCTTGTCAAGACTATCACGACATCATTTCACCATTCATACCCTGCACTATAAGCTTAGCTGCATCAAAAAATAAATGGTCTATTTCAGCTAACTTCCAACAAATCATCTTGAATATCAATTAAGTCTTTATGGAATTAGCAAATACATGTAGATAGTTGTTACCTAGTAAAAACATAAATGGGTTCATCAGCTATAAAAACAAGCTGCTGTGGTTTTTTGATTTTGTCCACAATTTCTGCCACAATAAATATTTTACGTAATTAACCAAAATCTAATTTCTAACATTTAACAAGCTCGGAAGTTGCCTTATTTCCTGATATTGCAAATAAAATAACTGTCTTTGTTAGAGGTTCTTCTTCTTTTTATAATAAATTTTATCTTCTAACCTAAATTAGTCAACGACGCCCATAACTTGTTTTTTACGTCAGTATAAAAAAGTTTTGATTTCCTACGTGTTAACTTGATAACTTTTGTGCTAGCTTGGTACATATTCATGTTACCAACTCACCCAGATTAATTGCAATACCTCTTTTATAGAATCAAAAATACAGACCTTGCATAATCCCGTGTAGGTCACTGCACTTATAGGGCGCTATCATCGGAGCCACATAAAGCCTTGTTCAGCGGAGCTAAAAGAATAAGTTGTTATGCAAAACATATGTTTCCAAATACATCTAATGGGACATGGGACATAGAAATTTCAATAAAGTTACAACAATAAAGATTAACCATAGACCGTGTAGATGTAGTATTTTTATTAATTTCTCAAATCGCTATTGACACTACATCATTTTAATCGTGTTGATGACATACGCTTCACAAAGAAGTGCGAAAATGATGTACAACGCCCACTGATAAAATTCATGTCCCGAATAGTCATAAAAATGTAAATAACTAAGGTTCTTGTACTTTAAAATAAATTTAGCCATTTTATATGCACTTTCAGCTTATCACATGCTTTTCTTAGCGCGAGCTGCCACTGGTTATAGTATCATTTGCGTACGGTAGAGGGCACTCCTATATACATATATATACGTGACGCGTGCGAGATTCGAATAAATTATTGACTTCCTCTTGAAAGATTCAAAAATGTTCTTTGCGCACAGCAGGGAAGGTATGAAATATTCTCCGTCCTTCGGACTGAAGTTCCACCATACCTAAACTTCCAAATGTATTCATCATTTATGCATAAGTACATATGTATGTGGATCGTGAGGATAGCTGTACACATATACCTATACATTTTTAGAAACCTACACGTGTCCGTGCCTTTGTACACTGTCTACGGATTTTTGATTTAAATGTCGCCTTATATTAAGCATTTTATGTTACTTTCTTATTTTCCCGCTAAGGGATGAACCAAAATTTCAGTATCCACAATACAGATGAATTTTTTAACAAGAATATACTTAGCGACCAAGTTAATACACAAAACTACATAATACAAATTCATTCTACTTTTCAAATAATATTCTAAAATACTACATTCCACCCATTTCCGAGCTTCTAATCAAGTTTAACTAGAAAATAGAAAAACCAAAGGAATTTAATTCGAGTACAATCAAGTATTTCAAAGCTTTCCTGCCAACTATTTAATCTAAAACGTTAACGAAATTCCTGAATTTATGTATACACGACAAACTGTCAAAGTTTGATCACGTTATATGCGATAGAACAGCATGGTAAATAATTGAGCGAGGTCATATTTTACCGCGATTTAGTGCCTCTCTTCATCAGTATAGCTTAGAGCTTCGCTTTGGCATCGCAGACAGTTTGTTCGGTCAATGTGGAGGTACAGTAGCGTGTTATTGTGGAGTTTAATGTTTCAGTGGCTCCAACAGCACATTAATGGACTTTGTGATGAATTATTTAAGCAAATTGCCAAAGCGAAGGCGCCCGAACTATCCACCACTACCCAGCCTCTTATACCATAGACAATCTCGAACAACTAGCCTTAAACAAATCTTTGTCTTACTTAATAGTGCTCCGTCGTAATTAATGTAAATTGTAGAACGTTTTCGTTCTATAAAGCCCGCAATAGAGATCTCAACTATCCCTTCCATTTCGTAAGATAGATCAGTATCAATGCCTTTCCCCTTTTGCGTTGTTGGAAAATTGAAAACCGAATAGGCTTCAAAATAGTATTTACAAATACATTCACGATACTTAAACATGATTGTTTTAAAGAGAACAAACAGTTAATCAACGATAATTAAATATTAGACACATTTGTTAACAGTTAACAAAATTGACATCATTACTGTTCTGAGATCGAAAACAAGTTAACCTAATGTTGTTACTAATCTTGCGCGTTAAATTATTATAATATTATTTAGAAACATTCAGTAGCCGAGCATTTTCAATCTTTCTCGGATAGGAGCAAAGATTTTTTTAATAGTTATTTAATTAATCGATTCTAATAGGCCCCATAGATATTTTAGCAATTGAGTTACTTCAGTGGCTATGATGTCACAAAGGAAATCCAAAAAAAGAAAATCGTAAGAACCGTCAATTTATTCCATCAAGAACCTTTTAACAATTTCTGTCAATTTTCAGGGGGTGGTGTAGTTTCCAAAGCTGTCTGATTCAAAAGATCGCGAGGGAATATTTATTGGTCCACAAATTAGGAAGCTTTTCAAAGATGAAAGTTTTACATGTATCCTAAATGATTTTAAGCTTGCAGCATGGACTTCATCTAAAAATGTTTCCAAACATTTCCTGGGAAATCGAACAAGTAAAAACTGCCAAGATATCGTAGCAAATTTGCTACAAAACTATAAAAATTTAAGGTGTCGAATGTCGCTTAAAGATTATATTTGGATTTCTTTCCTGCTCATTTAGGAAAGATGAGTGATGAACAGGGAGAAAGATTCCATCAAAATATTGCAGAAATAGAAAAACGATATCAGAGTAGGTGGTGTCCCGTCATGATTGGGGATTATTACTGGTTTCTCATTAGAGAAGGCAACAGCAAACATAAAGAAAGAAGTAACTCTATTTATGCAAAACTTTCGTATGTCAGTAATTTTCCTTTGTGTAAAGTTAAGTACTGTATAGTAATAGTAATTAATAGATAGTAATTAATCATTCTAATATTTGGCATGCCAAGACTTTTATACTTATCCAACTTCTGTTTAACAAAATTTGTAAGTACAATTATTATTTATCTAGTACCTGAGTATGTTTATAACTCTAAAGCTAGACGTGGTGGAAAAATTTAGTTTTTGGTTATGATTTTAGTTATACACTGTAACAACTATACACCCACTTTTACGTAAAGTTATTCAAAAAAAATATATAGTCAGCTAGTGTTAATAATTATTACGAACATCAATCAAACTTTTTGCGAATTGCGTAAATTAAAAAAATCTGTGAAAAACTCTAAATGAATATTTTTTTATGTGAAGTACATAATGTGGAGGAAGCCTCTGGCTTAATATTATTCTAAATTAACTTCTTGGAAGAGAACATCTATGTGTTCAAGGAAATTACAAATAGATCTTTTCTGTACAAGTAATTAACCTTGATCTCGTTTTATAACAGGGTTTTTTGAATGATTTTTCACGTAATTTTTTAATTAAAATGTTAATTAAGTTGCCATCGTAGCCATATTAAGGAAACGCTTCTTGTTTACACTGAAATTTCATTATACAGCAGTTAATAACTTACTGGTTGAAGAAAAGGCAGTGAAACTCTCGTGAGGTTTCCTTCTCGGAAATATGAATGTAAAAAAACTTTTTATTTGCCAGTTTACTTTCTCGGAGGACTCTTACCTTATTATAACGAATGTGCTTTTATTAATTCGAGGTGTTTGATTAGTTTTGGATAGGTTTTTCAGTAAAAATCATACATCAAGCAACATTCTAAAGACATAACTGACTTCGTCGCTAATATGATGTTCTTTAAACAAGTCACCAAAATTTTGCCATTAAGATTGTAACAAGAGTTTCATTCATGTCAATGATGCACGTTGCTGCGAAGAACCACACCGCAAAATAGCAAAATTGTATAATTAAATAAACCCACTACAAAAGCATTAGACATTTTCCATGAAAATATTTTCAATATCGTAATCATAATCATATCAAATTGGTTATAAGAAGTCTCTCAGTACCAAGATACTTCAATTCTGATCAAGAACCTATCCAATCGACAATGTAGAAATAATTTACCGCCTTTCTAAAAAAGATGCCTCAAATATATTGAATTGGCTTGTTACCATGAACGAAAGGGCGATGCAGCAAGAGGCTAAAGCATTTCAAACAGTGAACATGATCCTTGTCGAAAACTGACAAAATCACGTGATCATAAGTCGGCTTGCAAGATTCTTGCTTCAATTTTCTGATATATCATCTGGAGCAGGTCGATCGCTGCAGTGATTAGGCAGCTGATTATCCTTATGGCCAAACGATAGGAGCCGGGTTTCAATTCTCTGTTAAGACGGTGACATTTTTCTCGGAGAATTGAAATCCCATCGGCTTACCATTCGCTGTTGGGTGCAAAGTGGTTAACAGCACGGCATTATAAAAAGCGGTTTAATGCTGTCAAAATGACATTTCAATAAAATTATACACACACAAAAACTACACCACGAGAGTTGCAGCGATAGCCATACATGCGATACAGCTTATGGAGTCACTGCAACTAAGCACCCACCACATTAAAAAAAAACTGCTCACAGATCTCGAATGAGCATATTGTATTGATTTCCTAACTAAATTACATAATAAAATTGCGAAAAACGTGCACGAACTTATCAAAAGTGTGTTCTTCTTTAAAAAACAACGCTTCTCCTCACAACTCATTGGTTGCGCTGTAAAAAATTGAAGAAGTTGATTTTTAACTACTTCACCCCCCTCCCTTCCCTCCCATCTCCCCCTTCAATCTTGTGCTAAGTGTATAACTCTTTGAATAAACAAGAATTCTATTTGAAATCTAGAATATCATCATTATTTGCTGGTAAAAGAACCGACAAAATTCATTACGCTCAAAACGCAAAACAATACTTAGAGTGTTTCCAGGATGCACTGCTACGTGTGACACGCTTGTCCCAATGAAATACGATTTAGTAACTATTAAGTTAGAAATGACTATAGGTACAGATAAAACATCGGTATCACCAAGTGCCACAATTTTGATTGATTACTCGGGACACGTGTTTCGAGAACGCATGGGTTCTCATCATCAACCGAATACCGAATTCGGTATATGGTATCAATCAATGGCGTTTGGCGATACCGATGTTTTATCTGTTTATTACGAGCCCACAGTCCTTGAAATCGCTTAGAAATGACTACACAAACTTCAGAGGGGTTTGTTCTGTTTTTGTTTTTGCACCACCGTCTTACTTTTTATATGGACGCCACAATATCACAGTTTGCAGCTATCGTACATAGACCGTTGTCATACCGTTGTAGGAAAAGGATTACATTCCTGTCATCAAACGATTGCTCATAAATTGCACTCTTTTTTCTTTTCATTATTTTTACTGTTGGCAATGGTCACTTTCCTATCCCATTGTTCTTCAAAATACCTATTGTCCTAAATCCTTGTGTTTTCAACTTAGTTAGCGGAAAAAAAAACTAGTAAAATACTTACTAAATCGGATCATATGATTGTCGGATACATAAACGTACTACAATAGTGACAACGCAGCTTTAGAACTAAGGAGAGCTTAAATATGTATCTATAACGTGAAAAAAATCCTTTTAACTACAAAATGACAAATTTCTGAAAACAAATCGAAAAGATTTGTGTCTAATAAATTGTTTGGCTGACTGGTAGTCATAACACTTGACCATTACTTCGTCAATGCACAATCCCTAATGAAAAACACTTTATTATCGAAAATTTACATTTGACTTATTCATAAACGGCCGTGCTGTTATTTGTGTGTTGTCAATTAAAAGTAAATATTTCCTTACATGTTTCCAAATGCATGCCTTTGAGAACAATGTCTAGATAAAGATCTGCATCAAATGACCAATAAAGACAGTTTTTAGAGATTCTGTGATATTCTGGCAGAAAAGCGTACCAAAACAACTTTAATTTTTCACTCGTAAGTGAATACCGTTGAACCTACAGTATGTCACATAATTTTGTGTCAATTAATTATTCAACAGTGTCCTTGGAAGTAAGACATTTCAGTTCTTCAATAATGCCTTCAGCTCTACCAGTGGTGTCACTAGACATCGGCTGATAAAGACAACTAGTAAAAAGAGATTTGCGTTTAGATTATTTGGAATTGAACATTGTTTCTGTTACAAGAGCTAGAAAAATCTGCTGCATCATCCAAATTAGGTTTCTTATAAAAAATCTGAAAATGGAACAAGTACTTCAACTTGTAAGTACAGCAGTGTTTATAACAATATTGCAAGCTTAACAAATGTATGCAATATGCACGACTTACCTTTCTTTTGTTAATAACAAAGAATAATCACAACCAAAATTTATACAGTACCAAACAGCTTCAAAGTTTTGAAAAGATTGGGAAGCACTACGTAAAGGCACACACTTAAACATGTTGTATTACATGTACATACTTATAATATTATGCTATATATAGTCTTCTATATACACTATACTTTGCTTAATGAGAACTCACTCCAACTAAGAGCGAGATGAAAAATATACAAGCATTGTATCGCGTTTACATTCATACGTATGGGATGAACTCTCAAAAATGTAAACACGTTCCTAATTAACAAACCGTTCATTAATATGCGAGTTACGAGTCTCATGTAAACGCTATGTAAAAATAACGGATAATTCACTCGTATATCATTTACTAATATGCGAATGACTGCCTTCCAGCTACTAAACGCGTGTAAACGCGCCTTTAAGACGCATAACAGCAGACCATAAGGGCATCTTCTAATTTTCATCATCCAGTCATGAAAGCGGTCCTATTAGCGCTACAATGCGCAATTATTTACTATTTAGTATCCTATCCCGGCGACATTAAATATTTACCGGATGAATAACCTCCAAAACAGATGGAATCACACTGACTACAAATCGTTAATTCATAAACTTCCTCGCAAACGAAGCGAACCTACCACGCCTTCCCAAGTCAGTTGACAATAAAAGCCGAAAACGTATTCAGATCCGGTTCACCCTCATACCATATACTTAGTTCGCCCATCAAGGATGCAAATAAAACCCTCCACCTCGTAAGGTTTGAGACGGTCGGCCGTGGTGATGGTGGTAGTAGCAAAACCCTTTTCGCAGGCCTTTAAAATTAAAATTTACCCCGCCGCCGTCCTATTAATTTAACGGCCGCATACATTAAGACTAATGTGAGTAAAATTCGGGAATCAGTAATGCCAACCAAACACGACACGTTACATCTAAACCCCGCTGTCATAAAGCCTTCTCTCGTATGGGTTAAGCCCGGCCACGTCTCTCTGGCCCATAAATTTTCCCTACTGCTGCTACGTACTCTATTCCATTATTATACAGTGGCGTGCGGTGATAATACAACTTATACTTGTGCACATGTTCTTATTTATTGCAAAACAAATTGCACGATTAACAACATATTATTATATGGATTCAATGTAAAATAACTAATTTGTTTTATTTTTCCTGCAAAATTCTTATGACTAGCAGTTAATGTCTCTTGTTTGGTGATTTATTATTCTTTTTCGTAACATCAAATATGTTAACTGTAGCCACAATTAAAAGTAAACGCCTAACCACACTAACTAAGTAATTCATACTAAGTGTTGCTAATAACTTTTCTTTTTTTTTTTTCGTTATTTAGAACAATGTATTTTCACCTGGAAAACTAAGTACGCCACTGTTTCCGTGAATATTATTATGTGCAAAATTCGGACTGAGCTTTCCTGCACTATCGTTTATCTTGGCGGCTTCCTGAATTTCTTCTCTGATCGTGTTTACCACGTAATTCACTGAATAAATTTATATGTTTATCACTCCTCTACAGCGAACTTCTTGTCCTTTCAACAGATCAATAGAAATGGTACGATTTCCAAAACACTATCTAGTTCGAACTCGTTCAGATATCCATTTTCGGAAACTGATTTACCTTATTTAGTAAATTCTCAAATTACACGCAAATATTATCAGTGGAAGTTTCTACCTGAGAAATAATAGATGCGAAAGATTGTATTAATTATTTTATTGATTCTCTGGCATATAGCAAGAAGCATTAAACTTTCTATTAATATTTGATATTCCTATCAAAACAATTAAGTTCTGTGTGACAATTAAATGAACACGATATCTTAAATGTTGTTGTAACTTTACACACTGCATGTTTATTAATCTTAGCTACAATTTTTGCTTCTAATAAGCGAAATCGTTTAGTCATTTTTTGCACAACCTAAACAAAAAAAACTGAATTCAATAATGGCACATTACTAAAATGACCTCAGATACATCCCTGGATTACATAGCCACATAAAAAGAAAAACTATTTTGAGTCTTTTGAGTCATAAGGTTAAGTGGGGTATCTGGGCCAGAGGGGTAAATGAGGCCCATGGGGGCTTTTCAAGAAACTACTATGGGTAATATTACCTGTTGCTGTTGGCCACACTGCAATATCACGCAATATCATCTTCTTCAAACAACAAGCCTAACCTCTCTGTGTGTAATGGCTGCCAGTCTGTATGATGTTGAATTTTGTGTCTGAATTTTTTCAAAGCAACGTGGTGCATACACTTATTTGATTGTCTTTTGTAAAGTCACGGTAAGTCCTATTAATCTTATAATTAGATTAGAATATTTATATTGCATGAAATAAAGAAGAAATATCATTATCAGCAAGTTTTATGATTAAGTTTATAGACTAGAGGAGGTGGTCCATTTACCCCGAATGATATTTGAAAACGGGGTAATTGGGCCAGGTGGTTGGGGTAACTGGGTCCGGGGCGGATGACTTGGAGAAGACTATTGAAGATGTTAAAAATGGAAATAAGACCATCCGAGGAGCAGCTTTACACTACATCATCCCAACATCTACAATAAAACATCGTATTCTTGGTACTCGAGGTAGAGGTAACACAACCAAAGATGGCAAGGTGGTGTTCAGTCCTTCTTATCTGCTGCTGAAGAAGAGGAGATAGCGAATTGCATAAAAGTAATGGATAAAAACGGATTTGGTTTATCAAGAAACGAGGTTCTTGATCTGGTTCAAATGTGCATCCGACAAAACAACCTCACATGTTGGTTTAAGGACCAGCGACCAGGTACTGACTGTTTTCTAGCTTTTAAAGTCAGGCATCATTTATCCATTAAGAAGCCCCAAAGCATAGAGCATGTAAGATGCAATCAGATCAACCCTTGGGTTATATACAACACCTACAACATTTTACGTAATGTTATAAAGGATTTGGAGCTGTCTGGCAAACCTAATCAAATTTATAATTGTGATGAAACGTCGTTCTGTCACGACCCATCAAAAACCAAAGTTGTAGGAATAATAGGTGGAAAGAGTCAACGCAAAACCACTACATTTGGACGTGAAAAAACATCTGTTCTATTATGTTGCTCGGCTGAAGGACGATTGCTTCCACCTCTCTGCGTGTTCAAAGGAAAATTTCCCATGGAAAATTGACTTGATAACGATTGCATAACACAAACTGCTCTTTCAGTAACCTCAAGAGGGTGGATGGAAACCACGTTATTTTTCAATTGGTTTCGTGATGTTTTTTTAAGAAACATAGGCGAGAAAAGGCCTGTGCTTCTAGTCTACGACAGGCAGACAACTCACATTTCCACTAAATTGATCAGATTAGCTGTGGAAAACCAAGTAACAATTATGAAGCTGCCGCCCCATACAACCCACGTCTTACAACCATTAGATGTGGCGGTTTTCAAAGGTCTTAAGACCAATTGGGACAAAGAGCTGTGCAAGTGGCAGAGAGCGAATCCATGTAAAAAATACCCAAACCTGAGTTTGTGTCTCTCATAGCAAACTTGACTAAAGTATCTGCAGCACACATTATCAACGGATTCAAGACCACGGGCATTTATGATGCTGAGGTGAATGGAGTTAACAAAGATGTTATTCCAGAAACCATATTGAAGAAAGCTGATTTGGAGAGGTATAAAAACCGTCTCCCAAACCCAAATGAAGCACCACCGGAAGCACCTACTACAGTTACAATGCTACCTAATGAAGCTGTTGCGACCGCAGCAGAACGTGCTGCTTTAACACCACCTTCGCCGCAAGAAGTCTTTAGTACCTCAATAGTCGCAGTCCTACTTGAAATAATTCAAGTTAGAGCCGCAGAGCCACGGCAACTACATCCATGAATGAAAGTCGCAAAAGTTTCGAGGACCTGTAGTTAGATCTACTAAAGAAAGACCAAAAACCAGACGTATCTCAAAAAAAGCGTAAAAGGATTGTAACCAGTTGTGAAATGATCACAGCACAAAGCTACCTGGCAATGAAAGAAGAGGAAGAGAAATAAAAATTAGATGAAGCAAAACGAAAAAAACAAGCAAGCAGCAAAAATTATTAAGAAAGATTTAAAAACTGCAAAAAGTAGGGAGCCTACATTCAAGAAGAAAAAGAAGAAAGGAAAAACTAATAATATCGAGGACGAGACAACTCAAGAAAGCGACACCTTCTCTGTACAGAACAGTGAGTCCGACCTGATTTTGAGCTCTGATGAAGAAAAAGATCTTGAATTGAATTCAATACAAGAAGATGATTACTGCATTGTAAAAGTTTATGGCAAATCTCAAGATATATTCAGACTGTATGTAGCAAAAGTAACTGAAAAAACATATATTTTTTAAACGTCATCGCCAAACAATGAAGTTTATAGAAATATCCGAAGAATCCTACGTTGGTCAGAAAGATGTAGTGAGAAAGTTATTAAAACCTTTCAAAAATAAATCAACCGGATACAAAAGCCATGCTTAGCTTTTCAAATGATTTTAGTGATTTGAAGAATATTTATTAACAATATATTGTGACCAACTTTATGGAAGTTAAAACATTAAATTTGAAATAAAATTGACTTGTTTCTGTACGAATTTGACTCATGGATCTGCGCAAGGTTGGCTTACATCATCAATAAAGTCAATACAATTTGATCAAAATGAATGATTGTATATTTTCATACAAAGTTCAAATGTACGTCTACAGGCACAGATACCTCAATTAAAACTATAACATAGTATTTGCAGACCAAGGCATGGTTACCCCTTTTGTGGAGGTAACTGGGTCCACTGTTTCTTCTTTTTCGGGTTTTTTTTTCTTTTGTTATCAAATATACGAAACTTCAAATTTAACTTATACATTTGTAAAGAAGACACTTGATATTGCATAAGAAAAATAATTTCGCTTTCCTATAAATAATGTTTATATTTCGTAAAAATAGATATATGGAAAATTACTATCTCGCGTCGAAAAAACATGGCCCAAATATCCCACTTCACCTTACCATGTTCACTATTGTTTTTGAAATTGTTGAATCCGAATCCGAAGTAAAAATAAAAACATCACGTCAGGGTTTTGTCATAACATCAAACAAGACTTAAGCCGTCAATTAAAAAATCTATTAGTTAAACTCTATAACCTCATAACCCGTTAACCTGATTACCTCTTCACCCTAGAATCCCATAACCCTACTACCTAATAACCGTAAAAAAAACCGTCGTCTAAGCTGTTCAACACTGTAGCGCTATCACTCAAACCGTACAGTAATAAAGTAATCAGTAAACTAACTAACTTAAGAAATTTTTTTGTGTGGCTGTGTTATTATTAGTTTCACCGCGACATCCTTTTAATCTTTTCATTCTAATTGTTGAAGTATTTTTAACTAAAGTATTGCTAATCATTCACGGAACTGATTGAAATACCTTTCTGTCTCAGCGATTTAGCCTGCTTTAACTTGACATTTTTTAAATAAAGGTTCTAATATTTTGATAATTATTTAACACAACTTGTAAAGCACATGGTTTATTCTAAGATTTTGCAAGCAGGTAATATAACTTAATAACTTCCCCTTGTAACTACTAATGTATCAAGTAAACTTGCAGCAATGTCAGAATCAAAAGTCCTTTCCCTAATAAAATACCAAAAACAATTATGAAAACGACTATATGAACTGTAAGCTTGCCGGGAATTGGGGACCTATTTGTTCACATTTTGTAAACTGACAAATTCCCCTAATAAATCAACATGTATTATCTTGGCTTTAGGCGAACTATTTTGCTGAATGCTGAATGAAGTACCAGTGACTGATACCACTAGGTATGTTTGGAAACGAAATCCAAATCATTTCGACCATCTAGAACCTTTGAATTAATAGTATCACTTAAGAGCAAAGGGGCTACATCCTTGCTATAAAAAATGTTTGCTGACATTGATTGATTGATTGATTAATATTAAGGCAGGGCAGTCTTTTGTTATCCCCAACATTGCGGCCCACTGGGCCTATTGAGTTATGCCTTGATTTTGTTGTACTCAAACAGGTTAGTTTCCTCAATCAAGTTTAAGAATCTTTTAGATAAATCTTTCTCCGATGGCATATCAATATATACATAAATCTATATATAAATCTTCTAGTACCATCAGCTTTGCAATAATGTCAATAAAAGTAACATCACAAAATCTAGACGTCACGGAGACGTTTTACTTTGCCTAATTTACCCGAACAGCGTAAGGATCATGTTAAACAAAAGCGCTTTCAAGCGAACGAAATTTATTAAAGGGAGACACGACATAATGTGAAGCGAAATGACATTTTTTTACCGCGAATTCAATTTTCCTAAATTATAAAAGAGAACTGAGAAAAAAAATAAATATCATTCTTGTTCCGGTGTGGCCGGAATTTTGCGAATAAATGACGTATCCTTTGTTCGCTATACGCTCCTGGATTAGTGATACGACGAAGAAAAACGATATTACACTCTATTTACCCTAAATGAAATGAGCTTGTCGCAGAGAGTAATCGATTTAAAAGGTATTTTATTACGCTCTAGCTACTGTATAGTATCTTAAATTAGAGTTCGTTTGACCGAAAAAAAAAACCGTCTGCTTTTACGGCGGATATAAAACGTTGTCGTTCGCCGTAAATAATACCTGCAGAATCGTGATTTCCTTATTTTTATGGAAAATAGTATACACCGTATCAATTATGTAATCAACTGCCTTCATATATTGTGTTCGAGCTGTTTTAAAGAAATACAGTATATAAATCTTAATGGTATAATAAAAATTCGATTCATTATATTGTTGGTCTACAAAAATTTTCAACAGATATTACATTAATCGCAGTCAGGACAGTTTTCTCTATCAGAACAAAAGAACTTTTCACGACTACATGAGTACATCTAGTAGTGTTCTCTATAAATAGGTTAGATTTTTATCTCAGAAACAAGTTACTAGTGACCTACAATGAAACTAATTCAGTTGTATACAGAGTAAAGCATCAAAAACGAAACGTTCAAAAGCAGAAAGAAATTTTGTTTCATAAAAACTCTAGAGAAAGTATCATAAACTTGAAAACAAAAAAATATAAGAATACTACGAAAATATCCAAAATATGTTCATCATATGTTTTCCCTCTCGCCTAAGTATTCTTGAATCAATATTTTTAAAATATAAGACCCACAATTTCGATATTTTCGAATATTCCAAGAGCTAACTTCCGATTTCTATACCAATTTCATATTTTAACCAGAAACGTGTGGTGGCTTGATTTAAATCAAATAAAAGATTAGGTAAACTAACAGCTATCACATATTGAAACATTTTTATAATAGCTTATTAGAAATTGGCTCCAATGCTAATGCCAAATAAAAAAGTTGAAAATTATTATACAGTGTCGCAAAATTTGCTAAAACATAATCTATGACTCAGAAATTCAAAAACTCCGTTTCTGCGGTTCGATTATCTCTTAAAAATAAGCTAATTTATTCCCAGTCTATAAATACAGGGTGGGTTGAAGAGAATGAAGAAAACTTCAATTTCTCACCAACTTGTTATAAGATCGTAAGCGTCTTAATAAACATTTCTGAATAGGTGCTGAAGCTACAGTACTAAGAAAATTATATCTTACTTTTTATTGATAGAAAATATAATGGGATAACGATTACTAGCTACAGTAAAAAAAGGTAATACCCAGTACCAGTGATCTCTTGCTAAACACAAATTTAGACGTTTTTTCTTATTTTCAAATAACACTATGAAAGTATTTAGATTGTGTTTCTCATTTCTCTAATAATAGCGGCTTGTAATTCCTTAAAATATTTCGTTGTTTAAATATCCAAATATGAAAAAACCTAATAATCAGGTGATGTAAACCAGTTCGATAATATGCTTTCAACATACACGGTGTTCAAAATTTACTGTCCAATTGGAACTTTGAGCAACTTTTTTAGAGTTTTTTTTATAGAACACTCAGTATATTTTTACACAAACGGATGAAGAGCTTAATTATGAACAATTTTTATTAACATAACCCTATGGCTATTTGTAGTCGTTTTTGATAAAAATGCAAAATTTAAATTTACACTATTGAAATACATAGGTACAGTGATGTGCTTTAGTACTGACTCACCCCTCGAGGGCAATCGGCTATCTATCGTCGTACATAAGGATTATATTTATAAAGTTTTATGGCACTTTGAGTCAGTACTAAAGCACATCACTGTACGTACATATTATGTATCGAATATACTATGGATAAATAAAACACGAGTACTATCAACAATGTCAAAATAGTAGTAAAAAAGTGGGTTCCAAGTAATAAGTCAAATAAGTTTTATTTTGTCAATTACATTTTACATTTTTTGAAAAGAAAGTGTATCTGGTAATATGAATTATTCCGAAGAAGAACTTCTCAAAAGAAAATTGCTGAAGAAACGGGAATCAGTGAGAGATCGTTTCAACGTATTCTAAAACAAAATCACTTTCATGGATACCACATTCAGCTGCATCAAGAGCTTCTTGAAACAGATTATAAAAAACGAATGGAATTTTCTAACTGGCCGCAAAATAAATTTCGCGAAGATCCCAACTTCTTCAAGTTTGTGCTGTTTACAGACGAAGCGACTTTCCATAAAAATGGATTCCTTAATCACCTCTAGTAAGGAAAAGAAATCGTCAGCACAGACGGTCCTTAAATGTATGGGACCGTATTATTGGTAATCGAGTAGTAGGTCCCTACTTTTTTGACGGCCATTTAAATGGTAACGTGTATCTCCATTTTTACAAAGCATATTACCAAACTTTCTACAAGCGGTTCCTCTTGAGCGGCAAAGGATATGGGTGTAACATGATGGTGCACTTGCTCACTTCATGCTGGCTATGAGGGAACATTTAAGGTGGCCACCTAGGTTTCCCGACCTAACCAAACTGAATTTTTATGTGTGGGGGACATAAAAGAACTTGTGTATCGTGAGGAACCTACCGCTGTAGAAGATATGAGAAATCGCATAACGAATGCTTTTAACAGTGCTTTAACAGTGACAGTCCTTCAACCATCGCTTGCATCTTTGTCTGCAAATGAATGCAATGCATTTTGAAAACCTTCTATAGTGTCTATTTTTTTACATATTTTACATGTTTACTTTCTTCATTTTTAAATTAAATAGTTACGTATTATGAATTTTGCATTTTTATCAAAAACGACTACATATAGCCATAGGGCTGTATCAATAAAAATTGTTCATAATTAAGCTCTTCATCCGTTTGTGTAAAAATATACGGAGTGTTCCATTAAAAAAAACTCTAAAAAAGTTGCTCAAAGTTTCCAAAATTGGACAGTAAATTTTGAATATCCTGTATACCGCCAAAGTTTCAAATTTTGCCTAAAGCATTTTCTATTTGCTGATCAAAGAATCCCCAATTATTTCATTTTAAACTTCACATTTGTGGCAGTATTGTTAGTTTGAATGGTACTATGTAAATATTAATTCTTTAGCAAAAATATTCATTGCACTGAACATACGCATCAAAGAAAAAAAAAACAAAATAGGTACGTATAGATAATGGTCAGCCACTGCTATTCTATTTAAAAAAAACGTCGTGTGATTGTGCCTATGATTTTTGGAACACCCTGTGTAGTCACAAATAATTTTCAGATATACTTCTTAATGTCTAGCTTCACCATGTATTAAGTGAAAAGTTTCACTTTAATATCCAATGAACAATCAAAGACCGGAGTTCAGCTGCAGGACTCTGTATACAGTGTGCGCACGTTCGACCTGCTGATAGATGCTTTAGCAATGTGTGGTCGACTGTAACTGGGAAGCACTACGTTATACTCTGTCTGACGCTCTCGCTGTATTATGAATTCCTTCGCAACACCTTGATAACTGAGTCTAACATGCACGTACGCATGCGCACGTCTGTTGCCATCTCAAATGTATTCTGTCGTGCTTGAGCATTTCGACCTGTTGATAGGGTCTTCAATGTGTTAGAGCAGGCAAGGATTTTAATATGTTAGATAAAGAGATACAACGAATGCATTCGCTCAAACCAACAGTATCGATATACCTTTCCTGTGTTAACTAAGGGACGTCTCTTCGCTGTTCTTTTTCATCTTAGACTAAACGTATCAGCAAGTCGTGTGTGCGCTCCCGGTATATGTATTTTAACCATTTAGTACGAGGTACTTTTACCGTTGTTTTTTATAACTTCCAGTAATCTACGTGGCACACTATTAATTAATTTGTTCGACACATTCTGGTTTGATTTGGATTTCTGGTAGCGTGGCGTCATACACATTACGTGCTAGTTTCGTCCAAAGATTCACCATGGGATTTAAATAAGAGCTTAATGCCGGCTATTCCAAAAGTTTGATGCCAGAGTCTTCAAAAATTTTTTTTGTTGAAGCTGCCTTATATATGGGTGCATTATCTTGTTGGAATATAATGTCGTTGTCCTCGGCTATGGTGATAAAAGGTAGAATAGTGTAAATCTAAAGCAATTGTTTGTGTTTTATTTCTATTGGAATATGGATTTACATCAAGTAAAGGCCGAATCTAGTGAATTTCAGAAGATGTTGCTGTAAAACATATTGGTATTTTTGAGAATTCATTCGCAATCAACTAAAACTATTTCACTTTTGACTCCTTTCTTGAAAGACCCCCATACCATAGTACGACCACCTCCTAAAGCACGACGAGACAAAACTTTTCTACCCTTTCCTAAATCATGTCAGTAGTAGTTAAATCCGTCGGAGCCGTCCAAATTAAATTTCTTTTTATCGCTGAAGATCACACGGTTGAACAGTGCTCCACAATGAACGTACTTTTTTACAAAATCGAGCCTAGCTTGAATGTGATGCCTTTGCAATTGTTGTTTTTTTCTGTATTTTACGGTACTTGTGTCGACCTTCTGCTTTAATCCACTTTCTTATTAGACCAGGATGACATTGTAGATTCATTCTTCGAACAATTTGCGAGGAAGAAGCCCCTGTTGTTGAAACTTCTTAAAAACTGCTCGCTTTTTTGTATCGCTGAATTTGGATAGTCTGCCTGGTCGACGTTTTCACTAACCTTTTTTAGAAATCATGTCAGAAGTATTTAAATCCATTTACAACCAATCCAAATTAAATTTCTTTTTATCGCTGAAGTTCACACGGTTGAACAGTGCTCCACAATGAACGTACTTTTTTACAAAATCGAGCCTAGCTTTAATGTGATGCCTTTGCAATTGTTGTATTTTTTTCTGTATTTTACGGTACTTGTGTCGACCTTCTGCTTTAATCCACTTTCTTATTAGACCAGGATGACATTGTAGATTCATTCTTCGAACAATTTGCGATTTCAAGCTCCTACTTCTTAAAAACTGCTCGCTTTTTTGTATCTTTTAGAAAGTCTGCGTACCAATAACCACAACAACATTTGTGCAGTGTGCGTGCAATTTTAACTTCTGTCATTCCATCATGGCGTAAATCGATTATCCGCTGCTTTTAAAGAACTGATCATTCTTTTCCACGCGGCATAATAAACAATTTGAAATTATTTTTTATTGCACAAATTCAACACGTTAATCGAAAAACAATGTTTTGTTATGCATCTCTGGATTAAAACTAAATGCAGCGAAGTAAACAACAAATAACCGTTTTGTATTCGTTATTGCAGCTCATATGAACACCTGCAGAGATTAGAAACGAATTTATAAATATCTATCTATAAGTCTATTTACAAATATTTCCCACGTTTACTTTTGCCACTCGTATATATACTTTAACCTATAATTATTCAGAGCCCTGTATTTTTCTTCATATCTCAGAAACACTAAATATTACATGTAGTACAATGAACATTAAGTATCCCTATTTTTTAAAGGATAGTCAAACCAAATAGAAAAAACAATGGTTTCATTTGAAAAATTAAAATCATCGTTTATTTTTGGTAGTTTTTCCAACTCTCCAGATACTAATTTTTATTTTCATCATTCACTTATAACTTTCATATCCATACTATCTTACAGTGATGTAAAATTACTAATAGATTGCTTCAGTTTCAATATAATAACAGATTTAGGAAGTCCCGCATTCAAAACGAAAATTATGGACAATTAAGAACTTGAAAACTATTTACACACTGCCTTTATAATCCCAAAAACAGGAATTCAAATTTACTTTAAAAATTAGGGGGTTTGATTTAAAATAAGAAAGTTGTCATCTATCTGTGGTTAACCGAAAATTAAAACAGCCCAAAATTTTATAATTACTTTAGTCCTTTATATGGGAATGGATGAAAATCTTTGTGACATATCCTATAGTATTTGAAGCCACTACGTTGTTTAGTATTTGTGCGGCAGCTATTAGTAGCGAATGCTATCAGTAAATTCGAAAATTTAATAAAAAATTAGTCGTGGTTATATGATGCAATACTTTCACATAAAAAGTCACAGCTCAACCAATCTGAAAACCGAGTTCATTTAAAATAATAGACTACTGGGTGGCAAAGTTCAAACAAGGCAAGGAAATGGTGAAGAAAATCTACAAAATGGTATTGGATGGCCATTAACTGTAACTTTAAAGTATGTGAGCTAACAAACACGCTAAGCAATTCAAAATGTCCTTTACATCGCCTATTAAGTAAAAATTTAGAAATAAGAAAGCTGTGCAAAAGACAACTGCCCGGTTTGTTCACAGGTTTTTTTGTAGATTAATAACATGAATGAAACATGGATCCATAACTTTGCACCCAACTCGATTGAACAATCAAACCAATGGACTGAAACAAGAGAATTGACCTAAAGAAAGGTGAAGACAAGTTCCATCTGCTGATAAGATCATAGCGTTAGCAATTATCTTTAAAAACGAAACTGATGAAAAACTGATTGCAGCGTCTGAGAGATGAAAACAAAGGAAAAATGCCAGATTTGGCAAAAAGAGAATTCACAAATCCGTTATCGGAATCGCCAGGATCAATAAATTTAAAGTTTAAATTGTTTCCCCCGCATCCTGTTTGCCAAATTAGCCACCTCTGATTATATTCTTTTTCCAAACTTGAAAAATAACTCGTTGATAAGAAGATTTGACAACAATGTCTACAGTGTATGACTATTTTGACGCGGTCCTCATTATAAACTATTGCACATCGCTAGGAAAACTGTGCCGAGCTGAAGAAAGACCATGTTGTGAAGTAACGATATTTTTTCCCAAAATGTTTGTTTTCTTTGTTAGATCATTAGGTTCTGGGGCCACCCTCATATATCAGTATATATATAAGAATGAAATTCAACTTACTACTCTGGTTAAAAAAAATATAAAACTGGGATTGAAACTGAAAGATTTCTTTTAAGGATTAGAGAAAATTATTTTTCTGTTGCTTAGTCAGCTTTTATTCAAATCTGAGATACACGAATGCAGTTCGAAAAGGAGTTTTGAAAATGCACATTCGTGAGTATCTTTTGATAACGTATCAACAAAATCAGAATTAAGAATGCGGAACAGTTACTAGTTTGCATTTTACATACAACATAAATGCCAAGATTTATCTCCTTTGTTTTTTTCTCTGTAAAGATAATTTAAATCAGTATTTCATTCCATACTTCACAACTTTAAATTAAATTACCTTTTGCGCTTAATCTCCGAAACACCGAGTTCAATACATCACATTCCACTACGTTCCAGCATAAAAGATTCATAACCTCCACATCTCTTTTGTTTCCAAAATAGGACACAACGTACGCGCTGTTGTCGTATTTCAGTTACGAAGTCCATCACAAATTTCAACGCTAACATGTCAACCGTTCTATATACCATTCTCATCCCCGTCACCTACGTGCGTCAAATAGGACACGATCCTGCGAATTATATAGTACATACGTCGACTGGAGACACCGAAGTTGGCAACCAACAGTAAGCCACGGTGGCATACAAGGCAACTTGCCAACCGCTGCGCCGCAGTCTCACATATTTCATAATGAAAGACCTAATTCGTCCGTAAATCTTTTCGAAAAAGTCTGGGGAACATCTCGGAAGACCTACCTAAATGGGCGCTTGTGGACGTGTATGCCTGACAGCCTCCTAAAGTTTACAGCCGGTTTGTTACTCGTACGATTCACTTTTACACTGAAAGTTTAATCTAATATTCCGAGATTGTGAACTATGACCTTATAGTCGTTCTAATGCGTTGATGAAATTTTAGGCGGTTACAGAATGCTTGAAAATTAAAATTCTCTTTAAATTTAACAATACATATGTAATTATAATGGGGAATTGGTCGCAACTTTTTTTAGTGGAAATATTGTTATTTAGATCTTCCATCTATTAACTTTCAGACTTTGACGCGTCATCAACCCAGACCTAGATCGCAAACGGAACAATGGTCGAGGAGCTACCCCTCAGATGTACCTTCAGAAGCTTCGGATCTAGAAGACCGAGCGTTCTTCGAACGACCCACACCTCCCATTTCGCCTACTGGCCTACAATCAGTCGACACAATGGACAGAAGACTGGGCGAAATGGAGGCGACTCAACGACTCGAATCTCCCACCACGAGGTATCCTAGATCCGCAGCTCCCGGTTGGAGGCGAACACCTCACAGTTTAAGTGGTATAGACCAAACGCAACCGACTGTCGGAGGCAATCGAATCTTCGCTTCATTATTAGATAGGGTATTGGATAATTCCGATAGGAGACAGTATGGTATGGGTTGGGTAGGACGAATGTTTGGGTGCGTACCAATTATATTGATGTTAACGTCATTGGAATTATACTATTGTTAGTAACGCATGCTGGAATTTTTCAGGCGATCAACAAGAAAATCCATTATTCAAGATGAAAAAATTCAAGAGCAACTAGACGATATGGAAGACTACCGACCAATGTTCACATACTGGGTTACTACAGTACAAATATTAGTTTTGGTTATTTCATTAATATGTTATGGCTTTGGACCGTTCGGTTTAGACTTGCATGCGAGATCAGGACAAGTATTAGTAACGAGTCTGTCTTTGCAACAAGTCGACTACATGGAACCAGCAAATTTTTGGTAAATAAATTCAATTAATCTCTTTTTTTGGATTTTTGAAAAACGACTGTTAAAATAATTCTAATAAATTGGTGTGTGATACAAACATAGAATGTCGTAAAGAACCTCTCAAAATATCAAAGGATACCAATATCGTTAAAAATTGATTCGTAACGCCAGTTATTCCTCAAAATAATGTTACCTGAGGAAGATTTTGGGAAAAGCCCACCGGTTATAAGGACTTAAGTTTAGTAACTAACGGGGCTGAAATAGGACCAAACCCCAAGGATGCTTTAATTGTCAAAAACTTGTTTATTGAAAGTGCGCTTCTTCGAAGTTTTTCAAGAACTTCTCTTTAAAAATACTGGTCTCTTGACCTTGATGGGCAAATTGGCTATGAACGATCCCTTGCTAATCATAAAGCATGCCTTTGATCTTCAACTTATGCTAATTCTAACTTTTTTGTCTGATTTTTTTAAAACCACGGCTCATCTCAACTGACGTATTACCGAAAACAAGGTTATATTCTTTGTTTTTCATTCGGTAAAAAGTTTTTTGGAAGAATTTTCTTCGTCCTCAGAATTAAGATATATTAACATATTTCATTTCATCCTATTTTTCAGGTTTGGACCTAGGGCAGGAGATCTTATACATCTAGGAGCAAAATTCGCACCGTGCATGAGAGTAGATAGCAAAATTCTGCAACAGATTGAAAAAACAAGAGCGAAAGAAAGAGAAACCGCTTGTTGCATCCGAAATGATGACTCCGGTTGCGTTCAGTCATCTCAAGCCGACTGTTCGGTAAGTTATCCTTAAAATGTCGTTTCCATCCGCAAAAATGTTCGTTTTTTAAACTAACTTTTTTAATAATCTTAGCTATCTTTTTCTCCAAATCAACTGGTCCGTGGATTGAGACCATCGGTACGTTTACCTATGCGTAATTCATTTTTGCTGCACTTTTGTTTGTTTGGTGCTTACAGTTTGATTTTAAAATTAATTTCGTAAGATTGCTATGCACGAAATAATTTAAAACATGGAAGTGTAATGAGAGTGTATAACTTTGCGGATTAGTAATTAATATTAACACATAACTATTTCAAGCAGAAGTCTGCGTAATATTGTTAAGCAAAAAGGGCCATAATCAAAACCAGGAACCTGAACAATATGATTCGTAAAAGAATCCGTAAATTTATAAGCCACCTTATAACAAAAACTGGTACAATCAACATTGCATGTAGGGTCTTGTGATTGTCCGTTCTTAAAATTCTCACCAATCAAGAATGTAGATACAATTCATTAGTTATGCGAATAAGGAATGAATATGTTGATATAGTTTTCAAATAGTAATCATCGAATATAACTAATTATAGACTTAATTCTGCAGAAAACCATTTCGACGTGGAAAAAGTGGTCAGCAGGCGATTCCGGCCCTGGTGGTAGGATATCTGGTTCTGTTTGTGGTTTAGATCCAAAGTAGGTGGTTATATTGGAAAATATATGAATTTTAGTAATCCTGATTAAAACTTCTAGATTCTGTGATGCTCCTGCTAGTGTTCATCCCTACGAATGGCCAGATGACATAACAAAATGGCCAATATGTCGTAAGAAAGCTAATAATCCTATGTTACCAACAAAGAAAGCCGGAGGAGCTAAAGACAAAATTGCTGAACATATGGTGTGCGAAGTAATTGGACATCCTTGTTGTATTGGTATTCACGGCCAATGTCGGATCACCACGCGAGAATATTGCGATTTCGTTAGAGGAACTTTCCACGAAGAAGCATCATTATGTTCGCAAGTATGTTATCGTTTATATATTTAAAAAATGTAGTTCAACTAGATGAGATTTCTTTGCGATTCTAGGTATCCTGCTTGAACGATGTCTGCGGCATGATTCCTTTTTATTTTATTGATACGCCGGATCAATTTTACCGCCTTTGGACTTCCCTCTTTCTTCATGTCGGCATACTGCAGCTAGCGATGACCGTCTTCATTCAGTATTTCTTAATGAGAGACTTAGAAAAATTGACTGGCAGCCTAAGGATAGGAATCATCTATATGGGATCCGGTGTTGCGGGGAATCTAGCTAGTGCTATATTTGTACCTTACAGAGCAGATGTAAGTACCTCTATGTTAACTTATTAATAATTTCAAACACTAAAAGAACGTTTTACTAAAGGATACGCTTATAAACACAAATAAGTTAATCATACATATACGTATGTATGATTAACATCTTATGCGTGTAGGTATTTTACTGTATATCTTTTGAAACAAAGCAACAATGTGAGATACACTCTGCAGTGAAACAGTAGCTGTAACACGATCCATATGCTTAGGAGTATTTTGAGATGTTTGTAACATGAATATGAAATATGTTTCTCTTTTGTTCTAGGTTGGACCGGCAGGATCACAGTTCGGATTACTAGCGTGTCTAATAGTGGAAGTGTTAAACGCGTGGCCAATGCTAAAACATCCCAACCAAGCCTTGTGTAAACTATTAGCTATAACATTTATCCTATTCCTCGTAGGACTTCTTCCCTGGGTCGACAATTACGCCCACCTTTTTGGTTTCGTCTTCGGTTTCCTATTGTCCTACGCGTTACTACCTTTCGTTTCCTTCGGGCCGTACGACAGGCAGAAGAAGATAATCCTGATTTGGGTTTGTCTACTGTCGGCCGCGTTCTTGTTCATCTGTTTAGTGCTATTGTTTTACATCATCCCCGTGTACGATTGCAAGGTGTGTTCTTACTTCAACTGCCTACCGTTGACGCAAGAGTTCTGTGCCTCGCAGAATATCAACTTTAAACGAGAGGAACCCGTAGTATGACGAATGGTTTTACGGTTTCTAACCGTAATTCCTAACCTATTTTTCTTACTTGTTTCAATTCCATATTTTCGGCATAGTCGCGAAATTCTTAAAACAGATGCATTTTTAAAATTCGTATTTATCTTATAATTTTTAAATCTTTCGGGTTATTTTTATGGTTTATTTTATTCTGTACTAATCTTTTTTTTAATTTAGTGAGGTAAAAAGTATTATTTCGCATATAGAAACTCAAATTTATTTTAATTTAATAGATGATTAACTAAATACTCTCTAAAAATTAACAAGACGTATTAGTAAGTTTTATGATCTCGTAAAATTATTTTCCTACGTGAGGGAATTTTAACGTTAAAACTATGGTACAAAGTTTCCTTTTTAGATTGCATTCTCACATATATTAAAGCTGCTAAACTAAATCCTTGCAGAACATTTTGGATATGCAACGTTAAAAATGGAGTTACGGATATTTTACACTTTATTGAAAATTTGAACTAGTATCCACAAATGGTGATATTGGTACGAAGCAATAACCATATGTCACAAATTTTAATGATAAATTTATTTAGCAGGCAATAGGTATTTGTGATACATCGATGAAAGCTCGAATAATTGTTCGCAAATGTTTTGTTAAATGCACTGCCTCATAATTCAATCTGATAAATCATTGGTTAGAATTGCTATTTATATTGATTTATGCTTAGTCTCTTGTCTAAATACATACTTTACATTTAGGAGACATTACACTGACTAACTTCTCTTTGTTAATTTGTGCTTTCTTCTGTTTAAAATGCCAAAATGATCTCAGATTAGTAAAGATTACTAAAGGGAAGCAATTGACCATCTAAAAGGGGAGTTTGAATAAATAAAAAAATTGTGTGATTTAGAAATAAACAAAAATTATTATCACTTTATCTCTCAATGTTAAAATGAAGCAGAAACATTTCTTAAAAACCATGACCGATGTACAGTCATTTATGTATATATAAATTCAGTATTAGAAGATTATTAAACAAATTTACGTAACAAATAAGTAGGTATATAGCGCAATGTCATAACTAAAAAAGACCAAGTAGGATAATAATATTTGAACGAGCATTGCTAAGATTTTACTGAAACTTGACACAAACTTGTAAAAATCTTGTTTATAAAAGTTGTATGAACCAAACTTAATTTTAAACCTATGCATGAAAATCTTGTACTGTGTATCCCATCAATACTTTGTTTTTAATTTATTAAATATTAGGGGCAAATTAAATTTTATCCCAACAACTACGAATGCTTTTTCGTCATGTTTAATTTGCTTAACCTGTTTTTTGCTAATTAAGCACATGATCAAATTTTCCTTCCTTTCACTTTGATGGAAAAAACGCCGGTACAGTAGATATAGTTACAATCATTTTCACCTTCTTCGAAATTCTTCTTCTTAGGAGCTCTGTTTTTAAACAGCATTTGCTTCTACTTTTTTTTTTCTTTTTTCTCTCCTCTTACCTGCCAGCCAATTTATTCAATTATATCTATTTTCTTCATCTTTCTGTCTATGATATTCTCTCCATGCATCGAATGTACATAGTAACTCCAGGCAACTTTTTCATCATAACACTTTCTTCGAAGAAATTGAAAACTGTCAGTGTTTGGCGTTATTGTTAATTGAACAATCGTAATGCTATATTATTCGTCAGACGGTGCACTGTGATTTATATCGGAGAACTACACCGTTAATAGAATGTTCTAAGTGACTGCTTATTTCAGGTGCCTGACTGTTGTTAAAGATTCCAATTGAAATTATGTTCAACAAAAGATAAAAGTCAAAAATTTCATAGTCACCACTGCTTCGTCGAGACATCCTTTTCCAATTTATTATTTAACAAAACTAAAAATTTGCTTTTATTGAATACCTCATGCAGTGCAAGTATTCCATCCAAATCTATTCGCAATGTGACAAACCCTATGTTGATCAACAATATTATGAAACCACTCATTGGCATTTTTGTAAAATAAAATAATAATAGTTTGCAAACCTATTTCAGATGTTCTATTTTCTTTCTTGAATTTAATTTTTCTGCAACTGGCATTTTTCGCATTTTTCTTTCAAAAAGAAAGTAACGCAGTTCCTTTAAAGGTATTCAAGGTGTCAAAATCAATACAAGACTCTATAAATTCAAAATATTTGGCAATGTTTTGATCAGCTATGTTGACATTATTAACATTATTATCCAATGCAACTACTTCACTGCAATTATTTTTACAAAACTTTCTGAAATTTGTTGCATATGGATTTAGTGAATGGGGCCACATGCTTGAAAGCTTGAATTTTCATGTTTAAGGCAAGCTTCGTTGTTTTCGATCAGCCACTTATATACAATTTTCTTCTATATGTTCCATATGTGTGGATTTGGGATATAGAGCGATAAATTTATTTTGATTTTGACCTATATGGTAAGGTGGAAGGAATATCCATTGACATATGGGATTATTAGTAAGCTCTATCGTGTTTTCCTGAACTCAAGGAGAAAAAACATTAGCAACATATTCGAAAACATCCTCTATCTAACAACCCCGTTTCCCTAACATACTGGTTGCGATGGCTTTAGGTGTTGTCATATACAAAAATATTACCATTGATGGCTCTTATTCTTTCATTGGCAAAACTTTTTCTTTTGGGCAGAGAAAAACCTCAGCCTTGTCACAATTAAAAATACATAAAGCACCTTGAATATTCACCTATTTATCTTCTAAATGAAGCATTACTTCAGAAAACTCTATTCTATCCTACCAATATCGCCCAGATCTCCTATTGGTAACATTATTTTGCCGTTTTCACTATTTAATCAAAATTTCTACACCATCAAGTATTGTTGTTACTTGAAAACCAAAATCGCCTGTACAACACATTTAATTTAGAAGCAGCCTTTTTTTTCTATGGAAAGAGCCGTTCGAGGTTATATTTTTCTTTCAACAGCATAAGCATCTTTATGTTTATACAACAAAGTGCATTATACGTTTTGTTAGATCTATTAATACACATTTTTTTAACACTGGTTCTAACTCCTTCCTCCTCTGTTATTTTCAGAATACTATAGAAGTGTTTTGTCATAGTAAATTCTTATGTATTACTGACCCCATCGCAACCGTTGCATGGACACATGAATTGGTATTTCGTTTGCAAAGAAATCATCGAAAATGATGGTCAGTAATTGATACCAGAAAACTCTTTATACTTCTCCGTTTGATCATGTTAAAGATGCATTTATGTATATATATCTTTTTACTTTGGTTTGATAAGGACTAACGTATACTGATGCTATGTAGATAGTTGTAAACTCGAACAATATCAGCACATATAAACGACATGGTGAAGGTTAGTTTTCGTAACTGACTCACTTAAAAAGCTTAAAAACCAAACGTTAGACAAAAGCCCCGTAAATAGACAACCTAGATTTCTCAAAAATTAACAGGAATTAAACATTTTATAAAGGATTGTGATCGCCGGTAAATGAAACAGAAATTATTTTTTTTCACAGACTTCTGGTTTTCGAGATTGTTTGAGTTGAAAATGCCCGAGGAAGTCACGTGACCAAAACGCAAGGTGACGTAGAAAACAGTATAAAACTTGTACATAAGTCAGATTATAAGGTTATGACATTACTAATATGATAACAGAAATGTAAGATCCTTTTTTAACCATTAATACATAGAATTAACTTTGTGTACATGCATGATAATACATATTATTGTAACGTATGTACATACTTGTAGAATATCACTAATTTCAATAGCATACTACTCGTAAAAGAGATTTATAGGTTAGGTACTTGTACTTACATCAAAATGATCAGAACAACAATATCCTGTAGTCTTCTCTGCCAAAGGTACATCTTTCCTCATGGCAGTGAACCATTTTTTTAAGTAAAAAGAAATGGTCCGAATACAAGGCACAAGTAGTCAATCCATTGATTTCGATAACATAAACCAGACATAAACACTGTATCATACGTCACGCATGTAGTTCACGTAAACGCCGCGTTTTGGGAGAGCGCTGTAATCGTGCTTCTTTCTTCCCCGATTTCTAGGTGAAAACATATATTTTTTCGTCTGGGAATAAAAGAAATGGCTTTTTTTCATGATTATCTTTAAATAATTACACATAGTACATAGGTTCTCTATTATTACATGTCGGTATTACAGGTTTCACTATATCCCTTGATGACTTTACGAGACATCTTTCGAACAGTGCCGGAATGAAAATTACATAATCAGCTAAGTAGCTTAAATGATGTTGCGCTGCTAATTGTATCCCACCAACGAAAGGTAGCTCGACCAATTTCCTCACGATGATGTCATAATCGTCCATGAAGGGATTGGAGCTCTACATCTAGTGTTATCACTCACTGCTCTTACCGCTGCACTATCGACCCGTTAATATATTATCTAATAATATCATTTTGTTATTTTGTCACATAATAAGACGAGTATTGTAAATGTTTCCCAGTAAATAATAGATCACAAAAGAAAAAACAAATAAAATGCTCTAGTCGAAAGTATGCACAGAAGGAAATGGTGGTAAAAATATTCTAAGCATCAGAATCAAGTAGTCTAGCGAGACTTTTATCTTATTCGAATTATAAATGGATCTATTTAAAAGAGTTGTAAAGAGTGTTCTCAAAATAATTCGATAATACTCATGGTATTAGATGATAATTAAAACCTCATTTCCACTCATTATTTTATGCGAGTGCAATAGGCAGTACTGCAAGGATTTAATTTAGGAACTTCCCTTTTTACAATCTACACTAATGATGTATTATTCACACTAACTTGGTACGATTAGTATCAACAAAGATATGTTAAAATTTGCGAAATAATATTTTTTAATCTTAACCGGAAGTAGTAATTCCATAGTATTATTTTTAAGTATTAACACCCGGTATTTTTTATTAAGATGTGGTGCAATTTGTATTGATTTTTATTTTGTAATTTATTTATTTGTTGTATATAGAAAGAAAAAAATATGTAATATATATTTTAATTACCTAATCAGCTACCTATATAAATAGATATCCTAACTCTACCCCCAGAGAAAAAGTGAACCTGCAAAATCCTTCTTACCTGAGGAAACAAAAATATATCTGAAGAATCAATTTCGCCGTAAAAGCTTAAAAAGACAATTTCGATCAAATTTTAAATTAAAAAAAAATTGAGTGCTAAAACGAAGAAGATTAAAAAAAATAGAAAGTACTCATAACGGGAATCTTGCAAGAAATCTCATATCTTGCAAGGTACACATTAAAACAAAAGTTTGTGATAATTTATTTCGTTTCTGAAAAGTGGACAGCGCATTTGAAGAACATTGTACTGCAACAACAACTAACAATATTAACGGGAAAATTTAAAGGAGGAGTATATTAAAAATGTTTTTTAAATATTAAAAGAAAATTGGACCTCTGAACAAATATGTGAACTGGAGATGACCTTTATAAATCATGTGATAAAGACGATATCTATAAAAAAATGTTTATTTATATATAATATAAATTGTAAAATATGTGCAATGAAATCTCATATATATAATAATAATAGTTCATTTATCCGTTTTCTATATGTTTATTTTCTCGCAACGAAAAATAATTCTTAGCTAATGACAAAGGATGAAAACTCTTGATTGTTTTGCAATGTGAAAAGCCGCTTCATTTTGCTCAGCAGCAAAATATTAGCTTGTATATGTAAGACTTAAACGATGTGTAGCATGAGATAATTCTAATGTCATCGATGAAGGCATATAATTAATAGTGCTCATGTATTAAAAACAAATTCGATCATATTTCATTATATCATGCGTTTTATCATTGAATCATCAAAGATCTAATATAACCTAATTTTGTACTATAATTTTATCAAACTTTTTTAATTTGGCAAAAAAACCTAAAATATACATTACTACACATTATTCAGTTATATAATTTTCTTAAACATTGTCAGAGAATGTTTAACAAATTATAATTCTTCTCTTAATACAATGAACTTCTTTTTGGTTCTTCTGGTGCAATCAACCAAATTTAAAACGACATAACATAACTGAATTTTTACATCAAACGAAATCCTTAACAGGTTTGTAATTATTTTAATTTTTTTTTTTCCTGCTTAGAAAGCTACAAGGACTTCTGTCTATATTTTTAAAATTCTAATCATCGAAATACTCAATACAGTTTGTCCCAACGCTAACGTAAAATGTTGATTCCATTACGAGTAACACTTTCTTCGAAGTCTATAACATAAACCTGAGCAGCTGGAACTTCTTCATTCTAAGGGAATCTGGTGAATAAAGTCCATCATCTCGACGAAAAATGGCTTTTTACATAGGATTCGTAAACGTCTTCCTACTTAGCCCAGATACAGTTGTTCACATCAAACACTTGTACCATAGAATGGATAAATTTTTCAAACAGGTTGTACAATTATATTTCAATTCACCTCCTCCCGCCTCCCTTTCCCCTTCCCGCATCACCACTACGTTTTATGTTTGCATGTGATGCTGTATGTCCATCCAAATTTTTTTAATTCTCTTAGAATGTTCAATCCTTTAATAAACAGCTCCTAATAAAAAGAACGTTTCACAGATCTAAATTCTTATATTATCGACAAAATTGAAGAGATTAAAAGCGCCATCTACCTTCCAGAAAATTATGTAGTCGTGTACTCAATTGAGTACCATAGGAGGAATGCAAGGTTCAAATTTCTCAAAAGATTTCTTTTTCAATGCAGCACATGTTGCATATTTTATCATCTAATTCTAATTCTTCGATATAAAACTATCAATTGAGGTTGTTGTATTTCCAAATTTTTATAAAAATGTATGTGGGTATCAGTAACCAGCAGAAATATTTTCCATAAATTTGATCTTATTTGTCTTATTAACATGGTGAAAATGGAAATTGTCTTTTCCTTCCATGGTTTCTGAAAATCTGAGTAGATACATTGTTTTCCTGAAATGTACATTGTAATATTTTCAGCAAAAAGTACAGGATCTCTGAAAGCATTCATTTAATTTTTCTATCAGTTTTCCCAAAACAAGTGAAGTAATCATTTTTAGATTTGAATTGGGGAGGTCCTTCATGGGTGACCTCAAACGCTTCTGCCTATTTCTTGAGAGGCTCGTTATCACTAGAATCGTATTCCCAGTCTTGTAGTGGTTCTGGATAACATAACTCATATATAACACTGAGCAATAAACATATAATGAAATACCAATATCTATTTGAGTGTCATCTTATACGGAAGTATTCAACAAGTATGTATTTATGCTCATGTCGACGTAGCATTAAACAAAAGAAGTGATAGCAATGACTAATGAACTAACTAATAGCTCCTTTCTAGATCCTAATTGGAGAAGTCTTTCTGATGGTGACTTCTAACACTTCTGCTTTTTACGCAGAAGATCATCATCCCCAGAAGCGTATTCATAATTTGTATTAGGTCTTCTAACTAGCTAAACTCTATTAAATGCCACAAGGCTGTTACTATCACTGATGTCTCTTTGGTTGGTAAGAGCATCAACGCCAGCTGCGAAAATTACGAGTTCATTTTTCACTGCTAATACTTCTGACAGAAAATTGTAGTAACCTGATTATTTTGTGGTCATTGTACAAATATTGCGGGCTCGTTTTTGTTCTGGAAGTTATAATGAATGTGTACAAAATATAAAATACTTTTAATAAGTTCCCACTGTACTTGTTTGAGTGCACGTAAGTTTGAACAGGTGTCATCTTACTATATATTGGCAGTAATAATAGAAAAAAGTACCTTATAGAAGACTTAACTTACGAAAGCGGACTATATTTCTGATCCATTTTTTTTTAATACCAATATCGATTTGAGGACCCTTTTAGACAGAATTATTCAACATAGTAACGACATCCCAGAGGTTTTTTAGAACGGGCAAGGACAAAACATGAGATTTGTATAGGTAGTACATCTACTAGAGGTCGAAAATACGCTTTTGGGCGTTCTTTGCAAATTTCTTGATATTCAATCAGTCATTTTATTTGCATATTTTGTTCTTCTTTTTGCAGGCCAAACAAATGCACTACTAGTATTGTACTACAATATTATGAACAAATAAGAAGAGAACTGTTGAAAATAACAAAGAAACCTATTTTAAGCAGATCAGCTAATACGTTTAATTGTATGAGTTATGATTCTAGTTATTATTTATTACATACATTCAGCATATTTCAACGTCATTCATCGGTCTACAATATGTGGAACATGTGAATTACAACTTTTGAATAATTTTATGCTTCGGCCACATCTGTGCTTTGCTCAATATTATCATTAGACATTCATTTTTCTTTACCATTATCTTCATGATACCATCTTTTTCAGTACCACAAAGACTTAATTCTTATCTTAAATGAATGCAAACTCATACAGATTTAGATTAAATTAAGGATGATATTACACTGCGACCTATTGATTTACTGTGAGCTCCTTGCATGAGCTGTTAGCTGCTGGGATTTGCTCGATCTTAGAGCTCCTCATCCAGTCTAAGAGCTTTAATAAACTGCAATAACTGTGAAAGTGTCCGAGAAAGTATTTCTTCTTCGTCTATGACATCTTTGCCAAGATAATTGGCTCAAGTTTCCGTAGTAGTGGTGCAGTTAGGTGTCAGGTGTTCCGGATTTTCATCCTCCGCCTCGCAGAACCTACAGTCGCTATTCTGTTTCAGCCCTATCCTTGTCATGTGTTACCCAAGGTCACGGTTCCGGTTCCACAAACAAAGTTGTGGCGGCCTTGTTTGCTAACAGGTTAGCTTCTTCGTTGCCTCTGATTCCAATATGACATGGTACCCAACATAGTGCAACTCTGCTTTCTTTGCTTAAGTTGTTTAATCTGTTAAAGCACTCCCAGATTAATTTCGAGGTAATGATTATATGTATGAGTTATTTTGGCTCATCTTCATCTTTTTAATAGCATAGATTGAAGTAATATAGTGCAATAACGATATATTTTAATTTTCGAACATCCTATTTAGAGTTTAGAATTATCTTCAGTAATGCTTTGAATAATAAAATACTGACCCACAACAAAGCAGCACACATTTTTATTACAATACATGTCTATTGATTACTCGGTATCATTGCATTCTACACGCATTTTTGTATACACAATTATCCCTTCCTTCAATAATTATTTAGGGCAATAATTACTAAATGTGTTCAACAACTTCATCGATGAATTAGGAAATATATCCATACGAACACATCGATCAAGCAACCCTTTCCGATACATTTATATTTTAAGAATATGTACGAAGTAACAATTGCTATAACATGAATTATTTCTGTGTGTTTTACTTATATCTTGTATAAAACAAAAGTGAAATAAACATAAAATAAAGAAACCATCATGACAATTTATCAATTACCAAAAAAAATTGAAAAGAACAGATGAATGAATGGAGAAATTAAGAAAGAGTTAAAAAAAGAAAAACAAACAACCCATATGAAACCTACATAAAAATATTTTCATCACTATAGATATAAATATAACATAGTTCTGTATAAAATAAAAATTACTGAGTATGAATGACATATTTAAGATTGATAAGAAAATGAAACAAATTAATGTGTATATATACAGTTACATATAAACGGTATGAGAACATGAGAATGAATACAACAATTATGATGATGATGATATACTGAATTTTATGTTATAAGGTGTGAAATCAAGTATAATTATTAAAATACAAAGTAAAAAATGTGACGTTGATTTTTTTGTAATAATATTAAAATAATAAATAATATTAATTCGCCAATCTGGTAAAAGAATATTTAAAAAAAACGACTTTATATTTATTTACATACAAAAGAAAAACACTTCCTATTGTTGTAATCTCTATAGATCTGTAGCACATCTGAAATGAAACTTTTAAGGAAACTCATTATTAATCATGGAAATTACTCTCACTTATCCCCTTTCATTATCACGCATCTGGTATCTAGGATAGAGAGATGATGTATCAATATAGACGGCATACGATTATTATAATAACATAACGCATTAATCTGCGTGGTCCCTCTAATGCACAGATTCGAGAAATATATGGGGGATATAGAGAGAGTCAAATGACTGAATTGTCAGCCCAGCATTTAATATTAAATAAACAATCAATCAATCAATACTTTATGAAATGAGGTGATAATTTAAGATCTTGTTCATCATTCTCTTTTTTTTTTTTTTCTTCTATGACGTAATTATTATATTTATATTATATTTTCGTAAAAGCTTTATTTCCGATGTGTGTCTATCAAACAAACATCCTTTCCACAACATACATATATTGTAAAATGTAATAACCATAACGTCTGTAGGTTACTTTGACGATTATGTTCTCCTCGTATAAGTCCAAAAACATAAAAAAGTAAACTGAACCGAATCTAATAGATGTTGTACAGAAAGTACTGCGTGGCTCAAAGTTGATGACAATTTTAAGCAAATTGCAGTTACTATTAATATATGTTAATATATTGCTCGGTAATATATAATTACACAGAAAAAAAAAGATATATTATCCCATCTCAGACAAAGAACTTGTTTTAATTAATACTAACTGCAATATCTTAGCGAATCAAATCAATATGATCCACAATTGTACAAAAAAAAGAACAAGAAAAAAAAAACAATTTTGTAAGTACTATATACATATACTAGATTATAATTAATTTATACTTTTTATTATAAGAAAAATATACCTTTTTGGACTGATAGGAGTTATAAATATCATATTATACACAGTTATCATACAATTGCTTCTATTGTATTAAGATGGCGATAAAGGTTATTCAAAGAGCTGTGTTAGAATGAGAATATATTAAATTGTATGTACCTACATCAAACACAATATATTTATATATTTTTATGTAAATACTCAGATTTCGATTTTAAAGGTATTTGGTCTTGTAGAAGTAACTGCAGGTTTGGATAACAAGACTGATGATTCCAAATTTGACGACCTGAGATATATATTATTATCGTATTTGAAGAGCAATTGTATGATTCCTCTGTGAATATTATTACATCAGGTGTTTCACTAAGACCAAGCCTTAACATTATAATAATATGACATAATAAATTACTTCTGCACATAATTGTTTTCTTTCTATTGTTTAGTATGCGTATGGCAAGTATTTCTATTCGTAAAAAATGTACAACTTTGCAGAGATAGATGGAAAAAATAACACTCACCATCCAGTTTTAACGTTTAAATGTTTCATATTAAAACCACGAAGTTTTTTTCACGAAAATTTTAATATGATGGTACACTTAAAAGAAGTAAGAAAAATTGCTCTTCCTCCCTTTTACAGAAACTGATAAGCCGCCCAACCCCTCCACTTATGCATGCCTAACCCTTCTGTTGCAAAAGGCAAAATAAAAGAAGGAAGATAATCATAAGTTACACAATTTAAAGCCTTGGAGACCCAACTGTGAAAGATTTTAATGGAAGCGTGGAGATGTTCACTGTGCTTCTGTAGTGGTGGATATCCTGTTGATCCTAATATAGAATGGAAGTTTGTCTATATCCAGACGTTCTATCAGTAGATTTTCAGATCTACAGGTTTTTTGCTATGTCCGGAATATTCAAGTCCTGATAATTCTGAACGTTTCTAGCAAGCCACGAAACATCTGTGATTTGTCTAAGACTTGTTGACTTTTTTTTAAATATAACTTAAGATTGGCCTTAAAAAAATCATATTACACGAGAAATTTCTTACGCTAGGCAGACTCCTGCGGCACATTAATTTTGAAACAGTGGACCACGCCGCCAGGAATCGGCATCTCATCTCAGAAAAATGTGCAGCTAAGGTAAGTTTGGAGTCCACCGTCATTTCCAGATATCTAAGACTAGAACTCAGAGACAAATCGAGATCAGATCGAGATATTTTCTGAAAACGTCGATCTTTTTCTTTGACAAGCACCACTTTAAAAACCAATTTACGAAAGTATCAACCACTCTATGCAGCATAGACCAAACCGAAGTCAGTCAGATCGCGAAATTGTAAAAATCGCAGTATCATCTAGGTACAGAGCTAACTTAGATCAGAACTTCTTGGGAGATCAGATATGTATATATAGCAGGAACATAGCAAGACCCAGAAGAGAACTCTGCGCAAAAGGACCTATGTTAAAGATAAGAATCCATCTTAGATAACAATCAGGCATGCCAGACCGAATCAAACGCACTGGCTACATACAAGAAGTCTACAAAGTAGACTTATGGATCTGTAATTCTGAGGAAAGATGCTGTCCTTGGCCTTTTTGGGGATAATTCTGACTTACGCACACTTCCAGAAGGATGAGCAGTAGTTCAGTGTTAACATGGCATTGACAATATTGAATAAACAATAAAACAGTGCTAGAATTCAAGCCTACGTATCATCACTGAACAAGCAACAAAATACATACATATATTTCACCAGAAAACTTATTAAAAAATTTAATAGCTTTGCAATACCGGTCTTTCTCAAATAAAATAGTTTATATTATTATAGTAGTCTAATATACGTCGGTTCTGGACCACCAATTTGTGAACGACCATATTTAGCTTTGTTCTCCTCTTTTTGAGGTCAAAACTACTTACAGCGTTCAACAATTTAGCAGTCCATAAACGGTACAAACACTTGCCTTAAAACCGCAATAATTCTCTTGAAAATGCGTAAAAATAGCTATATTTTAAAACATTTATACCAAATTTTATCCATAAATTTATAGTCACAATTTTGCCCTTTCGCAAGTTAAAATTACCTATTAAACTGAATTTATTTAATCGCCACCAAATTGTAAACGAGTGTAAATAGCTATATTTACAGATATTACTTCAATTTTATACTAATATTTACGTTTTTCTCATATACTTGGTATGGTACTACCAGGAAAGCATTCTAAAATGAACGTAGACATGAAACATAGAACGTAACGTAATCGTGAACATTGAACGTAACGTAAACGTAATCACTAAAAAAATAATTCTATTCATTACAAACTTATCAAAATTCGAGAACATTCTAACAAATTCAGTTGATTATATTGTATTTAAAAAATAAGAAATATAAAATAAATAAGAACTATTGTTCAGTTATACATGTATTATTTTATTTTTGTTAAACTTTTGACCGGCAACCTCTTATACACCAGTTTTTTGTTCCCCCTGTTTTTGCAGCTGCGCAAGAGCAGAGAAGTCAGTAATACACAGGTCGTTACCATGTTGTATGACCACAAAGTTAATATGTACTATATCAAAATAAAATGTAATTTCTGTGTTAAAATACTTTAAGTACTCGCAAGTGAATAAACACGTTACTTGTATTTCGATCTTGTACAAGCACTTTTCATTTACAAACCACACAATTCGAACCACATATTGAATCGGTATTCATTCACACATATACACGTTGAATACTACGTCCGCTACGAAACAGCAAGAATTATCCACACGGAGACAAAAACCTGTAAGGTATATTCTACACTACAAGTTTTTGTGTCACAAGATTCCGTCCTACGAGGTTCAATTCTACAACCACTTGACGACGCCATTACCAGGATAGGTACATCCACAGCTGACTCAACGAGAACCAACAGAAACGTTTCGCTTCGATGCAACGGAAGACTCAACAATACGCAGTAAGATTTCCAAAGATTCCTTTCTATAGTTCCTATCGCTCATTATTGCGTAATCAATCACTCCTACAATAATATTACTTGTGTATAATATAACGTTCTCTCCCTTTATTGTTTCTTTAAATTCAAAATAGAAGCTCTAAAACGTGCCATGGGCGTGCTAAAGGGAAAATTGACCCGCTTCCAGACCTTTTTGAATGAGGTACACTCAAAGAAACAAGAACTGGGACAGTTACGTCGCACTGATAAATCACATTGATAGACTTAGCTGACAGATTTAATTTTACACTCAAGAGCTTTTTATTTGTTCATTAAAAAGAAATTATACAACTAACATAAAATATATTTTATAGTCTAGCGTCCTATAGGATAAATATGATGCATTTCTTTAAAAATCCGACTAATTAAGTTGAAGGTAGTAGTTTCAGTAGTGACTGTTGCTGTTTGCCCTGTATGTTTTCTGCCGTAATTTTCTTTATCAGGAAGATAATTACGGATCACACGACCACTGCGCCTTAAGCACCCAGCTATATCACGAATGGAGTACTGTTCGTTTTGTAAAACGTCGATCTGCATTCGCTCCGATTCCGTGAGCGTTTTGCCGCCTCCCATAAGGAAACAAATACGACTAATTATCCGTATACGATAACTTCTAAAATAGTTTAACTAAAATACTGCAAAAAAGGTCTACTTGGTTCGATTACAAAAAGACAACTGAAGTGCGTTCAATTTACTGTCGCGGTCGTTTTCAAAGAAAAATTTTTGCTTATCGTTAATTTTATTTTTTTCCTTCATATTACGAATACTTGCTGATGATAACACTAGCTAGTCCATATGAGTAACAAAAATTAAATAAGTGTTCTATTTGCAAAGTTATACATATTGCGTCCAATCAAGTGTCGTGGAGTGTACAATTCTTGTAATTTCCATCTAATCTTCTTTAATCCCATTTTCGTCTACATTGATTATTTACAACACGTAAACGCTGAGCATAAATGGCTTCCCAAATAATTTTGATGTTTATGTTTACGTTGGAAGTATAAATTAGCAACCTTTCTCCGGATTTAATATTAATAATTAATTAATTATATTTTAATTATAACTAATTTTTATACTTTTGCAGATAATTATTCCTGGCATTTGGTTAATTATAGATACGATTGCAGTAAATAAGTTATTATTTGTACTAGATTCTTACTATCCACTTCTATAATATATACATAATAAATCTAAATTGAATTTCTGGATTTCTGGACATACATACATACATAGTTCGCGAGGGTGATTGATAGGGGGCGCATTGGGTAATGTGTCGCCATTCATAAATAATAATTGCGTAGGCGTAAAATACAATTTATAGTAAAAGCTGAGAGCCAATAAGCGTGCTTTATGGTGATATCAGAGATTGGGGTAGATCATGATCTCATATCCAAACAACGGCAATCTGATTTTTCCTCATTTATTTTAGATGGTGTTAAATTTAGTGTTGGTTTTCGATAGACTTTTTAAGAATTTTTTTTGTATTGGGTAGATTCGGTTAAGTGTAGTGAATCATTCAACATAATCTTAAGGCCGGTGACACACCGGAGAAACTAATTTCATGAAATTTGTATGTGAAAGATATTATATGAAAAAAAAATTCCCGGTTAGTACACATCAGGAAACCTTCTTACCTATATATACTTGTTGCGTATACACATTTATCTAGAGTATTTGAAGATATGTCTTTCGAGGAAGATGACGTGCTTTTATTGTGGTGGACAAAGCACAGACAGCGAAATAGAGTCATTAGGAGAAACAGACAATTTTGGATGCACCCTAGTAATGAGAGAAATTTACAATATAATGCTACTATTATTGGAGACTAACTCAAACAACTTCCTCGTACTGTTCATATCCTTCTTTGGGCATTTTCATGGGTGTAGGTATTTACTACAGAAAGGTGACTCGTTTTCTGCATTAACCAACTATCAGTCTGCCAACAAAACAAGGGTAAGCCGAAACAAGTTACAACAAGCAGAGTACGTTGCATTTCACAAAACTTGTTTACTAAATCATGTATGCTCTCCTGTCTCAGAAACGCCAGTGTATCCATTTCATTTCATTTGAATGTCGCATACAACGTTTATAAAAATTAAAAATAAAAATAATTTTGTTGTATTTTTATTATTTTTTACTAAGATGTAAAATAAGAAACCTGTGTATTATCATCTAAGTTAACTTCATATTTATTTCAGTTTTTGCCGTTATATTTATGTTGTCGAATAAAGGTCTTACTTTTTACTGGACTTTACTTATATTAATTTTTAATGTCTACGACTATGCTTACTATTTTTGATAATATAAATATTTATATCTTTCTATTCGTTGTGGAGTACCTAAATATTAGTGCACATAATTTGTAACTACCATTTACAATGTAAATATCGCTTGGAAATACATTCGTGATGTTTATTATTCTGTAAAATCACTTTTTAACACAATATATCTTAAAATTAATTTTCCTGGCTATATGAAATAAATATATTCTGACTGGGTTGTAATCCAAAAAATAGAATGACGAAAATAGTTATACAATAAAATAGTATATTTTTCTCAAGTTCCCTTTTAATTTAATTTTACTAGCACCTGCAAAACGAGATTAGATTAAATTAATTGTGAAATCATATTGTAACTACATAACCGATTGCAGTCGTTGTAAACATAACCTACAAAACTTTAATATCGAAAGAAAGCTAAAAATGAGCCTGGAAATAAAAATACAATATGATAGAAAGCTACGCCCATTTTCATTCATAACCCCTAGTAGCAAATTTACAGGTTTGAGGGCAGCACTGTACAATAACCCCGGTTGACTAACTATAATACACTGGAACCTCGTTTATAGCCGTGGTCGCGAAACGTAGACATTCACTTATTTCCTCTCAAGAGGGATCCCCACTCTTATCCCGTTAGCGGTGAGGAAAGGCCGTGCTACGCGGCTCATGTGAATACGTGCACTATCGGATGGTGGATGCCGAGAGGATATAAATGAGTGTGGATATAGGTGAAGGTGGACATAAGTGAGCGCGGACATAAACGAGGTTCCAGTGTATATATAAACAAGGCTAATATACACGTGATGATGTTTAAACCAATCAAAACGTGGCTACATTCCTTCCATAAGAGATATTACCCTCTGGTGTAGAACTGCGCCAAATCGAGAACGGGCCGCCTCGACATTTTTACCACACCCCACTGTTCTCCTTTCCCTAAAGCACTTATTCACTTTAAGGGAAGGGGAGAAGCGGAGTGTGGGGAGGCGGCTTGCTGTCGATTCGGCGCAGTTCTACCCCTGGTCTAAACCGGTATCTATTGTTGACTCACTCTTCCTTCTTGTACAGAAACTGTACTGCTTCAATTATCGTATATGTCTTATAATAGTTACCTACACATACCAAGATCAAAATAAATATACATCTACTAAACGATAGATGGCACGATTAAGTTTTAAAATAAATAAAAATATAGTTTATATTTTAACAAATTCTTAATTTCTCTTTCTTGGAATAGATATGTATTAGAACTAAATTATTTTATTATTTGAGCAATTTAAATTTTATTTGTAATTAAGAGTTTATTTGTTTGAAGGTAATCATTATAATGACTGAATGAATTTAATACAATAATAATCCCTTATTAGTTTTTAATTTATTTATATAAATAACATTTACAATTAAAAGAGGTTCATCAATAATTTTACAATAGAAAAGAATATTAAAGCTCTAATGAATATGAATAATAAAGAGGATTCAGATTGTGAAGATGATATACCATTATTATGTTTTGATAAAAATAAACAAAATATTAATCCAACAACATAAAATATATAAAAATATATTACAATAAATATGAGTAATGTTAGTGTTAATAAGTATTATACACATTTACCAAAGTCGAGTAATTCAAATATATCAGTAAATAAATCAATAGCAAAGTCATTAAAAAATATAATAAAAATCAATGGACTGCAATAAATGATGCAAAAAATTATTATAAAATAAATTTAGCAACCGAATAATAAATAGACTCTCTAAAGAAAATATTTCCAAAAGAAAATTTGTAAAAGAGAAAAAAATATCACAAAAAACTTTAGATTCTGCACTAATATTTATTAAAATTAAATCATCACAACTAAACCTTGATACATCCATAAGTTGTAATTCCCATATAAATTCTATTGGGGTTGGGTCGCTTTCGGAACTAAATATTCCGAGCCAATGGGAATATAACCTAGCGTCTTCCAAACGGAGACCAACGCCATTGGAAGATATGCTCAACAACCTGAACCTGAACAAAAACTATCAAAAGCAAAGCATTGCAATTTTCTGCGATAGTGAAGCAGCCTTAATTGCGGTTAGTTCTAACATCATTAGCTTGAAATTAAGCTGGGAGTGCCTAAACAGATTAAACAATATAGGCAAAGAAAACAGAGTTGCATTATGCTGGATACCAGGTCATACTGGAATCGGAGACAACGAAGAAGCCGCCACAACTTTGTTTATGATACCAGAGCCATTTTCCCAGATAGCACGTAAGCTTACAGCAAAATATAAGCTGCATTTTGATTCGATTTTCACTTGTTTATCCAGCTTTAACGTGGTTAGTTTAAATCAAGCTTACTCTACGCTTGAAATTCTAGCATATTGCAATCGCTTATGCAGCAAAGATGAGTCAAGTATAATATATAAGCTTAAAGTTCAAGTCGGTAATGCGTAAGCGTATGAAGTAAGCTGACACCGTTGTCATGACAACTTTTATTCCAGCTTAATTCAAACTATTTTTGCTATTGGGGTTGCGGCATAGGGATGGGCACCTACAAAGAAGAACACAAAGATAGAGAGGGGAGGCTCAGAGTATCCCTCTTGGAAAAACTCACTGGTTTGAGACATTCCAAAATATTCATTGGAAACTACAACAAGCATAGAGCAAAGACCTTACTAGAACTAAGTAGGAACAGACTGCGCATCCACATAGGACACTGTGTGTCATCAGCTATTGGTAGCAAAACTTACTTCATATCTGTCTGACAGAACTCAAAAAATTTCATATCAGGGTGTGGTTTCTGATGAAGTACGCGTTTTGTCTGGAGTACCTCAAGGGTCCATACTTGGTCCTCTACTCTTTATTATTTATACTACTGATATTTTAAACTCAATTAAAAACTGTAATATACAGGCATATGCTGATGACACCCAATTAATATACTCGTTTTCTTCTATTTATGAACGAGCGATGGATACTATGAATGGTGATCTCGATCTAATTGCTAAAATTTCCTCTGAACATAATCTTGTGCTCATTTCAAAAAAACCAACGTTTTATTATTTGGCTCAAGGAATCGGGTCGAGTTCTTGAAGAGAAATCTTAAGTTACGTATTTCTGGCTCTGCTTTGTCATTTCTTTCTGCAGCAAGGAATCTTGGTCTAATTGTAGACACTAATTTACGCTTCGGGGATCACGTATCTCATTTACTTAGAAAGGCTTATGGTACCTTGAAAATGTTATACACTAACAGGCATATTTTGAATTCAGCTTTAAGAAAACGACTCTGTGAAACCCTAATTTTTTCTTTTTTTGATTATTGTGATTTTATCTATAGTCCTTGTCTAACTTCAGTTGATAAATACAGGGTGCAAAAACTTCAGAACTCTTGTTGTAGGTTTGTTTGTAGTCTTCGGAAATTTGATCATGTATCGAGAAAAATTACCAGCTTAGGGTGGTTAAATATGGAGAACCGGAGTAAGTTGCACTTGGGTAGATTTGTTCATAAGTTTCTTTTTTTTGTTTCTGTGTCTGCTCCAATTACGGGCTTTCTCATACCGCGACATTTTATTAATGTGCTCAATACTGGATATAAGTTTCAACTTACTATCCCTCGTCACCATACATCTCTATTCAGGCGATCTTTTAGTTACAATGCGGTTAAGTTGTATAACTCGATACCAAACAGTATAAAGAGTCTCGGTGGCCTTCGGAGTTTTGGAGTCGCTTTGAGGTCTCATTTACTATCACTGCAGTAGGTGGTACTGTGTAGTCAATTGATAGCTTTTCTTTTGTTCTTTGATTTTTTTTTGTCTTTTTTTGTAAAGAAATTGTGTAGAGGTTATTGTTTTTTTTTTTTTTTTTTTTGATGGATCCTGGTTGAGTTGGAGTAGCATAAGCTAGACTTCGCCAGGTATTCATTTTTTTGTCATCTTAATAAAGGCAATTTATTATTATTATTATTAAAATTAGAATAAATTAATACCGAATGTCCATTCAGGATACATCAAATTCTCCGAAAAATTGAAAATAAACGAATTTGATTAGTAAACATAAATATATTTGTTATAAAAATTAGCATCAAATACAAAAAAATCGGGTATAACATTTGGGAAAAGCTTGAGCAACATCAGGTACCTAATCGTTAAAACTAAATATTCAGTTCCAACCTACAGTTATTGTACTCTGTAAATTTTATCAAATACTTGTGAAAACGTAGTAGGTATGTATTTACAGAAAATGTTACGTGTATGTTTATAATGAAAACTTGTTATACGCAATCGATTAACAAGTAAACATTTTCCTTCCCACATAAAACTGAGGTTAGCCAAGTATACAGTGGAGTAAATTATTCCGGAATCATGATTCATTCTATATACGATTACTCATTCCTATTTTAATACAAACTTTCTAAATACAGTAGAGTGTCGATTAACCGTCACCTTTCGGACCGTTGGGGTGACGGATGAGAGAATAGACGGTTAACAGAAATAGCTCTCCGGATCATCGAGGAGCATTGAGGGGAAAATTTAGTAAAGCTTTTAAATTTTCTATTTAACTCTATTTATTGAACAAATCTAGTTAGGTCTTTAAAACACAGTAAAACATACATTACATAGTATGTATTGAAATGCTCTGATCGGTTGGTTATAAGCAGCGCAGTTGTTCTTTAAAATCAAATTGGGGTATACGACTTATCAACATATCTACTGTACTGAATTGCAGTGTTAAGTTTTGAATTTTTTTCTCAGAGACCTGACGGTTAATAGAAACTGACGGTTAAAAGGGTGACGGTTAATCGAGACTCTACGGTACAATATAAAATGCTAATACGCTCCCACTACGTTTTAGAGAATAATTAGGTACCTAACTGTATTATTGATGCCCGTAGCGACATCCAGCGCTCAATAGGTACATCATCGGCGATTTCAATGTAACAGTTCTATAGAAATCTATAAAAAAAATTATAGTAAATAAAATTGAAAATATGTTTATTAGAATGGATTATTTAAAAGATAACGCAACTAATATGAGTCTATTTATTTTAGATAAGGTAAATCGTTTTAATCATGGTTGGGAGTTGAGAATAAAATCAGAGACGTTATAGAAGTAATAAAAGTTTCCGTTGCATGTACACTTTTACCACAATAATATTATTAAATATTACTGATGTAATATAATATTTATTTAAGCAAATATAGATCTGCTTTTGCTCACTTAACTTAAACTTAACATCAGATTTTTAGAAAACAATATTTAAGGTTAGAACTCTCTCAAATCCATGACCGCAAACTTAAAATTCCCTAACAAGGTTTGCGCAGTGATAAATTACGATGAATATAGAAACGATGCCAACGAACATTGGCATTTCCGTTGTACACGTAGTGTTGATTGGTTAACGTATATCTTTACTCGATTCAGCCGTCTTAGTTCCAGATGATTCTCACTCCACAAAGTGAATTGTTCGAGAAATATTCGAGAGTGTAGTTACTTCTATTGTATAAACCTTTTGATAATTTGTAAGTGCGATAGTGCTTTTTTTTAAATAAATTATTGATGCTTTAGTGCTTTTTTGCGACTGTGATCCGAGACGAGAAGTATGTCATTTCCAAATTCACCATTTGTAAGTAAAATCATATAGACACAATGAAAATTCAACTAACCTACCAATACACTGTACACGGGTTTAAAATAACGTATAGACGGGTTTTTTAACTTTTTAATTTGGTGAAAAAAATAATTGGCAGTTTGTGTCTATAATTTTGCTTTGCGGAGTAGGTATTTTAATTTTTGCTGCTTGGCATGCGCAAATTTAACGTGATTCACAACGTAGGAGTGAAATCCTCGCGATTTTGGTCTTGCTGAAAAAACTGACCTGGTTTTAAAACATAACATCAGACGATCAAACATCAAATCTTTGAAATGAAACAAAATAGGCTGCGTTAGATAGATCCGTTACAATGACAAAGAACTTCTTTCGAATCTGATCTTATGTTTGCTTCGGTTGATTTTGCTTTTATTTCGGTTATTAGTTATGGAAAAAACGGAAATTTGTACATATTTTTGTGTGAGTGGACGTGTGTGTGTGTGTGTAATGTTTGTTTTAGAATTTCGTGCAGACTTCTTAAAATTATATTGTTGGCGTCTTGCCAAACATTCAAAAACAAACCTATGTTGAAAATAAAACAAAATTTTTAAATATGGAAAACCCATTAGTCGATACGGTTACAGTATCTTGTAATTGAAGCATTGTCCATGAATTGGAACTCTTTGGCGGGATGAGAGCCATAAATCTAAATGCAGAAAAGTTTAAATTTAAATAAAAAGCGATTTACGCATTGCAGATTTTCTTTCATCATAATTTTGTTTTATAAAAGTACCTATTCTTTATTATTTTACTTTAATATAGTTAATGCTGGTATTATTTTCTTTGTTCTTTCTAAAATTAACAATTACAATTCTTGTTCTGTTAAAAATGAGACAATATTGACTATAACATCTTTATAACTTTGTGAGAGTAACAATATACGAGGATCGCTCAATAAAAACAACACAAAATTTGAAAGCCTGCTTTGACTACATACTTCTAAATTTCGATTTTCAAATCTGAAAATTTATTAAAATTATTTCATTTTTTTCGGCATTCAAATACCGCATTACATAAATAATTTATTAAATACGTCACACAATTTTGAAATATGTACATAAATGCATAAATTGAGTAATGTCGTTATAGCATTCCTGATGCTTTAAATTCGTAATCCTTTATGAAAAGTTTTCAAGGTATTATTATTTTGACACTGAACAATTTATAATTTATAGTAGGCTATAAGTGATATCACTTGACACATTTAGGAAATCATTCAAATATCTAGCACTCCTTAAGTATCCTATAACTTATCAAATTAGTCTAAGTTTTCTAAGTTTTGTTAATTTCTTTCGTGAAATATTTTGGAAAGTATCCGCATAAACTTTGTCCGCAAATTATATGAAAGAACCTCTTAACATTTTAAGTACAGTTAGTTATAATTTTATAATTATTCTATTAAAACCCATTATATATTGATGTCCTGTAATTAGTTTAGCTTTTTTCAAGTATTTGAAATCAGCTACTTCGTGATTCAATATTTCAGTAGTTCAAACTTAATACACTTAATGCCAATTTGTGCGGATTTCTGCTTAACCTAAAAGTTTCCCAATGATAACTCTTTTAGAGACACCAAAAACGGCAAGATAACCCTTGCTGTAGCTGTGATGCAAGTAGTTCAAGGCTTCTGTTTTTAAAGATTGAAATCGCGCCCTCAATCGTATAATTTACCCCTTGTAATGAAATGCAATATAGCAGTACTTGCTTCCTCGGTTTACAGATTGATAAACGCTTGAGTAAGTGCATTATTTTTATCAAAGGATTGATGTAATGTAATTTTGCAGTGTTCTTTTATTTTTGCCGTAATATAGAATCAGTTAAAGGTAAACTAATCATTTAATGAGTCTAAAATATCAAACGTGGAGAAACCATAAACTTGCTTCACTAAACTCTAACTTAACGAAGCAGATTGATCATCCAAGTGGTAAAAATTGATTACTGAAAATTTAATTTTCTGGTTTCCCCCACCAACATGTTCTCAGCTTGGAAAATTGATATTTGTGTCTCAAATTTAATTTTCTTGTTTCCTCCACCAACATGTTCTCTCTGCAATGGATCTGTTGGCAGTCTATCTGAAATAATGTCATTTTTTTAGGAGGCCTATTCACCATCATGCATGTTAATGATTGATAAATTGCGCAACCGTTTGTGTAAAATCAGAAGTTCCTGATATTTTTTACGCAACGATTTGTGTTGTGAATGGTAGTTTTACACAAATTCTGTCAATTCAGTCTCACCATTACTCCTGCGTTTGTGTGTATGTGTGTGTGTGCCTGATTGTCTCTCTAGCGTGCGTATTATTACTGTATAATTAGAGGAGCAGTACATAATTAAATTAACGTCATTTATTAACGAGCAGTTTTGACCGAAATTTATTGAAAACCATCGCGAATTACTAACACTGTGGAAAGTAAAAAGTGACTCCAATAAAAACCATAATTTAAAAACTGCGGACTACAATCTTCTCAGTTTTCTAATGAAAGCAAATATGCAAGTTCTAACAAAGAAAATAAATGGATTCACTACCGAAGGCAGCTGAAAAAAAGCTAGACGAATGCCTTCATCTCTTTTCCGTGCAGAATAGTCCATAGATAACAGGATAGACATATTTAATTATCCAGCTTGATCAGACATTTTCCAGAAAAAATTATCAATCTGGTAGTTTTCCTGCCATGCAAAAACTTTCTTTACTGATTCCGATATATTCTTGGAGACTCTTTTAGTTCCTTTTATGGGAACCACTTCAATGTCTCAGTTGTAAATCGAATTTAAATCCTTGTCGAAATCAATGTTCTAATGTTTCTAATTTTTATAAAATTTGTATATTGTTTAAGGAACAGCTGCTCATTGTCGATGTAGTAGGAAAAGTTCACCTTTTCTTTAAACCCATTGTAGATGCAAACTATCCTGTCCAGCACAATTCCTCATGCATATTTTGTTTTATATAATCATCTATTAGAGCGATAGCTTTAAATATTCCCCACATGCGCTTAAAATTTGATGGGATAGAGTCCTCAAAGAGGTCAGTTAAGTTGGCCCCCAAAATTATTTTTTTTTAAGTTTATATACGCTATAATTTTGCACACATTTTGCACAGTTTTGCACAACCATAACAAAATTTTGCACACCTGTACAAGATAAGTTATGCTATATTTATTTTGGGGGAGGCCAACTTAACGTTAGCCCCCCAAATTAAATTTTCTCAACTTTTCATATGTCATTTGAAAGCTTGAGTTTTGCACAGTTTTGCACAACCAAAACGAAGTTTTGCAAAACAGCTCGTATAAAGAAGTTATGGCTTTCTCGAGAAACAATTTCAGCCCCCCCCCCAAATTAAATTTTTTCAACTTTTCATATGTTATTTGAAGGCTTGAGTTTTGCACAACCAAAACGAAGTTTTGCACAGCTCGTATTAAGGAGATATGGCTTTCTCAAGAAAAAAATCCAGCATCGCCAAGTCATAATTTTCCAACTCTTTATATGAAAGCTTGAGATTTGTACAACCAAAACCAACAAATGAAAGTGTGTTTGATACATACAAATAGTTTTTCTTTCCAGAAATAAACCTCATGTATTCGAAGTAAATAAATATTGATTTCATTTTAATACAAATTGATAGGGTGGAAGAAATTTTCCAAAGAAATGAATTGTTTGTTAGAAGAAACACAAGTTTATTATGGTTAACTTATTGTATTCACCTCAAATAAAACTTATTTGACTCAAATAAATTTTGTCAAAGAAATATATTTTTTTGATTCAATAATGTCTTTTTCTCAGTGTAAGATAGATAAGATCATTTGCATAAATAATATATAACACTTTTTCTTTGGTAAGCTGTTATTTTAGTCGTTAATTCTTTCTTTTTCTGAATAATTCTATCTACTCTGGTTTTGGTGAAAGCGTGCACAACTATAAATGAGACTACTTTAGCTACCTACACATGCCTGTTAACGTTTTGGTTGTGCAAAACTCAAGCTTTCAAATGACATAAAAAGTTGAAAAAATTTAATTTGGGGGGGCTGAAATTGTTTCTCGAGAAAGCCATATCTTCTTTATACGAGCTGTGCAAAACTGTGCACAACTCAAGCTTTCAAATGACATATGAAAAGTTGAAAAAATTTAATTTGGGGGGGCTAAACGTTAAGTTGGCTTGAAAACTTGAAAAAATTTTATTTTGGGGGGCTAAACCCCAAAATAAATATAGCATAACTTATCTTGTACATGTGTGCAAAATTTTGTTATGGTTGTGCAAAACTGTACAAAATGTGTGCAAAATTATAGCGTATATAAACTTTAAAAAAATAATTTGGGGGGGCCAACTTAACTGACCTTCCTCAAAGTCTACTTGTTTCTTCTAGTGTTTTTCTAACACAGAGAAAGACCGTATTTGTCATACGCTTGTTATAATTAGCTTTGCGAACTGCTTCTGCATTATGAGACAAATGCCTAATTTTACCTTTTCGAATACGAATTTTTGTAACATTTTGAGCACACAACTACTAGTCTGTTTTAATTTTCACAAAATTTCAAAAATACATTAAAAGCCCGTCAGTTTTTTATAGTCTCTATAACAAACAACAAGAATTATAACAATTTTGTTTCACTTATGGTCTTACTGGTAATTTAGTTGTAATAACCTCCGACCTTAACCGCTTTAGATGTAAGCCTTCTAAAGAGGTTTGATTCAACTAAGCACAACTAATTATTTGTATGTAGTAAACAACAGATTGAAATTTTCTATTATTAAGTTGATTTTTTATTGTTGTTATTATCTATTATTCCCTAATTATACAGTTGTGGTCTATATTCAAGAATAAAATTTAGTCAAGGAAATAAAATACTAATTGAACCAATCCAATATCAGATTAGACTAGTTTGATCTCAATGCAAAAATAATGCTGTTTGAATGAATTCGCACGGTTATGACTTTTCCGACTACGTCGCTTCGGTGATTATAATACACACATGTATATATAAATATTATTAAAAGAGAAACGTTATAAAAAGAACAAAATGTCGTAGCTATTTAACTGTTCCTCTTATAATGATGATATCACTATTCGAAAATCCCAATTGTAAATGTCCTTTCATTTTAATAATCGCCGCGAAATCGTTGTTTATATTAGGCTATCTCTTTCCCGGTAATAATATTTACCTTCTAAAAATACTATAACATCATCGAAATATTAAATCAAATTTTGTTTCATTGTTTGTCTTACAAATATCCCAGTTTCTTTTTTGTTTTTATTGTATTCGTCTTGTTACCGCGCCGTAATACGATTCACTCTGAACATATTTTTAGGTTCTCTAACTTGCGGTCAGGTTATATGAATCTACCTGGAGAATGCGGAAATGAGAAGCGTTTCCTACGGTATTGACGACTTCCTTTATGAATAGATATATAAATCTTCAGATTATGATCGCAGGTAGTCCGCTTGCAAACATACAAGAAAGATTCTACGCAAACAAGAAAGGCTAAGAGGGTGATTTTTGCCCTTCGTTTTTCTATCCTTTGTGATACGGTGACTGCTTTAGAAACAGCTGAAATTGTAGCGAGGAAAGGAGAAAAAATAACATTCAAAAGGTTTAGACGACCAATCCCTTTGTCAACTGCAGAAATACTCAATGATAAAACCTTTCTTACAATTTAGTGAAGTTCAAACGTAATGTTACTCTTAAAGAGTTCGAAAATAGATCGAAGTTATCGTTATGAACAGAGTTACGAGATACTACACAAAACAACAACGTATGTCGCCATGGTAATATAAACAGATTATCATCTATACGTGTTTATTTAGAAAGTAATGGAATTGAGACAGGTTATACATGAGATTCTATCCTTCTTTATTTCTCTTTCGTAAATCACAAATTTGATCCGCAATATATCATTTTATCATACAATTTATTGTTACGAGTTTAGAATATACACATACATATACGCATTTTCCTAAATGCGTCGATAAATTCTAACATTCTATAAATAATTTTGTTACGCGTAGCAAAATCAACGCACCAAGGAGTCAAAAAGGAATACGATGAATTTTTTCCAAAACACTAAATATCTTATCGCGTTGAATACTGAGTATTAGGTGGTACCGTCAAATATCATTTACATTATCGTTAACGATTTATATCAACTACCGGATATATTTCGTCATAGTTATTCCGTCACTAATTTAACGTCATATACGAACATGAAGGATTGTTATTGTACGTGGTATACTAACCCTGGTATGTTTATTTGTATATCTATACTAGTATCAATGATGATATAATTATATTTACGTCGATAGTAAATTACTAACAAATTTAAATGAATGAACACAACTAAAGGAGTAGGCATATAATGTGGGAGGCGGTGAAGTTGCCAGTAAATTTTGAAAATAAAAGAATAACTTGAGTTAAAATTGAAGTTATTTTGCTGCAAATATTATTTACAGCTAAACTTTAAAAGCGACGGTAGAAAAGTAAACAACATGTTTGTTTACCTTTTAGACAAAACTATTCTTTTTTGTATTTTTGCGTTTCTATGAAATGTTCTTGTTGATTCTCCACCGTGGGGCATTCTGATATATCTGTATTTTTATCTGAAGTGATATCCTACATTTTGTTCAGTTATCACTAACAACCAAAGTAAAAGTGTGCTTAGAGGAGACTTTGTAAGGAAACAGCATGTTCCCATTTCTTTTACTAACTTTTGTTCATCAATGACGTTATATGCAGATTAAGTTCTTCATTAGAATCAGTGTGATAGAGATTAAGTTATCAAACTAACCAGTTATTATTAAATTAACCATTTTCGCATTTGACGAAACAGGACGTATTATTTCTCTAAATGTTAGGGGTTGTATATTTCACAATACACTACCTGCGTACCTATTTCAAAGCATGATAACACAGCCTTCATTATTTTTCATACAGGGCAGCATCCATGCCTTCATAATTACGTCCTTGATGTAGAAATAGAATAACATTTCTTCACTTCATCTCATGGGAAAAAATGCTTAACGGCGTCTCTGCCCAAGCTAGTTTGCGAATGGTGTGCGAATCAGATAAGGACACCTCGCAGAAACGATTGAATCAATGAATCTGGAACAACGACCATCAAGCGGATCCAATAATATACATAACTGTCGGAAGAGACGTCAAGTCCTGTGGTACGACTTGACTTTTCTATAGACAGAAAAAAAAAGTGTTAACATTTAGTTAAATAGATTTGGATTTATCATTGCTAGTTATTCAATCCAGTTGAGGTTAGGCGAAATCGAAATCGAAAGTGAGATCGTCAAAATTAGACCTTCATTAAAGTATCCCCAATTCATACTAAAAAATAAGCCCAATTACCAGTTTATAAAATTCAATGAACAAAAGTTATGATACTTAAAGCTTACTTTGAAAGCCAGAAAGACATCTAAATTAAAAAACATATTTTTATGCTTACATTTATAGAGAAAATAAATCCTCAAAAATGATAAAGTTTAAAAATGGCTACATAAAACATAATTGTTTTTTGAATACTGTCAGTAGACATTTCTTCGTTATAGTGGTCTATTCTATATGATTCTTAGATAAAATTATATACGTACACATACAGTTAATATTGTTTTAAACAGCTACGAACAATTAATTTTGATCGTCAGTATCATTGTAAAATTTGAAGAAATTGTCACAATGTAGATTTTTCCGTGATTGATTATATCTACTCATATTGTCAATAAAGTGTTAATATAAATTTGCAGTTTGCTAAAGACTTATTTTTTGAATTATTTTTTATATGGTCTCAATATCCTAAACCTGCGTACTGATTTGAGCAAATTTACGCGCACGAACAACCAATATGTGCACGAACGCTATCCGTCGCTTGTCAGTTTCTTCACGTTTATCAAAAGATTTGTGTGCGCACAGCGTTCGTGCGCGTAAATTTGCTCAAGTCAGTACGCAGCTTATAAAAAATAAGACTCCGAAGCTATGGTAGTATCTTGTCTAGAATTTGCAAAAAATTCCGTAATAACTTCGACGCACCGGCAATCGTAATGGCCATTAATTGTAAATTGATAATTAAGTTTATCATGTGTCACATTGCCATAACAGTAATGGCCATAAATATCGCCATTTCAACTTATGGCCAAAGAGAAACGACGATGGTCTTAAAATCAGGACATCGCCGACAATCGGTTAATATCGCCAATGTATTTAAAAATAACGCGCTTGTATTGCAGATGGATGCGGTGCTATCCAGCTGTCAACTGTCATGTATACATATATGTTCATTTTAATGTTTGTGCGGATGTAAAATATCTTGGTGTTATAAGATTGTCTAATTCAAACTTATTTTACGTGTCTAGTTTTCTCAAGATTTACAAACCTAAAATAATTCCGATTATACAGGGTGTTCCATTTCCTCTGCACAGACAGCAACTTTGTTTTTTTTTTTCAATACAAACATAAGTATTTTTTATAATTTATTTTGAATATAAATGAAAAATAAAAGGAACTTTATGTATGGTATTCATATGAAAAATTGACGGTCTTTGAGATATTTGGCTTACTATGTTTTTCTAGACAATTTTTGTCAATTACATTATCGCAAATTTTACGGTTACGCTAATTAACAGAAAAGCTGTTTTTAGACCAAATGTTAGGCAATAATAGTTCTTCAAAACACCATGTCAGAAACTGATCTACAGTATAAGGGGTGCCCAGAAAATGTTGTAAAATTTAACGAAGCAAAATATGAAAAATCTCCGTTAATTCAAACGGAACACCCTGTATATTATTGATCAGTAAAACGCAGAATTAAATATTCTACAACTTTGCTATAGCATTCCCTATACCTAAGTTCAACATTTTAGGTAAAAAACGCAGTGGGAGATGGGATATATACATATTCAGTGACGTTTCATAATATATGCACAGGACTTCAGGATGTGATAGCTTGTCCAAAATTTTGAAAAAAGTTTTAATATCAACTTGCCCTTTGCCAAATGCACCATTTTCGAGATACAGGGTGTTGAAATTTAATTTATCCTAAAAATCGTTTTTTTTTGAAATATCTCCGGAACAACCAATATCGTAAAGAAAACAGCTTTTGTATTTTGTATTTTAAGTCATAATTGGTGAAGATTTTGAAGGGGGAGTGGTTGTTTTCTCCCCAACTTCTACGCCACTGGAAAAAGTACTGTTTTAAAACGCCCATTTGAACCGCTAATGTTTTCTACACAAAAAAGGTCTGGTGGTCATGAGCTCTAAAGTTGACCGTTTTCGAGAAAAATCAACTTTTATGTTGTTAACGTTTGCTTTTCTTACTTATTCGACTCGTAATGTTTTAGTAAAATAAAACTTTTATTTCAAAAAAGTTACCATGTTTTTCAACATAAAAGTTGACTTTTCTCGAAAACGGTCAACTTTAGAGCTCATGACCAACAGTACCTTGTTTGTGCAGAAAACATTGGCGGTTCAAATTCTGGTTGTGTCAAAACCGTACTTTTTCCAGTGGCGTTAAATTTGGAAGATGAAAAACAATTACTAAACCTTCAAAATCTTCACCAATTATGACTTAAATTTTTTTTAGTCGCACACAACTTAGCTTGATATAAGTAGAAAATGGTTACTCTTTTTAAGCTGTTTTCTTTACGATAAACGGTTCCGGAGATATTTCCAAAAAACGATTTTTTCAACATAAAAATTGACTTTTCGAAAACGGTATACATGGTATTCATTTTATTAAATTTCAACACAATTTATCTCGAAAATGGTGCATTTTAGAGGGTAAGTTGATAGAAACTTTTTTTCAAATTTTTTGACAAGGTATCACATCCTGAAGTCCTGCGCATATATTATGAAACACCCTATATATTGTACTGTACTTGCAAGTTTGTCATTAGAATTGATATTTAAAGATTCTCTCCAACAACGCTTAGAACCAGTTCAGAATTAGCCAGCGCATGCGCAAGCAATATTATAGCAGCATTATTATATTTTGCGCATGCGCTGGCTAATTCTGAACTGGTTCTAAACGTTGTTGGAAAGAACCTTAAGAATCGTATATAATAGTTGCTACAACAAAGAAATCCCGACTGACATTATTCGAAAGTATGACGTCTTAGAAAGGGAATTTATTTCTAATTATTTTTTGGGTGATTTGATATAGAATAAAAAAAAATACTTATAACTATGTCTTCGAGGAAATTAGAAAACTCCGTGAAAGAATCTAAATTTAGTTTTTACGTTTTCATTTACGTCGTTTAGTATAATATTTAAAAACCGAAAGCACTTTTTTAACCTATGCGCTGTCCTTTTAAAAGGACACCTATCGTGTTGGTCTATATGTATATAATAAATTTAATAATAATAATCATATACTGTCATGGTTCAAGCTTAGAACATAGATATTGTCAATATAATACAATACAGTCGTAATACAATACAATATAAGGGGTATAAAAATATAAACAATGACAAAGAGAACTAAAATATGTGTTTGTAGTCAATGATTTAAACATTCCTGAGTGGAGTAAAAGCTCTTTTCATGCAGATAGATCCCTAATTTATTTTTAAATACTAATTTAGAATTTATTTTGCGAAAATCTAATGGTAACTTATTATATAATCTAATTGAGGTATATGTTGGACTTAATTCAAATATTTTAGTCTTATGGGCTGGTATACTGATGTTGTCACCATGCCTAGTATTCATTACCGTATAAATGTCAGAGTTTTTCTTAAAGCGATTTTCATTAGTTTTAAAAAATAGCAACACTTCATTGTATAGAGAGGCCAAAGAAAGAATATTTAGCTTTTTAAATAATAGACGACATGACGGCGAGAATCTATATATGCAAAGTAAAATAGTCTAAGTGAAACCATATCAATGCTATTTCTAAGATTTCGAATAAGAAAACCGTTGTTCCCTGTTCTATTATGTTTTATAGGACGACATTAGTGAAAGCCGGCAAAGTAATGTGCTTTATCAGGGAATTAATGTTTATTTTTATAATATTTAGTGCCATAGGATAAATTGAAATAAAATCTCGCAAAGGGCCGTTCCCATTGATCTTCCACAAATATCTCACCTTCCACTAAAAAACAAACTTTTTTGACTATTCCTAGCTCAGATATCAACAGTGAGGCTGGAATACCTAGGAATATAGCAAAACTTAAGCCGTGGTTAGGGAAAAGCAGCAAGAAAGGGTAGCTAATAAAGAAAATTTACAAGTAGGAAAATAAAGATTTGGTTCTAGAAGATATTCCAAATATACAAACTCTACTTCTAATAGAAATACGCCAGATAAGACCTTTTCTTTATTTTGAAGTGATGACGTTACTAAAATTATTTTATCATGTTCAAATATGTGACCAGTCAATAACAATAAACCTGGTGATATAACAAATTAAGAAATGAAAACATTTTCGCATTTTTTTGTTTTATTTACTAGACTGCTCAAGGGAGGCCGCTCAATAAGATTAACGTCATGGTGGCAAACGATTTATTCGTGGAAAACTTCTCCCTTATGGCTATAACTTACGGATGTATGACTCAGATAGAGCCCTATCAAGGGGACAAAGCAGAAACTAAACTCGAATAGAAAGATATTGGATTAGAACCTTCTGCTATTTTTCACTATGCTTTGTGACAACTCTTTTTACTACAATTCCACTTTGTGTTAAAAAGAAGTATTCAACTAAAGAGGAACAACATGAAGAAGCAAATAAATAATTCAATAAATGAAAAGGCACAATATCCGTTCCTAAACAAAATTCGTAGAAAGAAGGCTATGGCATAACTTTTTATAATTTTTATTTCATTATTTGAACTTTTTTCTGTGACTTCTAAGAGAAATGTGTTCAAAAGAGCAGATGAACGCATTGTGACAAGTTTTGAGGCACTCGACATTAGAGATATTTCTTTTCTAGTGGTAGCTCATAGATTGATTTTTCTTAGTAAGTTTGAATCTTTTCTATCAAGATGATGCTCTTTTTTCGGCCTGTGTAATTTGAATTTTCTTTCTAGATCTTTGGATATAGAAGTTATACCAAGAAAATATCACTTATTATAAAGCAGGTGCGATAAAAATGACAAATCTAATATTTAACTTTGATAATAAATAAGATTGGATCTGTTTAATTAATTAGAAAAACAAACAGATAATAATCAGTTTAGAATAGAAAAATATATGTTGTAAAACAAGTTTAGCGAGTAGTATATTAAATATTACCCAAACAGTTAACGTCATTGAACTTTTACAAACTTAAACCAGTATTAAGTATCCACTAGAACAATGCCAAATAATATACCTATCTAACTTTAATTGGAGTAAACCCGGATGTTATAATTGAATGGGTTAAACAGTAGTGTTAATTATATCTCTCAATTTGTAGTCATTGTTCTTACGCTGGTAACAAACAGAGAACATGAAGAATATTAAGATACATTAAAAAACCTGTGTTATAATTAATTAAAAATTAATTAATTTTAATTAATACTACTTATACTCTAATCATATATGTTGCTTTATTTAATAAATTAAAGCAAAACAAAACTAAATATAATAATCTTAACAAAATAGGCTGGTTGAATTTTCTTCTGTTTCTTTGTGTATGTCATTTGATTGAGGTTATAAAGCAAATGCGTGATGAGTGGCTTTTTTCACAGGAGCCTGTCTAACACCGCCCAGAAACTCAACCATTGCTGGCCAAGGTGTGAGTATCTTCCTACGATGCTGCGCTCAAAATTCGCCCATTTTCATTTTGTTCTGATTTACTTTCGCCTACTCACTTATGCACACATTTATACCTTTTCATTTGTGCAGCATCATTCATTCATCCAACGCATTTCCATGTTGTTAAATTTTGTTTCTGTGTCCTTAATTTATTTTCTTTTATTCTATTATATAGTCGTTTGTACTTGTTTTAGATGCGGTATTTAATTTAGTAGTGGCTTCACTAATAGTGTTCTAATGTGTTTTGATTTTTTGATTTCTTTTTGCTTTGTTGTGGTATGTTGTAGAGCTATTTCTTTAATAAATTATGTCCTACATAAAATTGTAGATGGATTTACCATATTTGTGTGTAGATAATATTTAATATCTTGTTTAGATTAAGCTGGAATAAGAAGCCAAGAAAGGTTTGTAATATTATTTTATTACTTTAAATGTCTAAAAATGACGTTATTTGCTAATAAAATATGTTTTTATTGTTTTACTAAAATGCTAATTATAACAAATTTATGTGCAATTGAAATGTTAGTATGGTACTAGAAAAATCTATAATTCGAGGTTTGCTCAAATAAGAATTTATTGTTCTGGCTGTATTATAACGAATGATTGAGATTTTTGTCAAACCTCCACTAAAGAAAATGCAAAACCTGGGTAAGTATTTATCGAAATGGTGTTTTGTATATCCATGACGCAATTAAAGAAGCAAATCTTTTTAAACAACTTTTTACCAAATTTATTGCCAAACAATGAATAACCAGAAACACGCGTTCAAATCTTTATAAATCCTTTGCACGTTTTTCTTCAGGAATTTAGAACACTTCATGAAGGAGTTTACAGTTGTTAGATCGAAATCGAAGTAGATTCGTATAAATTCCGTGTGTGGAAAAATCTTCGAAGAAAGTAAGCAGGAATTAATGCAATCTATACAAGTGACGAACATTCTTGGTGGTTAAAGGCCAGGTAATAATGCGGTCAAAATCTCTTGAATACAAACTGACATTCCATCATTTTGATTAAGAATTTTTTGGTATTATCGCACGGAATACATTGAGCTCCACATAACCTAAAAACAAGAAGGTTGCTTGCAAAACTAAAGAATCTATATTTTAACGAATTTGAGTTACACATGTTAATCGTATACAATCGTGACAAATCCACCTTTGAAGCAAACCTAGATAAATTCTTGATTTGAGATTTGATGCACAGCAGTTGGCGGAAGGTTAAAATTCTGGTTTTCTGTATTGCATCAGGTAAAATTATATACCTACCTGCCAATGCATTCTAGAAAGGCGGTGCTTTATGTTTGAACTGAAGATATAACAGGAAGAGAGTCGACGAAAGTAGACTTAGCATGCATAAGCTGCATGACTTAGGCCCGTTTTTTCAATCGGCGCTTAGATTATATGTACTTTGACCTGCAGTTGGTTTAAATTGTGAGATCGATAAACACTTTAGCCAGCAGTTTAGGTTTACCAGTTAAAATTTGTTAACCAGCGATTGAAAAACCGGGCTTTAGAAGACATTCACAATCTCTAGCTGTTTTGCGATTGATGCTGTGGTTAAAATAAGAACGTTTCATGTTTGATTAACTTGTTATTGAGGTAGTGATTAAAAAATAAAGACCCACAATATGTAACGCAGATTGAAGTTCTTATTTTCAGACAAATTTGTGCAATAAAAATCCTGAAATATTATTCAGAAATGAATAAGTTCAATTGTATTCCGAAGCAGGGGTAACCAACAGATTACATGAACAACAGTAGAAAGTATAGAGCATTAACGTTTCATAAAAGGTATAGCACAACGTAAAAGAATCAAAGCTAAAAGAATTTATGTTAAGGAAAAAGGAAATCTGTGAAAAAGCTAGGAAAATAGATATCACAGTGACCTATTCTGAATATTGTAGTGAGAACTTCCCAACAACTTAACCAGAAAAGGCAAGTCTAATATCTAATTGACAAATCTTACCACAGAGAACTCAAATATGTATCAGAAAAGAAGAAGGACGTTTAGGCCAATTAACAAATGAAACTTTTGGTGTAGAATGGCAAAAACGAAGTGATCTAACGATGAAGTGTGTGACTGCTTAATGGACGACATAGCTTTACACGCCTAGAATCTGTTTCTTTTTACTTTGTTTTTAGACCAAATCCACAGTTTAATTTCTAGTTTCTGTTGTTCAAATTGAACTTATGTTTGCAATCAATTGATATATTTGCTTTGAGAAAATCTATTTTATGTAAACGCTTTTCTTTCATTTCTCTGCCCAAGAGACCTTTTTTGCAACCCTTCCTCGTAGAATTCGAGATCATCGAAGCGACCTTCTGGTAATACTCAGAAGCGGTTATATCCTTGGCCTTTCTGTTAAATCGTTGGTTGATTGATGGCTGAGTTTTCTCTGTATAGCTCAAAAGTTTGTATTTTAAAGAAATGCTCTTCATTGTAAAATACCTTTCTAGGATGTCCAAATTTATTCATAAAATTAATTTTCTCCCCGTTGATAATTAATATCTTACCCAGTTTAGTAATGAATTTTAAAAATGTTATCAGTAAATTAAAAAATAACATTAACAATTGAACAAACGACAGAAGGACATTACATAAGTTGACTTCAGCATCTTGCTTCATAACAGCAAATTAATTTCAAATTCGTGTAAATAAAATTGTTTCTGGGAACTTCGTTCCGTGCAGTTACCTCTGTAAAAGTAAACAGATAATATTGTTTCTTAGAAGAATCTCAATGCAAAGAAAAAATTGTACATCGCGATTGACTAGGAATTGAACAACGTTAACTGATATAGCTGCCTACTTAAAAGTAAATCAATGAGACATTGTTGCAAATGTGGACGCGATTGAATGAAATTGGTTAATTTTCCGAAGGCTTGTCATTTAAAACGTATTGTAACCTTTTAAAAGCACCAATAGTGGGAGTGTTTTTTATTTAAATTCCTGGAATTACAGTATTTTAAAATATACCTGAACATTATCATTAGATCAGATTCAAAATTCATTCTAATGTATGTGTTTATAATTGACGTAATACAGATTTGAACTGGAATGTAATGCACGTATGTATAACAAAATGACAAATACACCTATATTTAGGCATTAGCTAACACGCAATATAAATCAAAAACAAACATCTTTCTCGTACTTTCGTTATACTAGAATTAATTTAATTATAGTCAAGTATATTATTTATGCAAATTACTACATTCAATATATGTACAGAAAACGTTACGTCGTCAGTATTAATCTGCCTTTTATGTAATAAAAAACAACATTCGCTTGTTATCCCGAAAGATGTTTCAATTCACAACGGATATCAAGTTTTAGTAACCATTAAACTCTCTTGAACATTACGCTGATTTACAGTGCTATGGATAAGGGTTGGGTCTGTTGTTATGGATAATTAAAGTTTAGAATCGTATAATGAGTGAGAGCTGAGCGAATTACGAAATGAATACACATACAACAATACTACTTACAGGATTATACAGCAGGTCCGTACTTGAATGAAACAGTCGAGTGTGTTCTTCGCTAATATAATATTCCAAACATGTTTGTTTATTGTTATAACTAATTTTGGCAGTTTTTTTAATCATATATTGCTCCAATTTGTGCGCAGCCAAACTTGTAACAACATTAGAAATAGAAAAAATGTATGATCGATGCATTATACATATTAAAGGCTCTATCCTTACCGACTCACGGTTACACAGGAAGCACGCCTAAAATTTGTTTCTAAGACGCGCTTTAAGAGATTGGAGGCTCAACAAAATAAGACATTGAGAACGATCGTCAATGCCTCGTGGTTCATTAGAATCTTGGATCTGAGAAGAGACTTGGAGATTCCATCTCTCCAACAATACGCGTCACAACTGGCCAGCAACAAATTAAGTGGTATTAGGAAGTCTTCCAATCCAATTATGGCGAGAGAATGAAGAACCATCAACACCTAAAATTCCATTTTCCAGTTTTTAATTCTTATAATAGTCGCTCAAAACAAGTTAAAACTTAACAAATAAGATAAAAAATTCGGTAAAGGAAGTAATCCTGTTTTAAATAAAACAGTAAGTTGGAAGGAAAATAGCGATGTCAACCCTTAAGTAATATAACATGGTCACCAGATAATTTATCGCTACTTAAACGTGCACTTTAGTGCGCATCTTACAGTCTCCTAGTGAACATAATGACCACAACATTTACTGGAAACAAGAATATGAAAATTATGTAAATTCCAACAGCCAAGAAAGTTCTCAATAGAATGGACACAGATTTCACCTGCTTCTAGCAAACACGACGTTAGATCATTGTGAGTCATCTACCCGATGTGATAGGCGAGCTTGCCAAAACTAAAAAGCCGACAACGCCATTGCACACATAGGAGACCAATATACTCAGCACGTGACAGCTATCAGGCCTCTTCTATCAGCCTTATATTTGTCAGGAGTATTCAAATCGAATATAGACGTTCACTCATTGTTTGCAACTGATGGCCCTGCGCCCGCCGCCATCATTTGCCGTCAGCCTTTGTATGCCGTTACCATAAAAGTCTGCCACCTGATTTGGCAGCCACTGATTCACGGTCGTTTGGAGGTTATCGTCGTCAATGAAGAGATCGTGCAGCGCCAGTTCTCTTCCACATTTTCATCTTTTTGCATCAAAACGTCAGTAATGGCAAAAGTTCGCCCAGTCCGTTCCTTGTCATGAACATTGTTGCGGACACCTTTAAAAGCTCTAACCTACGAGGGAGCGTTTTTATATTCGCGGAATGAGCGGGTTGTAGCGGGGTGATTAGGCGGATTGGGGGCGTGGCCTGTGCAGCGACTCATAATTAGTATAAATACGAAGTTTCATTGTTATTAGACAGTTAGGGACGATCGGGAAACCCCCTAATCAGCCATCTTGTTGCTCTTGACCCGGACAGACCACCTCCTAGAGTCCAGGTCAGAAGGGCCCTTGCTATAGAAGATTTCCAACCCTGAGAATGAGCTTTATTCCACCAATTCCCTAGCCACAACTGGCTGAAGAAAATACACACATCCACACACACCTAGGTTAGACGAACCTTATCAGAGGATTAAGAGGCTTATGAACCGTTCGGCCTCAGAAGAGTTGAATAGACCACAGTTAAACAGTTAGTCTTTGAGCTATCGTCAACCAAGTAACATAATCAGGAGTGAAAAGTGAAATATGGAAAAAATCGAATATCGTGCCGTTATAAAGTTCCTTACCAGGCAAGGAAAATCAGTCGCGACCATAATGAATGAGATGTCATTGGTTTACGGCGACTCTTGTCCAGGAAAAACCATGGAGTACAAGTGGCATAGTTTATTTAAACAAGGAAGGGAATCCCTTGAAGACGACCCGAGCTGGGAAACTCATGGCAACGGTATTTTGGGACTCGGAAGGAATATTGTTGATTGATTATAAAGATAAAGGTGTTTCTTTAACCGGAGAATATTACGCTTCAATATTAGAGCGACTAAAGAGAAAAGACGGGGAAAATTGACGAAAGGTGTGCTGCTTTTGCACGACAACACGCCCGTCCACAAGAGCCGCGTTGCGTTAGCTGCCCTGCATAAGGTGGGCTTCGAAATTGTGAATCACCCACCCTACAGCCCAGACCTGGCCCCGGGTGATTATTACCTGTTTCCGAAAATGAAAAAAGAGCTGCGGGGTAAAAAACTTACTGCCGATGATGAAGTCAAGGAGGCAGTTTCGGCGTATTTTGCAGATAAAGAGAAATCATTTTTTTATGAGGGTATAAATAAATTAATTGAAAGATGTGAAAAATGTATCCGTCTTGCAGGTGAATATATTGAAAAAGAAAAATAATTTAGTTTTTTTATTTCCACCCCTTATCCCCCATTCCGCAAATATATAAACGCTCCCTCGTACTTCCTTAACTTTCCACCACTCATAATGACCTTCAGTTAGGGTTTATAGTAGATATTATTTTTAGTGGATAAGGTCGATATTAGCTTGCGGTGGTGTCGATTTAGAAGCTGTCCACTGTACCTAAATGCGACATTTTCTAAGTATGTTTGTACTAATAAGCACTCACAACGACCAGTGGAATAATACTGAACAAGTCTGCTTTGATACGGACGCTCGAGTTTCTGTGTCATGTGCGTCACCTCTCTACGTTGTTCTCTTCACTGCACTGAAACTTACCCTCCTTTGTCGACTCTACTCATAAACTTCACAGATCTAACGATGAATTTCATTTGCTTTGTCTCCTTTAGCATTAAGAAAGCGGAAAACAACGCACACTCCACAGCAGGCGGGATTGTCAATCGGCGGAGGCATTTAAATACGCACAAAACAGTATAAACACAGCTGATTGCTGTCGTAATGGCATCTGTGGCTTGCCAACAGATGAAGGGTCAGAATGCGTATGCGTGACCTGCCGACCACAGCGCTACATCAGCAGAATTTCGAAACGGTACATACTTTTTAAAACACACCTAGTAAGCATCCACTCTTGATCAGAAAAATTTTCTGGTTGGAAGTTGGAATCTGGAAGAAGACCCAGATGTAGGCAATATAAATCATATAATAGATAATAAACGTAAATCCTAACGTAATTAATGATAGAACACTTGGAAACAAGAGGAGAGCTTTTCTAACCTCTCTAGTCGATGACTTTATAGTAGACCATTTACCATGTAAATCACAACAGAGCTGCGTTCAAAATGTTACACCTTACGAGTAAGGATATGATCCTGCCTTTTTCAAACATGAGATTAGTGTCTATTTATCTCTCGTTTTGGTATCCTATTTGAAAGTTTAATATTTCGAATGCAGTCCAGATATATCTACTCAAAAAGCTATGCAATTTTATTGGTAGAATTACTGGAACTGAGGTTTCATGCGCAGTTTAAGCTGCATCCAAACCACAAGAAAAAGAAAGTTCTGTTTGTGATGTTTGTAAAAAGGGAATTAAATCATCCCTCTTACTTTTGAATTATTTCTTGGATTACTTTTGAAGTGACCTGTATATATGTAATATGTGCAAAAAATATTTTAGATTTTCCAAATGTTTTTTAATGATAATGTCACGCAGTAAAAATGTTCTTATACCTATAATATTGAAGTGCGATGATAAAATGAATAAAAAAATTTTGTGAAAAAACTTCTGAAATGTTGCAACGAACGAAGATGCTTATGAACGTACAATTGTTGCTTCTTTCATGCGTTTCTTTTTATTCGAATTGAGATTATTTCGTGTTATCCATGTCCAGACACGTTATAGATGATATTATGTTCATTAGAATTACTGACACTGACAAAAAATGGAATGTTCCATCAAAACATGATTTCCGGGATTAAACATTAAATCGAGGCATATCATTTATACATATTTTTAGATTTTTTTTTCTATATCTTGTTGAGCTAGACTTTATTCTTTGGAAGATTAAATCAACATTCCAACTATGATTCCTGAAACAATGTTACACATTTTCCAGTTCATTTCTATAAGCGGATTATTTTAAAATAGACCCGCACGATCGTAAACACCGTTACTACCTGTAGAAGTTATGCGCTAGAGCGCCAATAAAACGTCCTCATGATTCAGTCTGAAAGGATCGCCGCTCCACATACAGCCGCATAAACAAATAAATAAACTCAACGCACATAATAGCTCGCGAATTGATGGGTAAGCTGTATATGCCGGCGAAATGTTATGGCGAAATCTTCCAATATTTATAGCTTTCTGAAATTTGCTATGCCCGTAGAAACTACTTGCATTCATTCACAATTATGTGTCCATATACAACAAAGGATTTGAGTGGTATGAAGCAGCATGTTGTCAGGAGTATACTTTGTAACGCATTCCTATCATATTTTTAAGTTATCGTTGACTATAAATGTAATGTAGTAATAATAATTGACACGTAATGTTAGCGTAGATTAAAATTGTTATATTTCTAATTGATCTTTTTAGTTTTAGTAGTGTTAAAAGCAATTATACAAAGAAACAATTATATATCTTCAATCCATTGTTCACTTGTTCGTGTGGTATTATGACTGAGTAGATGTACTAGCTAGGAACAACGAAGAGGACGATTTAAGAAATCCCAATGTACACATAATCACATTTACTCTCGTTCATTCACTAACTGTAGTTGTTTTCCAACTAAGATTTCGTTTTTAATTTTTTTATGCACAATTGATGCATCATTTCGAAAGCTTTCTAACTTGGTTGGTGATATGGTAAGGTTATATAAGGAATTAAATTAAACATGAATTTCTCATTCGAAGGTACGTTAGTTCTCTTATTCTGAATATGTATTACAAAATCTACGACAATCTGTTTCTCAATAACAACAAATTATTACGCACTAACGTACGAGGGAGCGTTTTTATATTCGCGGAATGAGCGGGTTGTGGCCTGTGCAGCTACTCATAATTAGTATAAATACGAAGTTTCATTGTTATTATACAGTTAGTTTTGAGCTATCGTCAACCAAGTAACATAATCAGGAGTGAAAAGTGAAACATGGAAAAAATCGAATATCGTGCCGTTATAAAGTTCCTTACCAGGCAAGGAAAATCAGTCGCGACCATAATGAATGAGATGTCATTGGTTTACGGCGACTCTTGTCCAGGAAAAACCATGGTGTATAAGTGGCATAGTTTATTTAAACAATGAAGGGAATCCCTTGAAGACGACCCGAGCTGGGAAACTCATGGCAACGGTATTTTGGGACTCGGAAGGAATATTGTTGATTGATTATAAAGATAAAGGTGTTTCTATAACCGGAGAATATTACGCTTCAATATTAGAGCGACTAAAAGAAGCCATTAAAGAGAAAAGACGGGGAAAATTGACGAAAGGTGTGCTGCTTTTGCACGACAACGCGCCCGTCCACAAGAGCCGCGTTGCGTTAGCTGCCCTGCATAAGGTGGGCTTCGAAATTGTGAATCACCCACCCTACAGCCCAGACCTGGCCGCGAGTGATTATTACCTGTTTCCGAAAATAAAAAAAGAGCTGCGGGGTAAAAAATTTACTGCCGATGATGAAGTCAAGGAGTCAGTTTCGGCGTATTTTCCAGATAAAGAGAAATCATTTTTTATGAGGGTATAAATAAATTAATTGAAAGATGTGAAAAATGTATCCGTCTTGCAGGTGAATATATTGAAAAAGAAAAATAATTTGGTTTTTTTATTTCCACCCCTTATCCCCCATTCCGCGAATATAAAAACGCTCCCTCGTATGTGAAGTCTGAAAAATATACAATAAAGACATTCACCCAATTAACGATTTTTATTGCAGTAAAGTTAACTTATCAGTAGCAAACCGGTTAAGGGAAATAGTTTTTTCCTGTCTATCTGGTCATCGATTAGGTAAAAAACCGGCTCTTAACTAGTGTGACATTCTATCAATAAACAGTCAAAATATATAAGTTTCTTCCAGGATAGTATAGGTATTAAGATTGGCTATATCATCTTCTTCTGAACCACTTGTTTGATTAGCCCAATTATCGGTTTCACCATCAAAAAGTTTAAGAACGATAACAGAAGAATCGGAATCTGTTTTGTGATTTGCTTCTTCATTCCTCCTTTCCTCATTGGAAGCTCTTTCTTTTTTCACTTCAACTTCTTCATCATGTTTCAAAATATTGTTGACCTATCAGAAATAACTGACGATTCGCTTTTCATCCTGTATCTTTCTTTCTACTTTTGTTTTCTTTCTTAACTAATAATAGCTGGACAAAACAGATATCTTTTTAAGTGGGGTTAGGACGTTTGGCAGACCAGTTTGACAGGGGACTCTCATTATTGGAGTTTTCCGTGACAGTTGTTTATCCAGAAGTTGTCTTTTCCAAGCAAGAGGCTAGATTTGATGGTTCAGCTACATGAATAAGTTCATAAATTTTATTCCTAGAAGACTCATTTCGAGAAGATGCTGAATTTACTAGTGAGGATGAAATTACAGATGCGCAAAGATTATTTGATGATCCTACTTCAAGAGAAATTTTCTCATTACTGCTTCTATAGCAATAACCTCTGTTGTAATGTTGCTTCTAAAAGGTGTTGAAGAATTTTGAATTTTCTGCCATAATGAGAAACGGGATTGATCAAATCTCCTTGAAATTTTTCTGAAGAGTTGCTTAACAAAGTTTGATACCCTTGTTCAAGATATTTTACAGATTCCTGAATTTTAGTATTTTCAGAAAGTTTTATTTCCGACTTGATAGCCAGGAACTTTAACTGCATTAGCGTTTCAGGGAAAAAGTCCACACCTGCGAAATCCATTCGCCAGTATAAATTACGTTATATTGTTATCTACCATTTCTTCTTTTTTGAAATAGAGACTTGATGATGTTCTATGCATGACCATCGACGAACAATTTTTCAGCCTTAGAAAAACGATATTGATAACGAACTCACACAATGGCTCATTTTCATTCATCCTGATTTACTTTTCGCCCAGCCCCAGTCAAAGGGAAAAAATTAAGCGCTATGTCCTCAATCTGTGATCGTTTATACTTATAAACTACTATCGGAATAACAACTTTACCATCAACACTTCTGAATATCGACACTGTGAAGCATTCCTTATAATCTGAATTTACAAACTCGTACACGGATTTAATACTCTTTTCTGCGAGAACTTTGTTGACTATGGAGATCAAAAATAATGCTATTTCATCGTGATTATTTGCTAGAGATGATTGTATCCGGTTCTTCCGGGACGATTATTTTGTCCTTGAAGTTATTTTGATCTTGAAGTTGATGACATTTTTGTTATCCTATTAGTCTGAACATTTTCTTCTGCTTTACTTAAAATAGACAGGGGTCCCATTCTTCTGTCAATGAAACGTCCTCCCCCCCCCCCCATTTTATATTTTAGAATAAATTTTAGCATTTTTGATAAGTTATTAATTCGAACAACTTCGATCGCTGATTTCATCGACTTTTAAGCTCAAAGGTGACTTTTAATGGAAGGTATGACTGTAACAAAGCAAGATAGCTAAGCCATATATGTATATACATACATACGGAGAAACCTAGTGTAGTATGACTGTTTTAGTTTTGTAGGAATGTAATTTTTTGCCGTATACTTGGCAAAATTAATTACCGGCAAAAGTGTTGCTAATTCCAGGATACCTGGAAATTTTCCACTGACAAAGGATAAATGCATTAATTGGGTGACAGGATGTGACGTAACGAGTTAGTAAAACAAAAGCTGTACGGTCCCGAACTTCCTTTATATTTTAACCTCGTAATGATTTCTGTCATCTTTATAAACGGAATTATGCTTGGATTTACTTGTTTAGGAGTAGTTTTATAATTAATCAATAATTAAATAAGATATTTGGACACTTAACACATTTATTCGCAAAGTATCATTAAAATCTAACTTAACAACTTGTGAGACAAAATTTTTATTTAAAATAAATACAGCTCTAATTAGTAGTCGAATATATTTAATCACAAATTAGCGAAATCTAACTTTTAAACAAGAATTTCCATCTTCTTTTACTTTCCTTTTCCTCTCAGGTACATACATATATAGTACGCACTACTAATCAGAACATCGTACCCACGTCTATTCAAAAACATTCTAATTACAACCCAATAAAATACAATTGGACCTACACGTTCATATAACTTTCCTTAATATTTCCTTAAAAATTATGTCTATTTTTATGTATATAGGTACTAAATAATCTAATTTATTTGTGCTTCAATAATTCCCTATGATTCACAAGTTCTTTATGGTGCTGTGCCTGAACTCGTCGACATTCGTGTCGCTTTAATTGAGAAAATTGCAGTTCCTTATGTTATTGGATGGGCAATTTACTTCTAGCTAAAAGATGGTGTCGTCATGGACACTTTTACATGTCTAGACACCTACGGTATATTTAGTAAAGTTAACGATATTCCTTACTAGAATATTGGCGCTCCATAACTGGCAAACAGTGTTATTAAATCGTCTTTCTTATATGATATTGTTTACAAATTAGTAATTTAAAATGTATGTATGTAAAATAACGTGGGAGTTTCAATCGAAAAACGTAAAGAAAGCGAATGTTACCTAGAAAATCTCAATCAGTTGCGCATTATATTGTTACGATAACGAATATGTAGAAATACTTAATTATAATTAGATTTTGATAACTATTCTGGCATATGTACTAGTCATATAAATACTAATACTCATAGCTAGTTTGTTTGGATGGTCTAAACCCAACAACTACATAATGAAACTATACATTTCAGTCAAGATGCCAAACTCTTAAGTTCTTTGGTTCTAGACTTGAAGTTAACATGGAATCAACATCTTGAACAGATGATAAACAAGTGGAAACGAGCACTAATGACAACCCGCTGAATAATTGAGAAAACATATATGTGGAATAAAACCACGTATAATGCACTGATTGTACACTGCTGGTAAGACTTATGTTAACTTAACGCCAGCAATCATAAAACTCGCAAAGGTACAGAGGTTGGCTTGCTTATCCCCCTTGGATACTTGCACAAAGGGGAAGGCGAGAATAGAGACATATAGGCTAAAGTTTGGTGGAAACTGGAGAACCCGGAATTCTTTGGGGCATGCCAGAATAGAGATCGAAATCTCTGAAATGGGCTCTGATACCATGATTGCCAAACTTTCCTTCCACAGATCCTTCCAAATAGTCCTAGATTGGGATGAGTAGAGGGCATACTAGGCAACAAAATAGTAAATAAGCTGGCAAGAAATGGTTCCGAAACAACATTCATCGAACTTGAACCGGGTCTGGCGATAACCAAGATAACTGTTACATTGGTTGAGTGGATCACAAAATCACACCAGCTAGACTGGAACAATGTTGAAGGGCAGAGAAGGCAGCCACCAAAGCATTTAACAACAGTTGTGCTGGTTTTCGACCGAGTACAGCTTAGAACAGTGATGAATCTGTTAATAGGGCACAGCTGTCTAAGGACAGGACTGCCAAAAGGCAACTAAACCTAGTTTAAGGGACTAATTTGTTTATGTAGAAAAAATTCAGTAGATACGGAATCATACAATAGACTCGACCTTGCTCAGTGACAAACAAACATGTAATGCTTAACTCAGATCTATTGGTAATAGGTTTATCCAAACCTGATCAATAGTTAAGCTACCAACCAATCAGACTCTCATTCAACTCTTACTACTTTTAGTAGATAAACAATCTTTAAAAGAACTTAACAATGTTGGGTTAGAATAAACTCTATTCCAACTAACAGTAATATGCTGGAAAAAACGTTTGCACAGATAATACGGTTTTCTCGACAGCAATTTAAATTTCTAAATTCATTCTTTATGCACCGTTAGCTAACATTATATCTCATAATAGATGTGTTTATAATACACCAACAGTTGGGCAATTGCAAGAACTTGTAGTAGAGTAAAAAGATCTTGATTCAACATAATATGGTATTTTTATCAGAACAATATATCAAGTTGTCTTGCCCGAATTATGCAATAATGTAACAAGCATTTCGTTCAAAATCTTCATTTAATTCTTATTACAACTGCAATCTTGTCGTTTGTACATTTCTACTTCATGTAACAATTTGACAGTATGGAATGATAAATGAGGCAATATTCCAATAGAGAAATATCCATAAAATAATGTATCATCGAAACTGAGAAGTGCAATGGAATGTTCTTTTTACTCCTCAAGTTACTGTTGGATGTATTACGTAGATGCTAACTATATAAATGTAGATATATTTTCTTCTCCCTCTTAACTACATTTTTAAGTTAATAAACGGATTATAATAAATTTATGCAGACCTTCATATATCAATCTCCGATCATATAAATTTCGTTTTGTCGCTAATCGTTTGCGTAGGAAATCAGTATATTTTATATTGGAATCTTTTATTTCCTGATATAATACCAGGTTTAAATCAATAAAACAACAATGAACTATAAATCAATTTATTCGAGAACACCTAAAACTGTGTTTTCAACTCGAGCGAGTAATCCAACTAACAAAATTAAAATAATCAATTTATTAATAATTGGATACATAAAAATTATATAAACAAATCGACTAATTGAATATACATAAAGCATAAGAAAAAACGAATTTAATTAAAAATCGAAGTAACTTATGTAAAAATGAATTCATTTTAGCTGTAAACTTGTTTAGATTCTATATCGTTTCTGTAACGCTAAATTTTGTAAACAAATCTTCGAAATGGTAATGGATTCTCCATTATCTGCTGTAATAGCTCATTTGGTAATGGAGGAGTTTGTGTAATAAAATTATCATAACATAAAAATTAACATTTGAAAAAATTCTATGAATATTTTAAATGTTAAAATACTGCAAGTTGAACACTAAAATTAAAACTAATTGGCACATTAAAGCAGCAATAGAAATTTAAATTATTTTTAATAGCAATTAAATTAGCACATCCAGAATTAGGAAAGAAAACTAAACAAAGAAAACGTAGTTATCCTAAAGAAATCTGGAGATACATTACTTAAAAAAAAAGAATTCATAAAATATATGTATAATACAGCCATAGATTTTTTCTCTTATAATTATAAATATATATAAATAATTTAACCCTTTGAGAGCTGAATATTTCCTAACACAAAAATTATTGTTATAACTGTTTTCTATTGTCAAATATACAGAAAAGACTTTTTATACAAATTTAGTTCTAGATTGGAAGTTCTATAAAATTCTAGTAGCGGTTCACCACTCTCATTATCATCCATCGCTTATTCATCTGAAAAGTCTCTTTTTTTTTAGTTTCTTTATCAGCAACTGCAGCAGCCAATCGAAATTTACTGAGTGCTTGCTGTTCCTAAGTCCTAAAAAATAGTAGGTGTAATGCCTCACCGTCCACAAAGAAAACAAATTTCCTAAGAGTATGGCTTTCGTCTAGGATGGTTAACAAAATTTCTAAATATGGTTGGAGACGAATCAAAAAGTGTTTCGCGTTTAGCTACCAATTTTTTTTAAATAAGTAAGCAACTTGATGTGCCTGTAATGGGCGCTCATTAGAGGCGTATCATGATTTCTGCCTACTAAATGTCATCAGCGTCCTTCCGCCTCGCTAACTTGAACAGCAATTCAGATGCCAAACTAATTCTAAGCTCATTTACTCTAACCTCTTAAGTCAAGACTAGTATTAACTAGCACGTCGACAAAAATGAGGTATTACATCACTGGTGGGTCGTTAAGGCATTTCTACCTCTCTTGACTGCGACCAATGAAATCTATTGTGAATAGCCTTGATCTTTTAGTCCCTGATTTGATCTCCAAACTTCTAAAGAAATTCAGGATCTTCGTGTGGGCCATGACTCTGATATCAGCTGGTTCTAAGTGCTCCTGTTCGAGGTAACGGTGCCTTTGTTAGACTATCGCCACGCAGTCACACATAATGTGTTTCGCTGTATTCGGACCAGAATCTGCATTTGTTGCTGTCCATCTTGCCCATCTTCTTGAGGTGATACCTGAGAGAGCCGTCACCAAAGTAATGAACCTTTTTGATTGTCGTAGTTTTGGAATGTTAGTCTTATGGGAGATGTTTTGATTAGTCTCCTACTGTTGAAGATGAGCTCTTATGTGGCTTTTGGTAAGACACAAAACAGTTCTGCTCAAATAAATCGAGATTTCGCGCCTTTCTTCGCAAGACCGTCGACAGTCTCATTCCTTTCGCACTCCTCAGTGTCCTGGTACCCACATCAGTGTAACTATGTTCCTTCGGGCCAGAGTTTTGAGGGTCAGCAGATAATCCCAGGTTAGCTTCGACTCAAAGGTACATGCCAGTAGAGCTTTTAGCACGGCTTGACTGCCTGAAAGTGAGTATTAAATCCGTGTACGAGTATCTCAACTTGCTTTTGTCATGTTTAATGATGCGTCCGTTGTAATAGGCGTCAGGTCTGAAAGGGTTGAGTAAAAAGAATCTTTTAACTTATTTAAAAAGAAAAATTGAAAAGCACAATCAATTTAATGTCATCTGCATATAATATAGACTACAGAGACCGTAATAAATGCAAAATTAATAAAACTGAACCCTATTTTCTGAAACCCATTCATGTCAAGCATTAGAAACGTATGCTGCGTTGATGTCTGATAGAAATTGAAGTCAGAATTTCTCTGGATCGTTAATTGTCTGAAACTATACCAACTTTTTCGTATGATCCAATAAGTAATCATCCAGAGGATTCATACCATCATAAATAAAACATTTTCCATTAAATTTCAATTTAATCTCTCTATTTTGTAGAATTTCTGCAAATTATACAGTTGTGTGGGAAATTCTTTAGCTAATGAATTTTATATTGATGCGAACTGAAACGGTAGCAGATTTTCTTTTCTAAGTGGCTAACTTCGAGATCTAAAATTAAAATGTCATCCTCTTTGGAGTCGTACTAAAAATGTATTTTTGGTTGTAACACGTATTCCTCAGCATTCAGTTATACCCTTTCTCTAAGTACATAATCAAAAACAACATTCTGTTTACCTCGAGAAACCTTAAATTGAAAACTGAAGTGAAAACTATTAAAAAATCAATTGTAACATACTATAACTGGCTGACATTCAAAACTTTACTAAGATAATATTTAACGAACCGTAATACATTTTGATCAGCAGGATCCTGCTATACCTAGGAAGGTAACTCCAAATATCTAAAATTGAATGCCATTATCACATCTTCCAATTTCTCTAACCTTGTACCCTAAGAGCCGTTATGAACAATTGCCTAATATTGTCGTCTGTTGAAAATTTAAGAAGAGTTCTATAATGTTTAAAATGATTTACTTCCATCTTTAATTATAATTATCATATTTAGCAAAACTCTAGGCTAATTTTCCAGTTAAAGAAGAAATTTACATACATAGGATGTATGACAAAATGGAAAATGAAACAGAATAGATTACAAGCAGCTTGACAATAGTCAATGCATTATGTTCGTGCATACATCTAAAACTGTTCTTAGAAGACCGATCCTCATATAACTATTGCTTTACGGAAAGTGGAAAGTTTTGCATTTTTATAATGTTTATTTTAGGTGTGACATGTTTCTATAAAACAATAAACAATCATCATATTGTATACATATTTACTTTCATTCTTAAATTTTATCATAGGGATTTCCCAAAAGTGTATCGGTCGAACGTTTCTGGCGATGACACAACCCAAATATAGCACTTTATCCTTGTGATACACGATTTATATAGATCGTTGCAAACTAATCATGTTCAGCTATTAACCGACGCCGTTTGGCAGCGACTCAATTTTATCGAATTGTCAAGACTTCAAAAGAAATAACGCAGGTTGTATATAGGCGTATACAGATATTATACATGTCTGCAGCTATGCAAGTATGGCAAACCAACTAATATTTGAAGTGCAAATTAGATATATTCATGTGGCAAAATGCATACTGTTTCCTACATATACGCATTTATAACTCGTGCTCACATATGTATACATTGACTATGCATAATTAAACACGCATAAATCCATATTTAAGGTTATTATGTAAATTCGACTTACGTGAATATCATATGTTAGTATTTCTTTTGAGTTGTACGACATTTTACGCTTACAACACATACATACGTGATTCACAACAGCCTCTGTTATCTGTGGCATTTTCTGCTATGAAAAATCTGTATTTCTATTTTAAGATCTACGGCTGTCGATTCATTGCAGATCGTTGTGCTCGTTTATTGAAGCGTGATCATACTCTGTTTTACAGTATGCAGACACCGATGTATGTTTTATCTTTTTGTGTAAACTGAATTAAGTATTTAATACTATCTAAAACTGTACCAAACCTATTTGTTTAAAAACATTCAAAATATTTAGAATATTTTCTCGAAAGTATGTATTTTATTCTGCACACTAGGTGCAATTAATATAATTTCACTGACGTGACTTATATCATGAAACTCGTGGTAAATTTACACTGAAGAATGTAGACCTCATTAATATTATAAGAAGGACACTACTCGACAAATAGAATACGAGACAAAATGGAGAAATTTAAATTTCTCAATTCAATCAAAATTCCCTCTTTAAGTTTAGCATCACTATATTGTGAAAAAGACTGTCTTTAAATATTTAGATCTTTTACTTCTATTATCTGTGGCCTATATAAAAAAAATTTAGTCCCAAATTTATATGAAAAGGCGAAAAAATAACTTTCTTTGGATCTTGTCTGGATTAGTTCAAATTGCTTCTATCACTATAAGTATCATACGCTTTTGAATCGTACTTTTTGTGTTTAATTTTTTTTATGAGAGATAGATTGACATATAATTCTTTCATATTCCTTGAAAAACATCACCTTCAATCTGTATTTAAAAACCTCAACAACGTCACTCGGAAGGTACATGGTCTGTGTCTAATTGAGTCTTCCATTCTATAGAAGCTTGACTATTTTAGGGTCAAATTAGAGAGGGTCGATATTTGTTCAAGCTTGTTTGAAAATCCAACTCATTAAAACATTAAAATCACTGATTCTCTCCATATCATAGGAACAGCAAGTAGCATACTATTTCTCTTGCCTTTTATCCAATGCACCAGATCAAACTGCAATTTTCACATCGCACATGAGAGGTCCAGCCTTTGAGCTGGTGTTCAAATTTGCAGCTGAAACATAGTGACAAAATTCTCAATTCACCCACAAATAGTTTACAAGAAGAATGTAGATACTAGCTAGCATAGCTCATTAAAACATTAAAATCACTGATTCTTTTGTTTCTCCAATATCAGGAAGAGAAAAGAACAGGAACATTGACAAGTAGTTTTCATCCAAATCTACAAAAATCTTTTTCATGTGATTGTTTGGGAATTAGACCAGCATATCATTTTTGTCTGCCTTATTGCTATTACTTTCAGATAGCTCATTCAAATAACTTTTCCCCATAATGATAATCATCATCTTCATTGTGTGAGACTTTCTAGAAAGTTCAATTAAAAGTTTTGTACCTTTAGTTTGTGTAACTGCTGTGTCTTTAGCAAGTATTTTGCAAGCAAAGCATTTTTTCTCTGGGGTCTAGCTGATAATAGAGCTTTTTCATCGAGTACCAAGCTATCTGATTACTTTTAAACTTTTGACCTTTAGGGAATCGACAAGTTTGTTTGGAAGCGATGAAATCTGGTATTACTTTAGGTTCATTAACACAGATTTAATATCTTGTTCATCATTGCTGGTTATAGGGACCACTACTTTTTCATGTTCTAACCTTGTAGATGGATTGCAGTTCCTCTAAATCCCGAAGTAATGTTTGCATGTATCAATGCTGTTGCTTGTGCCTCCCCTACACATTCGGAAATATTGTAAATGGTTAGTGGAATTCCGAGATGCTTAAGCAACCGAGAGTCATAAAATACATTGTTGAAAACTTTAAATCGGCCAGAAGCTGAGACATCTAGAGATTTCATCTTATTGCTGCTATTCTATTCTGTTCACTTCTGTTGCCTGAGCTTCTTGAATCATATTAATTGAAATGTCACGCTTATCATTAATAGGCTTAGATGATCTCTGCTGCTGTTCATGTGTGATGAAATGATAGATAACGTAACAACAATTCGGAGTGAATCTTACTTATCCTAAAGCCCGGGTGCGTCCTATTCAACATATGAAACTTAAATTTCTTTCAAATATCATCACGGGAAAAATAATGATGATAGTTGACAAACGTATGACAACGTAAAAAAAACGTTAACGACTCAACGGCTACACGAATACTGCTACTTTCCTTTAACTGCTTCTTTCATAGCTTCATTACTTATGGCGCCAGTTTGGTCCACCATGTTCTACGTCTTCTTCTAAAAGAAAGTAATAAATCAAATTTATCCATTCCACATGGCATAGTATCAAGAAATTGTAAAAAATTATAATCCAGAGGAGTCCTAGTTGCAATAAACGTAACATTAATTTGGACTGGCTATAAAAAGTAGAACTTCTTCGATAACCATAAGTGGAAAACTCATGAATGTAAAATTCAACACGAAAAGAAAATGTCTGCGGATATAATAAAAGTAAGAAGATAAAAATAAAATTTAAAAACATAAATAATAAAAACATTATACAAGCAGGTTAAACCCGTTGATACAAACTCTTGTTGCTTGTTGATGCAACTTCAAGACAGTATGTAGAATTAGTTTTCAAGTTTAAAGAAAAAACCACAATATTTCCTTAACCTCACTTTTACCGTTTCTAAACATGCTCCAAAATACATTTGTTATTCTCTAACATAAACACCGTTTTTAATAGGTTTAGTGTACTTAATTAGTACTGAAAATACGCCAACACAAAAATATCAAAAATTTATCGACACAATACGCAATTTAAATTAGAAAACTTATTGGCAATTACTACACACTGCTTATAAATTATCTACGATGACTTCACTCAAAGGTTCCATAATTGGGTAAAACAAAAAAAGTTTATTCCAGCGTTTAAAAGAATATCTACATAAATAAAATTACAAAAAAAAAAACCTTTCGCTTAAACAATTTATTAATTTATTCTTGTAGAACATAAATAAATCTAATGCCAACTTTTTTATATCACACCTGAGATAAATCCTAATAAATGCATTTTTTTACGTCATACAATTGGATGTTGAAGATTTTGCACACGAATTATTCTTGTTGGGCGAAACTAAAACATCAGATATTTATTTCGTTATGCATCTAAATATATTGCACATGTACTTTCTCTATACAAGGAAAAAACCATGAATGTAAAAAAAGTCGTATCCGTTTTAAAACGGAAATTTATGCACTCTAAAGTCATTAGTCACCCTTTGATAAAATTATTTTATGTAGGTTATAAAATGCAACCGATGGAATTTTGCCTAATTAAAAAAATGTGTTATTCGATAGTATGATGATACATTAAAAGCTTAATAGTCGACTTTTAGTCTAGAGCAGTCCACTCATATATTTCGCATTATTTGCTGTAACTAGCTGTAAGAAATATATTTTTATTAACTTTCTAAGTAATTCTTTATTTTAAAGAAAACCGCACTAAACACTCTGTATAATACATTTTCCTTGTAGAAACATAATATCGCTAAATACCTAATAAAAATTAAGATTATAAACGTGCAAACGTACACGTACTCCGTTTAAAATAAAATTAAATAAATGCAACGTTTTGTTGGAAGTATTCTATAAATTTTACCGTATTTCCATTACTTACACGTTCACAGTAATACAGATAGTTCGCATTCGGACGTTCGGAATTATAACATTGAAATATTCAAAGTCATGGTGTGTGCTTTCAGTAACCTTGAATCAATTACAAATACTTAAAAAAAACTCGTGGAAATTTTTCTTACGATCGGAAGTTTATCCAATGATTTTGTGATCTAACGTAATTTTTAATAGATAAACGATTTCGATTTAAATTGAACGCTTCGAAGACTTGATTACTTTATTTAAATCTCGTTAAAACAAATACAATCGTTCCGATTGTGCTTTGTTGTTGTTAGAGGTCATGTTTTTCTCATGTCAAATGATATTGCGCCATGCAAAGCAAGAACGGGAAGTATGTAATTCATGTATTTCAATCGTCGATTAAATATTTATTCGAACACAGGTAATTGTCAATATAAATCGTCGGTGTGACGTTTCTGTATTGAATACGATTGAAATGGAATTTTTACAAAAAAAAGGAAATGCATAAATGTGCTAAAATACTAGAACAATCATTGGCTAAATGTGAAAATTCGGATAGGAATTTTACAGTAGGAGTAATTACCTCTGTAACCAAATTATAATACAGACTCAAAGATGGATAAATATTTGCTACAAATGATAGTGTACATAATAAATTATCTAATTGGTTTAAGATAAGTATGCAAACTTAATACAAGTGCTACATTATAATAATGCTTCTTTAAATATTGGATATTGTCCATCATAATGAAGCTTTACTTACAGCTTACAGGTGTACTTGCATATTCTTTCACGATTTTCCTGTTCGAAAGTTTTATGGACAGATTCGGAACCCGTGCGGCCCACTCTGAAAAATGGAAACAAAAGCCAAAAAATGAAACAACAGAGAAAAAAATTAAGTATCTATTTCAAGAATATTTCGCATTTTCGTAACTTTTTAATTGAGAAGTTTATTCTAGCACATCACTTAGAAAAACACCAAAATAACAAAGTTATTTATCCTAAATTTTCTATAAAGCTTAAAAAATATCGGATATTCGAAGCATTGCGTTCAATGGACTTCATTTTATAATATTCGTGAGATTGTTTTCCATTTTTTTCTACATTTATATTTTGTACGTTTATATTTGACCGAAGTTAATTGAGTCTCTATCTACTCGAAGAAAGCGAAAGAAATGCGATAATGATGGTTTTAAAACGAATTTTTTTGTTTTTGTTTTAATGTGGCGGGTGCTTAGTTGCAGTGACTCCGTAAGCTGTTGATTGATTTTATTATTAAAAAAAAAAAAAATTTTTTTACCAAATTCCAATTATAAGTGATGTAACAAAGTCAAAAACTGGGAATTAAATCAGCTATCTTTATTGTTCTTCTCTTATTTCCGAAGACCAAATGACTTGATTTTAAAATATAAAGAAGTTTCGAAAACATAATAATAAAATCTGAAATTTGAAGTGTCCCACAGAGTGTTCAAGAAGTTGATTTAGAAATAATATGTTAATAAGATTAAATTTTAAATATTCTTCAAATTTCTTACCCTGCTTCAGTTACAATTGAATATGCTATAACTATTAAAATGAATGAAGATAATTCGTTGCAAGCTTAGCTAGTTTAGAAATTGAAGCTCTTGAGATGTTTGACGTTTATTACAATAAAAGTGGTTCTTGTTAGATTACTATACATGATTGTATAATAATGCATATAAGATATAAGAAGCAAACCAAACAAAAATGATGCGAAAAATGAAATTGGAAAAACTTTAGGAACTGGAAAAGGAATCATAATTGATTTACAAGCGTTCTGACGTGAACATTTGTAAAAAAAAATGTAAAGGCAAAGATTATTATCGTCTTAATTATATTTTATGTGGTAAGTGTGACTGCAGCGATTTCCCGAGATGCATTGCTCATCAAAACTGCTCACTGCAACTTTCGCTGTGGAAATTACATTACATTATCTTGCCACCATTCATACCCCCAATCGTAGTACTAATCTAGCAAGCCGGTGCGACAAACGTCATTAACAACTACCCTACCTATAGTCAGCCGCTATTACCTCTACGACTAACGAGCTGTTATAATTTTTTTTTAATGTGCGGTGCGTGCTTAGTTGCAGTGACTCCGTAAGCTGCATCGCTTGTCTGGCTATCACTGCAACTCTCGCGGTGTAGTTTGTGCGTGTAAGTTGTGTTCAATGGCTTTGTGACAGCACCATATCGCCTTTTATGGTGCCGCGCTGTTAATCACTTTGCTCCCAACAGCGAATGGCAAGTCGATCCGGGATTAAAATCTCTGAAAAAATGTCACCGTCCCTCCAGAGAATTGAACCCCGGCACCTATCGTCCTCCCACAACGATAGTCAGCCGCCTAACCACTGCGGCCATCGACCCGTTAATAATAATAACAATAATAGTGTGTGACGCAGGTTTTCATCCGACCAATAGTGTGCATTATACCTATTGAATCAACCATTTTTAAACATTATTTAAAGTGATGAATTTTTAAATAATTTTATCCGTTTGTAATTTTATTAGGAATAATTCAGTTCATTAACTGAGTGGATGGTATAGGGCTTAATTTGTAAATTGTGAATTGAAGACTTGATATCCTAAATCATGTTCAACATCTTTTAAGAATAGGGCTGGATTCCAAATATTGGCGACGAAAAAACGTGAGATATCCGCTGGTTGGTAGTTATCTGCCCGATATCTGATTGTTAAGCGCAAAGCAGTTTCTGGTACTGAAGATAGTGATGTCACGTTAGGTATCTGTTTGTCAAGGTTATCGGTACCTGATCGTGGAGTTATCTGTAAGATATCTTTTTGTGTAGCATATTTTATAATTGACTCAGTATCCATCACTATATTCACTATTGTTTATTGTGCGAATGAAATTCTAACCACTTTTTATCCATAAAGAAATGAAAGGAAATAGTAAACAAGTGTGCCTATAATGTGATCTTTAATACAAACACAGTATCTCACCTTCTACACTTGGTAATAAAACTCCAGGGTAAGAAAGTAACTAGAATATTGAATATTTAACACGCCTTTGGGAAACACTAACAGTTATCTAATAGATATCTACTAAATATCTTTAGGATACCATTTATCTGATAGATAGTACGAGAAACCGGGCATCAATATGCATGATTATTGACAAATAACTTTTTGCTTCCGTGCAAGACCTTTATAGTTTTTGTTTATTTCTTTTTTTTATTAAAGATTGTTATAGATTTGTTTTTAATAAAAACAGTTTCTACTATTTTAATTTCCAAAGATTATATTCACTTTCTGAACACTCTCTATGACACTTCGAATATTTAGTTTGGGTTAAGATGAACTGATAATAAATGTGTAAAAAAATCAAGCTTGCAGTTCATCAAATGTCCAACAAAATATGTTTTTATGAGTATGCTCATCTTTCAAAAAATAGAAGATGATGCAAATAGTCCAAAATTGGTCTAAAATAGAACATAATTAGACATTAACAAATTCACTTCAACGACTTGACAGGAGTTACGTATTCCGTTTAAAATAAACAAGTTTTGCTGCGTCTTCAGTCATTTTGTCCCACTGTAGTACGTATTGATCTTTTTTTAATGTAATGGTGGCAAGATGCGTTGTAAAAAACATGTACAAAACATCGCCCTCGCTTTATGTTTAATATACCAATGCTGAATTTCTTGACCATTTTAGATAATATTTATTGTGATCTTCGGGTAACAAAGATTTAGGGGAAGTAAGAGCGCCACGCAAAATTACTTCATTAAGACATCGTATAGTTGTGTTTGAAACTTCAATTTTTTGGCAAACCTATGGTACAACTTAGTAAATAAAGCTTCTTGCGATTTTCTTCCGCAATGCCATCTTTTAAAAACGTTTCTCATCTCTATTTATTACATTCTTAGACAAGTTTTAAGTTGCTTTGAAGAACACAATCTGAACAGTTATTTTTCTCATGCTGTTTGCGATAACTTTAAAGAATTCTTTTGAATCTTTTGGACTACTAACAAACGCCAACAAAAGCAAAAACGTATATTTTTAACGTGCTGTATTAACTAAAACAAGCACTATCAGAGGCATCAATTTTGAAGCTTGACAAAAAATAGATTGATATACGAATAATTCAAATCATTTCAATTTTTATAGTTGTATTAAATCAATATATCCTTCATTATTACTTGAGAATACATATATGTAATTAAAATTCGATATATCAATGAATTCTTTGTTTTTTAGATAATTTTGTTGATAGGCATGGCAATTTATATTTATATTATTAGTAATTTGACACATATTAAATGTCAATTTCTTCCACTGAAAAAGTTTTTTTAACGAAAGCATATTAATATATGTTCTGGAATAAATTGGTATTTAATTAATTGTTGTTTTATTGACCTACAAGTGAAAATAATTCAAGAATCAAAAGATAAGTACATAAAGGTCAGAAAATAGATATATTAGTTACAGTTAATTGTCGCCAAGTTCAGTGAAATCCTACTGCAAGACTTGCAGACAAAATCTTACTGTAATAACGTGTTTTTCATTATTCCACCATGTGTAAAAGAATAATAAAGTATGTTGTCGTTAATATAATTAAAATAGTAAAATTCCGTGATTATTATTTTCCACATCGACACGAGAAACTACAACTTCAATATGCGACTTACACGCACTACAAAACGATAGAGTTATTCATTATATTTTATTGTTACTTTTTTTTGGCATGTGTGAACTTATGTTTTGACTTACTCGTTAAAAATACCGATCCGTTTTTTGTTTTCCCTTTTGCTTTCCTCATTTCTTTCTCAACCGCTTCGGCAATACATTAATATACCACATGGGTTTCTTATTTATGGATATAGGTCGTAATAGTAACGACAGTAATAAATTTCCAGGAAGAAACATATTTTATGATGCCAGATAATATATTGCACTGAGCGTCCAATTTTACACTAGTTAAAATCAATACTTTCAGTATATATAACCAGCATATAACTTGTAAAGTTTTATCTTGAACTTTAGCTGTAAACATAACACTTCTTTACGTAATTTATTTTGAAATTACTTTTCAATTTTCTTAAAACGCTATTTAACAGGTGTTTGACTATATGGAAAATGTCACGAGGAAATTTAATTATGCCACACGAAAATAACAACTTTCGATACAGGTAATGCAGCATATTTTGGCAAGTTTTCCAAACGGTGCCAACGATAAACCGAAACGATTACAAAACTCATCACAGTTAAGTATTTATTTCATGCAACATCACTGTTCGGACACAAAGGAACAGAAAGGGTGTAAACGCAATATTTGATCTTTTATGGTCCCATAAATATGTATTTAAGTCCTTACGAGGCATACCGTTTAAGTATTTACATACATGTGCAACCAACATAATTATCAGTAAAATACTTAACAGTAATGGAATAACTCGAGAAATTGTATGCCAAAAGGTAATAAAAATTACGACTTTACAATTCTGTTTTACCACAAACGTTTTACATTCTAAGAAAAATGCTTAATACACTTCCTGCGTACTTATGCAATGATGCCATGACTGATATATGTTTTTTCTTCCTCTATGTTTCTTTCTATTATAATTCGTAGTACTTCAGAAACCTCCTTTGTTTGCCATTATTAACTATACTTATAACTAATCAAAACTGATAACTAATAGGACATATCTTTTCTATTTTTCTTAATTTTGTTGAACTTGTTCATTTTTCAAACAATATTAAGTAAGTTTTTCTGAAACTTATTTATTTTTGATTTATCATTTTATTAACATTTAATTAAAACATAACGAAAATCTTTAGTTAATCATAATAATTTTAATTTCGTTTTAAATTTCCCCTAAATTAATACCAGACTCAAGTGTTAAATTTGTGTCGATCAAAGTTAAAACAGGATATCATAAAATTTGTCGTTCCAGGTCACCGATTGTGATCCTGTACAGTTGTATGTATGTCAGGATATTGTTCTACAAATTGTGCTATATATATATTGACTTAAGCTCTACTTTAAATCTTATTAAAATGTATTTCTAAACTACCAGACTCTACGGAAATAAGTTTTATTTGTTAAGCATACAACCTTAGCGTGGCATTCGTTGTTTCATAATACCTTATATGCTTATTCTTAAATTAGAAATATTAAATTTTCAATTTGGATTATAAACTGGATATAAAAATCGGATTCCTCGTACAGCTTTTCAAGTTGACTTTAATATCATTAAATTTGAGCTTGAGCTGTACATATGGAACAGAGAAAAAAAAACGCTTATAACTGTTGTAGTGTTTGGTATTACTGATTTTTTATCCGTATATTACGAGCCCACAGTGTTTCAAATTACATTGAGCTATACAATTGTTAAGTTAGTAGAGGACATTTTTTTATATGACGTGTGCTAGTTGCAGAGACTTCTTAAGCTGTATCGTTTGTGTGATAATTACTGCAATTCTCCAGATACCCAATAATCCAAAAACAATAAAATGGGAGAGGGCAGGAGCAGAGGAATTTGCTTATTTCAGTTGGCAGTCCTGAAGCGACGGCTGCTGTTACGAGGGCGGGGGCTTAAAGTTTATATCCTACCTGATTTTCTTGCTCGAGCAAATGCATGTGAGGCGCTACTCAACATTCCTCAGGACGCCTCAGTTTTCTTCACTGATAAGGCTCACTTCCATCTTTCGGGATGTGTCAATAAGCAGAACACGCGTTATTGGAGCCCACACAACTCCAGACAACTTCATCAACGTCCTTTACATTCGGAACGTGTTACTGTTTGGGGTGCAATATCGCGAGTTCGAATAATTGGTTTATGGTTTTTTTTAAGAGAACAACCAGACAGTCACTATGACTTCAGACCGATATGTCAATATGGTTCAAGAATTTTTCTTGCCAGTACTTGAAGAAATGGGTGTGGTGTGGTACCAGCAGGACGGCGCCACGGCAAACACCGCACGAGTGTCAATCGGCGGTTTTGCGGCAACATTTCCCAGGGCGGCTCATCTCCTCGAGAGGCGATCTGCATTGGCCGAGCGCGGTCCCCTGATTTAACCCTCTGCGACTACTTTCTATGGAGTTATCTCAAGTCATTGGTCTACAACGATCGTCCTAGCACCCTCATTGAATTGAAGAACAACATGGGTGGATATGCTGCAGAATGTTCACAATAACTTTCAAAATCGACTGACACAGTGCATTCAAAATAATGGACGCTATTTGCCTAACATAATTTTTGAAACTTAGTAAACATAAATTTCCAAGGCTATTCTTTATGTTGTTTTAACAATAAAATTTGTATTTGAACATATTTTATTTTTATTGAGTAACCAAATAAGCAAGTTCCTCTGCCCCACCCTGTACATACAAGACATAATAAAATCTGTGGAGAGCTAGTCCACTTAATTAAATCTCCTGGAGATGCCCCTCCAGACAATAAAATTTTTGCTTACTAAGTATACATTGGGCTTTTTCAAGTGTTTAAATTGAAAACATTTAATTGTTTGGGTGTTGTAAATTCGAATACTGTTTGTGGTACAGAAACGTTTTACTTCAACCTAACAATCTGCAACTAAAAGCACGCATAAAAACAAAGTTACCTACAGAAAAGATTTGTTCAAAAAACATGATTTTTATTTTTTCAACATATTTGTTTACATTAAAACAGTTGATCAGCTTTCTTAAAACGGCGCGACAGTCGCATCTCGCTTCTCGTTGCCACAACTGTGCATTAGTTGATCATGACATGGTATCTGATATCTGATGGTATTGTAATACCATCAGATAGAAAACACAGTAAATCATTAATAAAAACCACAAACAAAATAGGTTCCAAGATTGCAAACACGATAACTATAATAAATAATTTTCTTATTAATATATTAACCAGATTGGCGGCACTCGAAAGGTCACAAGTAATGCAGCCAATAAATTTTTAAGCACTCAGTACAGTTCATTACAGTGTGCATGGAGTACACTTCTAGAAACCTTCGATAAGGCAGGCAAAATTGCCATTGGTCTGTAGTTTTCGAATGAATATACATCATCTCTTTTGTGTAAAAAAGTAATTTTCGATATCTTAAACATATTTGAAAATTGATCTAATTTAAAAAAAAACACATTTCTAGTGGTAAGCTTACTGTATTAACTATATATTTAATTTAAAAAAAATTCTGCGGTGACTGCTACTAATTGATTTTGGCAGTATTAATCTTTCTCCATTAGGATAAACACCAAGTTTTTGAGACAATGTTGCAAAATTTTCGTTGAAGATACTGCCAACCTCATTGAGATCCGAAATTAATCATTTTTTACTTCCAAGTTCACGAAGAAGTAGTTCTTGTTTTATTTGTTGTCTAATAATACTCCACTTAGTTTTCACAGCATTATTTGATCCGATTATCGAGCTTCGCTTTACTGAAATAGTGATAAATGATATCATAAACTAAAGTTAACTTTAAGGTAACGTCAGGCTGATGAAAAATAACCTACCAATCTAAAGATCAAAAAAGAAGCAAAATTTGTTGATAATTATGATCCTTAATTTAACAGAATTTTATCATATAATCTAGAGTACCGAAGTAGATGCGCTACTACCTACCTATTTGTCGATTTTAGTTTGATTAATTATTTTTATTTCTTAGAATCAGCTTTCCAAAACGATTTTCTATTTTGGTTCCGTTAACTACTTTTCATTTAACTTTCTTTGCGTATATTTAAAATTAATTGAATTATGATTCAATAGCTTTCTCTATGATTCTTTTAAGGTTGTCAGATTACATATCATCCCACATAACCCACATACATGTTTGGCTAATATTTACATTTTGCCAATAATACATATAATTATGGTATATCTATACTTGGATAAATTAGATAGAAATATAAAGAATTAGTTTTCACTCCTTTAATTTTCACATGAAGTATCTAGAACCCTAAAAGTTTCCATTAATCAATATTATGCAAATTTTGTTGAACCTCGTATACATACGCTAGTAAGTAAAAGAGAGCTACTTTTATTAAAACCGCAGACAAATATAAAGATGAACAAATTTTTCCTTTATTAAATTCTTGGAAAAACACACACACACGAGCATTGTTACCATTGTCACCAACTTTGATTAAAATCTTGAGTGTCTAGACATCTATAAATACTACATAGATTCACATATTCAATTATTAACTATTCACAACAATAAACATGCTGTAGATGGGAATCTCTGTTATTTCATTATAGTTAATCCAGTTTTTCTAAATGCTATCTGCACTAATTCGAAACTTATCCATCATAGTTTTTTGTGTTAATAATAATTAAAGAATGTTAAATAATAATAAACTTTAAAAATTATCGTTATATTTAAAGCCTTTTTTAATTCTTTCAAGAGATTCCTAAAAATTTGTAACTACTTGGCTGCTCTTATATTTCAAAGCAATATAACAGCACGTATTAGCTCTAATAGCGATCATAAAATTATACCTACATTTACAAGGAAATTAACTGCGCTTTTATGTTGTACCTAGCATGAAGATTATATGTAAACACGTGTTCAAGGCAAGCCCCTAAGAAAGAATCGTATAGCAAAATTCCATATTCAATTCTGAACTGAACTTACAACCATTTCAAGAACTTTTTCCTTTCCCGGCAAAATAACGTAAAATCCTCAAATGAGGCAATTGCAGTGCTGCCACAACAAACACAACACAAATCAGATGATCAAAACAAGATTAAACATTTCAAGGTCTACAGTATGAAATACAATTCCTTATGAATGGAATATATGTACGAGTAATCGACTAATTTGATCAATTACGTATTTCGAAACTCAGTGAATACGGTCAAATCTCGTTTACAAAAAGGTAATTTAGATATAAAAATATCTGTCGATAAACAACTTCTGTCTCTCTTCTGGAAAAAAAAATATCTAACCGCATCAACGTGATTGTATTACACAGGCAGGAAGTTTTGTTTAGAAAAATTAGAATGAAATCTTGCCACAAAAATATAATGAAATAAATTATCGGTAAATGTACAAAATTCCACAGCCTACTGGAATTTGTATTACCGTATTACCTCGAGTACAAGCCGCATCTTTTTTCGTCATTTTGAACCCCAAAAATTGCCTGCGCCTTGGATTCGCACCATGCGGCTTGATATCGAATAAAAATAAACTAACTTAAAATGACTGAAAATTAAATATACAGGGTGTATGCAGGTAAACTATTGGCATTTCGCATGGTGCATGCTGACAAAAGTTACATAGATAACCTATTTACAAAGTAGGTAGGTAGATAACATTATATATTTATTAGGTATTACAATTAAAAACATAAAACTACCCAATATTTAAGTAGGTATTTATGTTAGCTACCTACCCGCCTACCTACTTCTATCCTTCCAAACGTTCCATTCATTAGGTGCGGCTTGTATTCGAGCAAGTTGTACCTGCGGCTTGTATTCGCAGCCAATTTTTTTTTTGTATTGAGACGTGAAAAAAGTGCATTGCGTCTTGTATTCGAGGGCGGCTTGTACTCGAGGTAATACGGTAATTTAGACAGACAAACCTATCTGTAAGACCATGATTTGTACCAAATCAAATCGTAGAACAAACTCGATAAGAGGACTGTCTTGTAGAAATTACAATTTTTCAAAAACTATTTAGGTAATTGAATTATTTGGGTTCTCAAATAAAACGATTTTTCTGCATATTGAAACCATAATCCAAGGTATTCCACAAACAAAACATAGTTGAATTAATTAGTTTTTTTAGTAGTCGATTAAATATTTTAATGCTAGTTAGCTAAATATATTTTCATAACTTTAAAAATAAAAAAATGCACTAATGGTTTCTTGAATACCCTCATTTTTTTAGAACTGCCGCACACCTGTGACGCTTAGAGCCAATAAGGTTACGGCAACGCTTTAGAGGTATACTTTTCCATGCTTGTTTTACAACCTTCCATAAGATCTCGAGAATTACAAGGCCTTTGCTCTGCAACATTTTTTTGATATCAGGCCACAGGTTTTCTATGGGGTTAAGATCAGGAGACTGCAGACTTGCAGACTTACTAGTGTATTTAAGGTCATTGTCTTGTTGGAATATCCATTTTAATGGCACTCCTTCAATTAAGTGAACTGGACCAACTCCGTTGTATGATAAGCTGCCCCATACCTTATAACTTTTGTACCGCCATACTTAATAGTTTTTTTTGTATATTGTAGACCATGTTCTGTATCAGATGGTCGCCTAAGATACATTCTTGATCCAATTCCACCAAATAATAATAATGTTTCGCCATTTCTCTGCAGACCAAGTTACATGGTCTTTTGTAAAACGCATGCGGACCACACATGCTTGTTTGTTAATAAAGACACTTTTTGCGGACTTCTAGCAAATAAATTGTTTCGCCAAGCGCCTACGAACAGTTTCTGTACTTACTGAAAGTTCTAGCCTTTTTGTATAGTATAGTTGTATAGTAATGAAGACAGTTGTATAGTAATGTGTAATCTATATTCATTATTCATAAAACTCAGAATAAGAAAATTAATATGCAACACTTTCCATTTTATGAATAGCTCGATTGAGAGCAGATGTCCAACGAAAGGAGTGTCTAGGCAGCAGTATGCGAAAATTACGAGGTGCGTCTGATATTACAAGTATAAGCCAAAATTACACTAATTTGTTTCAATACAAGAGTTCTTTTCCTAATGTTAGTTCGTGAGATATTGAAGAGAGGTCTTTATTCGCACATGATCGTATCTACTTCCCCGCTCATTTACCGAATAGCTCCGAAGCACAGTTTGTATATAATTGAAAGGCGATACATAGTTTCAACTTTTATTCCTCATAATTTGTTCTATATTTCATTTTACTATTGTAAAAATTATATTAAAAAAAACAATCACTAGCTTTTTTCCAAAAACTAGTAGCTCGAAACCCAAAGATTATAAAAATAATACAAATGCTATAGAAACGAAGACATTAATGGAAAGGTTGTAAAGGAATATTAACGAATCAGTTTTACCAGGTTGAGATTTATTGTTTACAAATTCAGAAAAATATCTTCCTACACTCAACTTTATTTTAAGGTGTGTGTACGTTAACAATTTAAATATTACCGAAAAAGGAGAATTGGCACCAATACGATATAACATAGTATTGCTATTATAATATTCAGTTGCAGATATTTACAAATAATATTAGACTTATTAACAGACAAATAAAATGAAAAACGAGAAAAGTTTATCTAGTAAGTATATACTATCTATATATGTATATGTGAATAAACTAAGAGACGTAACTGTATTGAAAGTAAAAGAAGCAATATGTATGCATGTACAAAGACGTAGGCCATGCATGCACGCGATATCCGGTCACCCACACATCCGTATCTGTAGCAATTTCTTGTATTTTAAAGTTATCTTTATTTCACTTCATTACTTAAATGAGTTTTAGTTAGTTTATTTGCTGCTATATACACTCAGTAGCATAGATAAAGTAACAGTTGTTACAATCTCTGATATTTTATAGGCTATGAAATTATCCATATCTGACGCTCAACACGTCGCCAGATTAAAAAAGAAAGTTACTGGACAAACCATCTACCTCTACTCATTCTAGGGATGTTTGACACTATATTTATTTTTCTTTAAACGCATTGATACAAGATCATATTTTTGAATTGATTATCTCGATATCTCACAATTTTGGTCTTAATTTAAAACCCCTTCTTTGCTTTTTAAATATTGCATATGTAATAAAAGTATAGTCTAAAATATCCATATGTTTATTGTAAAAAAGGAGCATTCGGATTAAATGTAAAACGATTGAATCCTACTTAATCAGTGACATTTTACAAATCTTCTCAATTTTTAACCACAAAATATTTGGCACATCCTTATGTATAACATCCGTTATATGTTCAAATACATAAATAAAAATTTCGGAAACTCGAATTTCATTACTTAAAAATAAACTCTTTCATTCACGTAATTTCATTTCAAGCAGTTACCTAATCATGTTATAAACTCTGTTAAACGTCAAAAGTTGTATAATACAATAAAAAAAATATTTTTTAGGTTTTTTTTTTTGCACAAAATCACAAACTGTGCTGTGTGCTGTTACCCAGTTACTCCTGTTTTATCAGTTGGTAATAGCCGGTGTTCCAATAAGGCAACAATATTTGCGACAAGCCTCAATAACGTAAATAATGTTTCACAACATAAGTTTACAGACAATTCTAACCTATTTACCAACTGATACCCGAAGATTTAGTGATTGCAATACGATAGGTTCCTGTGTATTTACAGATTTGTGACGTAACAGCCAGCTGCACACCTTAAAGCGTCATATACAAATATGTACTACATTCAAATGTTACATCATACAAAGGTTACTGTAATAAAGTTAAAATCAAATTTTACAAATTTTTAGTTAAATGTTACTACATGGCATAATGTTCACATTATACAATTGCCTACTGTAATAAAGTTTAATAAAATCTGAAAATTTTTTTTAATTATATCAATAATTTTTTTAAATGGTTTTACCTCAATTCATGCATATAATGACCAACTAAGGATTTTTACAATTACTGTTTGGAGATTTAATTATCAGCCTCAGCATAAATCGCTTTTAAAGTAATGTGTTGTTACATATAACGTTGTCGTATGCCGCGCTGTAAATCACTTTGCTCCCAACAGCGAATCTATGTAAGTTTACGATTTTCAAATGTTACATTATACAAAGGTTACTGAAATAAAGTTTAATAAAATCTGAAAATTTTACCTAGAATCTTTGCAATTGCCTCTTGTAAGAAGCACTTGAGCGGCACCAAATTGGAATCAGAGTGACCAGCGATCAAATCCGGTATATTGCTTTTTAACTAATCCTGTAAAGTTTTGGTTGCATGAACTAGTGCAAAATCTTATTGAAACGTCCATTGTTGCTTTTTGAATATTGTCTCCCACTAAAGAGATTCTCCAAGTGTAAGGTCACCAGGGAACTCGTTTTTTTTTTAATCTGTATAACTAGTTTTATCTTATAAGCCTGTGACTAATATTTCCGGTTGTGTTTTCCGAACCTTTTACCCTTTATTTTAAATCCTCAATTTAGCTTAATGATCTGTAAAATATTTTACGTTTGTGGTGTAGTACAAACCTTATGGAAATTACTTATAAAGATGCCAAGTTGCGATTTAGCAATATAATTTAACTTAATTATATTGCTAATATAATTTTCAAAAATAATTACCATTCGAAGCTATCAAGTATTATACAGTGAGCTTAATACAACGCTGTACATGCTTTAGATTAATTACAGCTAACTTTTTCTGAAAACCATAGTTACGTCAGTTACATAAACATAATTTGTGTAACTTCTGTCATTAAAATTAAAACGTTAAATTTGTTTGTAGAGCCTTTAATTATTCACAATGTACACAACAGAGGAACAAATTCAATTTTATATGTGGTATTTAGAAGGATCATCGTTACGCGAAGTTGCAGCTCTGTTTAGTGTCCAGTATCCAAATAGACCTATTCCTAGTCATCCAACGATAGCAAATGCAATTAATAAATTGAAAACTTCTGGTTGTATCAATACTATCCACAATAAAAAACGATCTACAAGACCAAGAGTAATAACAGAAGATTTGGAATTAAATGTTGTGGCTTATATGGAACACGACAAGTGCGCGACATCTAGAAAAATTGCTTCGGAAATGGGCATAAGCCAAGGGATCGTTTTAAAGATTTTGAAGAAGCACAAGTATAAGTCATTTAAGTTCCAAATGCATCAAGAATTAAGGCCACATGATTATGAAGAACGAATACGCTTTTGCGAAATTTATTTCACAAAATAAATACTGACAACGATTTTCTCAAAAGAATTCTCTTCATTGACGAGGCGACATTTATTAAACACGGGGAATCTAATCGTCAAAACTGTAGGTACTGGTCGAAGAAAAATTGACATTTATACAACGTAACCAGAACGCAATATCCTGAAAAAGTAAATGTTTGGGCAGGAATCATTAATAATAGTATTATAGGCCCATTTTTTATCGATGGTAACCTAAATGCAGAAAAATATTGTCAATTACTACGGAATAGAATTATTCCAGCATTAAGTGATCAAAATTTAGAACAAATTTGGTACCAATGCGATGGCGCACCGCCTCATTATTCGAGAAGTGTTATCCAAATTTTAAGTGAAAGATTTCCTAATCGATGGATCGGACGAGGGGGACCAACTAGTTGGCCACCAAGGTCTCCAGACTTAAATCCGTTGGATTTCTTTTACTGGGGAAGGGTGAAATCCTCAAGGTACAACAATGTTCCTCTAGGCAGCATTGAAGAGCTTAAAAATAGAATTCAGGGCGCTTCTCGAGAAATTACCCCTCAACAAATAAGCAACGTTTTAAATGAATTTTGTAATAGATTAGGCTACTGTTTGGCTGTTAACGGCAATATTTTTGAACATCTTGCGTAGAATTAATAAAAGTTTTATTTTAAGATTTTTTGAAGAAATGTATTTTAATGTCATTATGTAGGTATTTTATGTATGTGGTGTGTTTTGAAAAACATTTAAGATGTACTAAAATGTATTATAAATTAAAACACAAAATAAATTAAACTAGCGTGTTTTTCGTATGTGCCATCGAAAAAAAACACATAATTGGTGTAGGCTATGTAAATGTTTTTGGTCGTTGCCTTAGCCACTACCACATAATGACATTTATTATTTGACATTTTATTGTAACCAAAGTTTATAACCTTAAATTAAATGTCATTATCTGAAAGTGGCTAAAGTAACAACCCATTCACATAGCCTACTCTAATTATGATTTTTTTCGATGTGTCTATACAATTTTAAATTATTCACTGTGCTCAAAAACTATTTTTTTCTGTAAGTAACCATAACAACATTCACTAAATTGAGAATGTACGATTTTAAATTATTCAGTAACTTCGTGTAACATACCATACACCTGTACAATATGGACATATCTATAATGGTCTCCATAACAACGTCGGTTGGAGTATGTAACAATCAACGGTGCGTTATGTTAAGCTCACTGTATATCGCTCACCGACTGCAATAGTAGCATAACCTAAATATCAATTAACAATACTGCCATTAATATATGTATTTTCTGACCTTTATGTACTTATCTTTTAATTCCTGATTTATTTCCACTTAGAGGTCAATAAAACAATAAATAATTGACCTCTAAGTGGAAATAAATCAGGAATTAAAAGATAAATACTGCCATTAAAAAGAAACACAAAACAATTAGATGGCGCTTATACCATTTCCTAATTTGGTGTAACAGTTTTTTGTCAGCGGTGACACAAATTGGAAGCTAGTTGATATAATAAATTATCTCATAATGAAGTAGTGATTGATAGAACTGCGAAAAAAGAATCAGACACTGTCGTATTCATCAACAATATGTAAGGAAAATCATATGCGGACCTATTTGCGTCAGATGACTCTTTAAAACATCTGGACTACTTCAGACAACGATTCCGCAACATCAATAAGTAGCCCGGAAAGAACTCAAATGCAAACTACACAAAACTGTAGTTACACAAGGTGCGTGAAAAACCTGGAGAAAGAAAGAAATGACCTTCAAAATGGAAAAAAACACAGTACCTTAGGACAGTAGGAAGGAACAAACTTAGCTAATATAACTTACGAAAGAATATTTATTACGATGTTGATACAAGGCGAGGTAACAGCGAAATATACACATATTTCAGACCGCATACAGGTAAACATAAAAAACGTAATAATAATGCTTTCTACTTAAAAAAAAGACGACGAAAAAGTTTGAGTCTGCAAGAAGTTCTTTCTATCAAGCAATTACTAACGTGTATTCGAAGCGTAATAAGTAAAAGAATAATTGTAATTTTCAAGATAAAAGAAGGAAACATAGGAATCAAAATCGTATGTCTCAAAACATTAAAATTGGATATAAGTGGTCGTATTGCCTTTAAGCCTAAAATTGAAAGCCATTTTACAAGAGCACATATACTGAAAAATGCATTGAAGAAAGTAAAATCATCACAGATCTCTATAGAGATCATAAAAACGACGACAACGCGAAAAAGAAGGCAATTTAACATTCTTCACGCCTAAATAGGATCAATGACAGAAATATGTTGCTTACGAGAATGCGAATATCGATGAGAAGCAGATGGAAGAAATCTATTTGTATCTAGTTACACCAAACAGAAAAGAAATTAAGTCGAGAATAGAAACAGGGTGATAATGAAAGCTATCAAGATTGCTGTTTTGATTTAGAAACTATTACCACTTTCAGGAGGTAAGGTATCTGATTTTTACTGCAAGTCGAAGTTGTGAATGTCCAATTTTGATCAAAAAACGGACAAGGATGTATAAACTTTAATGTATAGAACAAGGATAAGGAAAACGTGGGGCAAGTGAGTCGATCATTAGAAAAGCTTCAATAAAGATTCAAAGGGCAAAAAAAGACTTAGGAGAAACAATAAAGTTGAGCAATGCAACAATTATCAGAGTTCAAAACGAAAAGGCACATTTCAAATTTTGAATGTTTTCTTGCCATTCGGCTCAATTTTGATTAGAAATTCGTGGAGAGCAAATCCTTCCCGAGTAATGGGCCAATGATATATAAAAAACAATTAATTTTTTTGCAAAAATCACCTGAGATTCACATAATTTATAAACACATACCGGTAAATACATTGTTTACTACGTTTACAACTAATTTTGGCTTGTGACACTATAATAATAACGTAAACAATACTTTAGATTTCTCTATTACAAACCTTTTTTTTGATTTGTTTATTATAAACGTACGTATTATTTTTACAGTCATACTTAATTTGAATACACATAAACACAACACAACAATTCTAGAACTTCATGTCCACATTCTATGTGGAAAATTTGACAAAATAAAAAGCCAATAAAACAAATTAAACGATTTATTTTCCATTGAACATAACTACTGTTGAACAAAATACATTTCTTGCAATAACATATTTTTGAAGCATCTTGCAAAATGAAGAATTCGATATATAAAAAGAGTCAAATACCAATCTTTATTTTTTGTTATAACCTTAATCTACTTTTAAACAATTGCCAATATTAAATAGTGCATAATATAGATTCCTTTAATAGCTTCCCAAAAATGAAAAGCAACTGTCAAAAGTGGCTTTTGATAAGAGCTGTATTTACGTTTTCATTTGCTTTCGAGACACTCGCCATTATATTCTAAATTATTAGACACGGCGGCTTTATTATCATCGCGTGATTTGCCAGTAATAGTCTACGTTGTCGACGTATTATTATTATTTCTTATACCACATTCTTTATAAACCTACCCAGAAACCATTCCCTTTGCAATCAGGTTCGTGTTTGTACACCCACCAGACTTCGAGAACTGATATAATAGAACATATTCGATATTCATAGCCAGCCGGTAACTTCGCGTATTTCGCTAGAATCTTCTAGCAGTTTTCGGGAACTCTCTAGACGCACACCAGTCTATCTATTCTCCCCACTACTACTCGACCGACAAACCTTTATAAACGGATGTTTGAAGTAGATGCCGGCATAATACGATTTAAAATAGTGTGATAGCGAATACGAAATCGCAAGTTAACTTTTCGGATAAACGAATAATATAAAAGTGACGTGTCGAGTGTGTAAACTTTACACCGAGGATTTATTATATTGATTATTAGAGAAACATGACGTCGCATTTAATAGAAACCGTGAGAGACATTCCATTAAATAACAAAAAACAAATACCGGCAAATATTGAAGTAAGTTTATACATTTTAAATTTTATCAGATTTTTTTTTAATAAAATTCACCTTGAACAAAATTAAACTCAGAATTATTGATTTGAATGCACATTATTAAAAATAATCAGGTCAATTTTTAGAAAATACTCACCGGCAAGGTAGCGGTAATTCGCGTCTGTCTCCTACCTTATTTGGAAAATTACGTCGACATTATATTGAAATATTTCAGGTAATATCTCCATTTAAGTATATGTAAACGACTACGCCAAGGTAATTTTCCATATAAGGTTCATATTAATTGCTAAGCTACTGTTGTGAATTTATTCGTTTGTTCCTTTTTTTTTCTTTCTTTTTTTGAAGGATTTTGGCGAGTCTGAAACCGGAAATTTTACGGAAAGCTCTCATTAGTATAAAAGTTGTTGATGTTAGTGAGTTATTTATTACTTTAATAATGTTGATTACCTCATCGTACACATACATAAAAAGTAGAAACCGGTTTTTGTTGTTTTTCTATGGTTTTCCTGTGAAAAACATCTCAATGTAGTCTGTTTCTAAGGAAATATCATTTTGTTTTCTGCAGACAAACCCAATTATTGTACATACTGACATCAACTTATTTTTAATGTCGCGATCATTTGTATTTTTTGCATTCTAGGTAATACTGTAATAAATTGATTTATATTAGACTGTAAAACATGTAAACAATCAAGTGCACTGATCTCGTCATTTCTAGAAAGGTCAATGTGAATACTGTTGCTTACTGCCAGGCTATTTCATATATCGGAGAACTTTTTGATTACCGGTTAGTAGTAAAATATGGGGCCAATTTATGCTAATCTGAACTATCTAATCGAAGAATTATGAATTTAAATACTTAAAACATACAAAAAAAATATTTCAACAAAACTTTAGATAAACATCCGCTTCAGGGATTTTATTTGATCGGCAAGTAAATTAATGATCTGACATTTTGTCTATATTGCATTTGATGCACTAGTGAGCTCTTTCCCTACAAGTTGTTGTGCAATTTTATTGTGAATTATATTGGTTTGAAAAATGTCATTGCAATTTCACTTTTTGATCGACTAGCGGAATAACGAAATCATGGAGCCATCCCTAAGTTCAACCTATGTACACCACGATAAGATTTCGGCTCATCTTTTAAAAACCACTGCCTTCTGTCGCTTCTATATCGCAGACTTTTGTTTAAAGACTCTCTAAAGAGTCCACTATCGTCAGCATTCCAGTTATTTTCTAGTTTTTCATGGATTAATTCAGATCTCACGAGATATTGAAATGTGCCGTATTCTGTGTTATAAAAGGTTATATAAACACGATTTTATATTGCTGAGATATAGGCAATACTTTCATTATTCTACCTTTTGACATTTATTGAGAATTTTTCGATACAGTAATAGAGTTTAGCTGGCTTTTTCAAGTTTGTTTATAATCTCACTTTTATGCTGGGGCCAGAATATTAATGCGGACTATACTGCATGAGCTTTCAAAGATTATAAATTCCTAAAGTTTGAAAACTCTTCACATCTTACTACATAATATACTGCCTCTTAAATTCTATCGTTGTCTTCGACTGCAACGTCGTGAAGTAGTTACAAATACCTTTCCTTTGATGAAATCGTAACCAAAAAATATAAAAGATTGAGAAAAGATCACTGTGACCAGTCCATAATGATTGGAAACTTATCCAAGCACCCTTGATTATGAGTAAAGTTAGTAGAAGTACCATAATGCATGTTATGAGTTTAGCAGCATCTTACCGATGTCTATTCAAAACCTTGAGGTACTCCATGCTCCAAAGAAAACATGTTAGTCACCATTCTCATGAATACTGTTTAGGATTGCGATGCAAAAATTTATATGTGGATGTATGATTTCTATAACTGGAGTGAACTTCGAAAACATACTATGGATTAAATTTATTTTGTAACACGGAATAAACGGTAGTACATTTTTAAATAATTATTCAATATCATCAGAAACTCTAGTAAATTATGGTAAACATGGAATAATACCAAGATTACAAAAAAACTAATAAAAACAAATATAAAAATAACGAAGCATTTAATTGATTATAAAACAAATGTAAAAACATGAGACATATTATCACTTTTGTTACAAAATTATTGAATTACTGCTACTGTAATTGATGCAGTCGTACTTGTTTTAGTGGTAATCACAATTTGAATTATCTTAAGTACATTTCCATATCATAAATTAATCATTGTTTCTACACCTAACATCCTAATTATAACAGTTCAATTCTTGTATCTCATTAATTATAGGTTATTTGTCTTGAACCTGTTTCCTATAATAGACCTTGTATTTGTAGTCGCTGCCCATCTGTTTCTATATTTATATTTTCTTCTTTCGTTATTACCAGCAAGTTGCTTTTATCGTTCTTTAATTTTATCCGCGTTGCGGTACATTTCTTCTCTTTTCCCTTATAGATCTTGGCAGGTTATTCTTATTCGACATCGCTCATGCTAAGATTTTTTTTAACTTTTACTGTTGTTGCTGCGTACATGTTGCTTTGCCTTAAATTCCTGCAGTTATAAATATGATTGACTATCCTTATTGACATGTTATCTTATTACTTATTCCATAGTAAATAAATTAAAATTCAGTAGACGGCAAACAAAATATTGATAAAATGCTATCATAAATTACTTTATTTATTTCACAAAATGAACTTTTAAAATCGATATCAAAAGTAATAATTAATAGCATACCGATACAAAACAGTAACCAGTGCGCTTTCGAACAATTAAAAACCATAATTTAGCACAAACTAGCCTTTTCATAGCCGTATGGATTTCTCGCTTTTCATTGAAAACTTTTTTATCGTTTAGGAAATAAATTAATAAAATACGATATTCGGCAACTAAAAATTGTTGCTGAACATTGAAATTTTTTGCCAATCGGAATTCCTAGAGAATTACACAACATAAGTCATAGTACAAATTGTCATATTTTTGACATATTGACGCACATTTTCTATTATAATTCCACATAGAAACTGCTGTGTATACACTGTGCGATTACTAATTAACGAAGAGACTTCTTTTTTAAATTAATTTTAAATTGAAGAACATTACCAGATTTAAGCTTTAGAATTTGTTGTGTAAACTACGCCTTGTACAATCTGTCTGAATCATATATACTCAAGTACGTACAACATAATTAATTACATTTTCTTTTTTCTCGATTACAGAATAGTGGATTTCCATTCGACGATCGAGATTTCGACAGAGACAGATCACATTCCTCGTTCCGAACTCAACTGGATGATATCGCTAGAAGGCATCCGGAATTTGCGGAACATTTAAACATCGGCGGCGGAAGTTTTCCGTTCCGATCGCATACGTTAGGCAGACACCCTAGACGCGGTTCCGACGCTGAGAAACCGTCTGGCTCACAAGATACTGAATTCAGAAGACCCCACGACAGAGCATTTTCCAGATTCGACAATTTCGACTTCCCTTTCCATAAATACTTCGACGAAGACGCACCCGACTTTTACGAAGCTGGGTATAGAATCCCGCCAGAACGACAACCTCAGTTTCCATACGCGAGCCATCAACCACCGCCTGAAGAAACCCATTTTCAACAGCAGGCCCCACAGCAACAATATACGCAGCCAAATTCCAGTCATACTAGTCCATCTAGTAAATCTGAAAAGCCGCCACAAATCCCCCAAACTCGCGAGGGAGCGAGGAAGCAGAATATTCAACAAAGTAATACTGTAGATTTGGGTCAAAAACAAGAACCCGTGGATGAAAATAGAGGCCAAAGATCAATGTCTGCACCGCCAGAAAATCGTTCTACTGGACAACGATTCGTCTCCAGTATCAATATCCCCATACAACGGCCAGTCCCTGGAGGAACGGATATGGGAGCAAAAGCATCTACTCAAGCACAAGAACCGCCACAGCCCCAATCCAACAAACCGAATGAGCGAGTTATCCCTATACACGTGGAAGGTCGAGATGAACCTATTATTCCCAAGAACGTAAATACTACATTCACTCAGCCCCCGCCTCAACAGCAACAACAACCCCAAACTGAAAGAATATTCGGCCGAAATCCGTCGCAGTTTACTCAATTTTTGAACAGAGGAGAACCTCATAATATGACCCCAGAAGAACATTATAGACAGCAACAACAACAGTACCAAAAACAACAACAACAGAACTTCCAACAGCAACAGAATCAAAATACAGCTCAGGAACCACAACCTGAACCAGAAACTCAATTTTCGTCTCAATCTGCGCCACCGCCTTCTGCTAAAGCTACTCAATTAGATCAAATTCAGAATATACAAAAAGATGTAAACGAATTAATGAATCAAGTGGAGAAATTCAATGGTAAACCGAAAGATAAACAGTATCTTTATTTAGATGAAATGTTAACTAGAAACTTAATAAAATTAGATAATATTGAGACTGAAGGTAAGGATAATATAAGGCAAGCTAGAAAAGAAGCAATCAAATGTATTGAAGGTTGCATAGGAATATTAGAAGCGAAAGCTAACGCTAATTTAGCGGCTGAACTCAAACAAGAACAAGATAAAATGGAAATCGCCCAGAGTGATGATGCTGAGAAGTTACAGCAGGAATCTCAAGTTCAACCAGATCCAACAAAACAAGGAAATGAAATAAGTACGTCTTCGACGACGAATGACCAAATTGCTGCTGAACAAGTTCAAACCCCTCCAGCTGTTTTAGAAATATCAGGTGTTGCACGTACTGGCAGTGTAGTAAATGTAACTCCTATGGAAGTTACTCCTGCAGAGGAATTAAATCAAGAACAGCCACAGCCCGAAAAATCATGCGAAGAGAAAAAATCAGATGGAACAGCGTTAGCAGAATCGTTACAAAAACCTGAAGAAGCGAAAAATAGCGAGAAAATAGAAAACGAGAAAAAAATTGAATTGAAAGAGGATATTAAAGATAACGTATCTATAAGCCAGGAAAGTAAACAATCTGATGAAAGCGATGTAGCGAAATCAAATTCTGCTACTCAAACCAATGAAAAAGAAATAGCAGCCAGTTCAGACGATAAGAAAGAAAAAAAGAAAGGAAAAAAGAAGGATAAAACTGGATAAAACTAAATTCGATGAAGAAAAGTATTTTTCGATGTTAGGTAAAAGATGCTTACCTAATCCTATCTTTTGTCCACAAGAATCGAAATCTTGAAATTAGTCATTTAGAGTATCAGTCTATCAGTTGTCATTTTAACTTAAAACAAAGCTATATCCACGCCACTTACAACTGTGATTTTTTAATTTCGGTTGTCTTTTTTTCCACCGTCCACTTATTTATTTTATGTACATAATTAGAATTAGAGTTGTGCCATAATGTACATTTTATCTTTAAAATAAATCAAAAAATATACGTTTCTCCAATTTTATGATTTTAATTGTTCTTTTACTTTAGCATATTTTTTTGTAATAACTTATTCAGCACTTTATTGATTGATTGATGATTGTAGCTGTACTCTTTTTTATGTTTTTGCGATTCGATTGTGAAAAATCAAAACAGAAAGCGCTAAGTAATACGCTATTTGAAAATGCAGTTCTAGTTACCTGTATTTGTAACTAATCTAGAATTATAATTTTTACAATGTAAATAATTATTTATTATCAATTATACTATAAATAAAAGAAAATGCCTTAAATATTACGAAATGGCTTGTATATAAAAAGTTGGATTAATATTTTAGTCAAAGCTTTCTACTTATTAGTTTTGTGTTTCTGTGTTGGGAAGATATAGACTTGAATGTTTTGTTGTTGTTGATAATTTAGAATAAATGGTTTTATACCAGTAATATTGTGTGTATTTCAATCTACTATTAGACTTCACGTAGGTAAAAAAAGAGAAAGTATAGACAGGTATATGAATGTTTAAATTTCGTTTTTTCAATTAAAATAACACACTCTACATCCCAGAATACTTCACAATCTCGTATTTTATTACTGTTTCACCATTTAACAATATGTATATAAATTGAGGGATTCGTGTAAAGTGGTGGAAAACTTATTTTAAAATTGTAATTAGCAAAAACGTCAAAATATTGTTAACGGTTTACTGCAGCATAGCCCAAAGAAGAAGTAGTACCACAGATAAAACAAAATGGAAATTGAATACAATTTCTTTAAACAGCTTACCTTGTATTCTCCGATATAATTCCACATTTTAAATTAATCAAATGCTATTTAAAAAATTGCTAAAAAACAGGAATTATATGAGAGATAATAAAAAATATGTATACAAGTGTATAAGTTAATACGTATTGAATTAAAGGAAACAATAACAGTAATTTTTTTTATTGTAGGGTACAATACATTAAATCAATATAAATAGCGAAATTATTAATGTATACTTACTGCCTTTGTTTTTGTCTACCTTATTTTGTGCTTTTATAAGATTGAAATTTCATCATTTTTCTTTTCCGAATGTGTTTAGGCCTAAAATAATAAAAAAAATACAGTCAAAGGGAAATAACTGTTACAATTGAATTTTTGTGTAATTGTGATTAAGCCTGTAAAAATTGAGCTTCTTTCTATTAAAATCAAAGTATGTAGCTATACAATACTAAATATTTCTTACCTACTCTATTTTTGAGTAGCATATATTTCCGATAGTAAACATACATTACAACACTTTTTAAAATAAAACAACTATGTATGTAATGACACATTTATTGTACATAATTTCGTAATAGATCAAACAAGTAACTTTACTTACTTTAATTCTGATGGCATAACCACTTTCTTTCTTGCAATAACAAAGGACATTGTATCTTCCTGTACAAGTTCCATGTAGATTAAATTGCTATAGGATTTCCTTCATTTCTTAAGATGAACACATACACTTATGTTTAAATCTAAAATGCTAGAAAACAAGTAGTAAACGAATCTTTGAAATGGCAATAAAAAGAAATCATTTATTATTATAGCTATAAATATAAAATGTCGAATATTGAAGATAAACTACGAGTATTCAAAAAAGGATTGTTACCAAATTTTACGGAATTCTTTATGTCACAGCAATTATAACCAGTAATATAAGAAATATAAATTACAGAAATAGTATATTTTTGATACTACAATATTTATTTTATTTCTTTGTATGTGTCTCCTGCAGTCCCTTTAGCAAAAACACATCACATCTATGTCACACATTTTACACCAATATACATATTTAAAATCCGTACGTTCCGCGATAAACTTATTGATTCTATTATTTTACATGTTTAACATAATTATTATAATATACAATAATTCCCGTGAATTACCTTCGTCTGCCTAATAACTGAAAACTGGCGTCTAGTACAATTCCTGCATGATTCCCGCCAATTTCCAACTCAGATTTCCAACTATCGAGACGATAGGTACAGTACCAACGTGAAATTTATGTTGTACCAACATTTATAAGCTCTACCTTTTATACATATATACAATAATTTCCAAAAATACAGAAACATTAATTTAACAATAATCACTTGAATTACATTTTTAATCTTTTTACTAAACAAAGAATTTCAAAATATATGAATTAATTTTTATGTAGAGTTCTTCTTGTCTCACGGTTGGCTATTGAGGAATCATGTGTTATGGGGTTTGGGTGTCAGTCGTGTTCATCATGTGTCACGTACGTCATTTATTTCAAAATGTTAGATTGTAGGGTTAACAAGTGGTCGGCTTAATTTATCGTGTTTATTGATCTTATTTATGTCTATTATTTCACAATACAACACTCATATCACATCATGTGGATAGTTGATAGTTCCTTAAGTTATTTTCAAAAGTTTTGTGTAAACGTTATAAAAGCGGGTCGTGTACCTCGTCATGTTGCTTTTATTATGGACGGAAATAGAAGATACGCTACCAAAAGTAATATGAAAAAAGTTGAAGGGCATGTAAGAGGTTTTGATAAGTTAGCTCAAACATTACAATGGTGCTTCGAATTAGGTATTCAAGAAGTAACTGTATATGCGTTCAGTATCGAAAACTTTAAACGGAGTCAAGAAGAAGTTGATTATTTAATGGAATTGGCTAGAGAGAAATTTTCAAAATTGCACGAAGAAAAGGAGAAGTTAATGCAGGATGGTATATGTATCAGAGTTATAGGAAATTTAACGCTTCTACCAGATGATATTAGAAAATTGATGGCCGAGGCAATGTTTATGACCAAAGACAACAATAGGCTATTTTTAAATGTAGCTTTTGCATATACATCTAAGGACGAACTGACAACAGCTGTTAAAACAGTTATTGAAGGTGTGGAACTAGACTTAATAGATCCTAGTGATATTAACGAGCAACTTATATCACATTGTTTGTTTACCAATTGTAGTCCTGATCCAGACTTATTAGTTCGAACTTCGGGAGAAGTAAGATTTAGCGATTTTCTGTTGTGGCAAATTTGGAATACCAACATTTGCTTTACTGAAGTTCTTTGGCCTGACTTTTGTATATGGCATCTGTTAGCATCAGTGTTTCAATATCAACGGTGTTACAAAGACATACATGAATATAAATTAACACAAAAGGAAGAGCATAGTACAAAAGTAGTAAAGTTTTTACAGTGTTTAAATGAACAACGATCTGCTCAAATTGAACTGTATGCTAAAGCATAATTCATTATTGTATTTATTCTTATTTGTTATTAAATCAGATTATATTATGGTTGTATATTTTTTTATTATTTAACTTTCATTTGACGTTGCAACTTTGTATTATATGATGAAATACTGATAAAGTTTCAATTTAAATAAATAAAAGAAGCAAGTATATTTAATGAGTAAAAAAGGAAAAGGTTACATCACATTTACAAATTGCCATAAAAAAAAATACAAAGTATGGTACTTGACGTTTTGATCATCTTGTCGTGATCTTCTTCAGAAGTGAGCCGTTGAAATACGGCCAGTGTGCTTTTTTTACAACCTACAAAACTAGAGTAAAAAATAAAATGATAGAGACAATAGCAATTAAGAAGAAAAATATATATATTCTGTAGATAACTTTTTAAATAATATGATATTATTTTGTTGATACCAAAGTACCAAAACGAAATGTTTTCAGACATATATATTTATAGGAACTTTCGTAAGTCTTATTAGTTGGAAAATCACCTGTTAAAATTTAAAGGAATAATATGGAAAAACCCTTCTATAATTGCCACTATGGCAAAAACAATACAAATTCCAATACGATTGTTGAAATTCGCTCGAAATCGCATCCTGTATGCAGCACATTATTCACTAGAGTATAGAATTCTATACATGCAAGTGAAATAATTTTAATTTGGATATATTAGGTTGCCTATATTGTGATAACATAAAAATGATTGTCCAAGAAGAAAGGTATCGTAAATGCGTTACAGACAAGAATAAAATTCTAGTTTATACAGGGTGTAAGGAGTTTGAGTGCCAAAATTTTCCCAGCGTATAGAGCAAGTCACTAGGATTAAGAACGTTTACGTGTATTTTTTACATTATTACCTTTGGAATCGTGGTTTATTTTTATTTGAATCTTATTTGATATCAATTAATCATGAAATGTTTGTTGCAAGATTAATTTTAAAACCAATCCGGAAAAGCGTCTTTATTTCCAACATACAAAAAAAAATCAAAAGTATTTCTATATTTATATTAATAATGAACTGAAAAGTGGCGGAATTCACATGCGTCACTAAAAGTTGACATCTGCTCTTCCACTCAACCATTCTATCTAAACCTAAAGCCTAAACCCAAAGAAGTTACATGTGCCAAAAATGGAGTGTACTTCAGGGATAATTTTTGTGCATATCTTCGTTTCTTTAGGACGTTTTGATTTATAATTAGTTATAATTTCGTTAATTCTCTTCTCATGCCCTGGTTTAGCTACGTCTAGATGGCTTTCTATATTACATAATTAGAAACACCTCGTCTGGCACAATATGGATGTCGGCTTTAAAAATGTGTTCACAGACTTTCACTTCAGACGCGAATTTCCCTAATGTTTTTATTGGCGCATTTCCTAATCCTTTTACCAAAATAAAAGCGTTATCAAATTTTGGCGCTCCCATCTGCACCTAACCGTTGGCTTTTAACAAGTTCAGATTACTTCCTAATGACCATTTATAGTCAAGAATATATTATCACGAAGAGGACTGCCATCTCCCTGAACGAAGCATGTTCGCCAATTTTCTTCAATTCGTTTTACATGTTGACAGCATCATATGCAGTATAGCACTATTAACGGTTTTTCCAAATGCTTGCTTTACTTATACGTTTTTACATTCCGTATTTCAGTATACAAAAACTACCCATTAAAAACTGAAAGTTCTATTACATTTGATTGCACAACATAAATGTATTTTGTATACAGGGTGATTGGTGAGAATGGCCTGTTAAAAGTATAAAACGGAATGGAATTTTAAAACAAAATTTTGCAGTTGCACATGGTTCAATATGAACTATCAAGTGAAAATACTTTTGAATAAATATCACTTCCGGTTAACCCGAAGTGGGCATCAACTTCGATTTTTTAAATAGCATGCTATAAATTTAATTACAAGTTCAGCTTCTATGATAAATTTTACACATATTTCATGTATTATACTCTACCTAAATACCATGCCTTCTGAGTTATTCGCAATTAAAGAAAAAAAGTGACAGATACCGATCTTACTTTATAGTGACATTACGTCACATAGGAGTAAAAGAGAAAAATGACATTTTGCATACGCACAGCTGATAGTATCTAATTACACAACATTTGAAATTCTTCTCTGTAACATTATACAGGGTTAGTTGGGTATCTTATCGAGAGTACGCTACCTCAGCAATACATGTACTTATGACAAGAAAAATAAATACTTCGGTGTTAAAATAAATGTATTTTTTCTTCAAACGTCAATAACACTGACATTTCTCGACTGAGTAGTCGGCCGCAAAGTGTCACTCTTCCTACGCTGGCGGTTTACTTTTCACTTTTCCGCCGCCGCCGGAGGAAAAAGTGTTATTATAGCAACATACAAACACATAAATTTCAATATTGACAGTGTCCACTTGACAGTTTTATGATGAGTTACTATAGAAACAGCTCATACGCGAATCATCGGTCTAAACCACAGTCTGACTAAACGCCCAAACATCCTACCAAACCCGCTTATCTTCAATTAAAAATTGATATTTTTGCATAAATTTGCCGACGTTTGAAGAAAATAGCATATTTTATGTGGAGGAAAAGTTACTTTCCATGGCTTGCTCTCGAACGCGCCATGAAAAGTATCACTTTTCCTCCGTATAAAATAATATACTATTAACACGCTATGTTATAAAACTCAATTTTTAATCCGATTAGCTTGCATTAAAATATCAGTTTTAATGAAAGTTGTATAAAAACTCATTTTCATTTCCATACCAACGAATTGAAATGACGTTGAAATACCCGAGGATTTCCCCAAAATATTTTATTTTATCTATGTCAGATATTGAAATATGTATACGTTTGTCCGATATACAGTTTCTTTCTTGTAATATAAAACAAAACATCTCTTGTCACCGTCCTTGTTTTTGCTCTATCGTGAATATGTAAAAAAACCGCAAATAAAGTAATGCGTTCAAACCGGATTACACTAATTATTACTTGGTATATAGTAAGTGGATTTTCCACGAAATCGCAAGATATATATTAATTTTCTTATATACTATTTATTCTTTTAGTATAATAAACTTAGGTAGAATCACAACAATAATTATCCTTTCGATATTATTTTCTGTTTAAAATGTACTTTTGTTTGTGCATAGTGAACAAAACTTTCTATTACTACTTATGGTAAGTACCGATCTTTACTATTTATTTGCAGACCGAATTGTTTTTTGTTTGTTTGTTTTTAATATTGAATGTGTGCGACGCCCACAAAAAATGTTTCGAACGTTTTCGGTAATTTTTGCAAATAATTACTCAGATGAGGAATATAAGAATTGCCATTTCTATAGTCGCAATTGTATAAATTTCTGACATCAAACAGCACATGCAATAATCATAATGAATTTAAATTAAAATAAGATACTTATTTGAATAAATTACATATAAAGAAATGCGTGTTATTGTAAATGATATACATATATACAGGACAACAACTTGTGGGGGCTAAAATTAAATGTATCCATTTGAGTATTGTCTGTGGTATTGTCAACTGTTTGTATGACAGGAATGTCAGTGGTTATGTCAAATACTATAATTTGCACTCTTTCATTAATTGTGTGTATTCCATTAGGATTTTGATGGTTCGGTAAAATGTTTGATATAACCACTGACATAAAAAGTTGACAATAGTAAAATGGATACATTTAGTTTTAACTCCCACCACCCCCTCGTATCAATAGGCTTTCGTAGTTCAAGTTGTTAGCTTGTATGTACAGGTTGACCCGTTTCAACGTGGATCTTAGATATCTGTCATTTAGTTCGAAAAAAGTTATAATGAAAAATTATCACAATTTATATTCTTATAACCTGAAAGTATTTTTAACTATACATAGTGTCTCGAAAGTAGGTAAATCATACTGCTCCGTTATTTTATAACATCATATATATTTTGAATTTTTGAATAATACGTTGAAAAATATTCCCACTTTATATGGCTACCGCTTATCCCTTAAACTTCAAATATAATATCGGACGCCCCTTACCTTTCGTTTTCCCGTAATTATCGGGAATTAGGTTTCAAAAAAATTCCTTACAAAAAAAAAACCTGTTCAAAGTTAGGAACGATGAATATAACTTTGACCGGTCACTTAAAATAGACGTTATATTCGGGATCCTGTAAAGGCTCTGTTTTAAACGACCATCAAATTTGTTTTGATAAATTAATAAAGTAGTTTCCCATTTTCGTTACCACGCCAAAAAACTTTTATTCTTTCCTATTAACGATAACTGTTTCAAACAAACGTCCCATATCTTCTAAACTTTAACACAACAAAAATAAAACAATTGTAATAAAATTGATCTAATAACAATCTTCTAAAAGAACATACATCGAACTAAAATTATTTTGGAATAAATAATATTATATCACAGGGTTTATTTAACTTAAAAATAATAGCGTCTTTAATACTACTGATATATTCTGCTATAGGCCAAATTTTAAAATTTTTATTCCGTGAATTATTACGAATTCGTGTCCCACTTATTTGACCAACATAATATTTTGTTGGTCATTTATAGTTTTTAAGGACACTGTAATCTTCTAAGTAAACTAACACATTTTTTACTAATCTTCATCGCAGAGTTGTAAACAGAATTTCATTTGAAAATAGGTTATCTTATTTAGACCTCGGTAATCCGTATTAAATAAAAGTGTTGTGAATTTGAGTTTTCATTTAATAGTTTTCTTTCCGGTTTTCTTTTTCTGTGTGGATGGATCGCGTTATAAACTTTTTGTCCAACAGTGTAATTACGCAGATGAGGAATATAAGAATTGCCAACTTCTATAATCGCAATTGTATAAATTTCTAGACTTCAAAACAACTACTTGCACGATAATCACCAGTAATGAATTTTAAATTAAAATAAGATACTTTTTTGAATAAATTACATATAAAGAAATATTACGTTGTTTATATTGTTAAATTTCCTTTGATATTTTCCAGCAATCTAGTATACAAGACATACAACTTCGTGGGGACTAAAAGTTTTTAAATGTATCCAAAAATAATATTATTTTCCTGGGCAGTTTTTATTCCGTGAAAAGTTTGTATGACCCCAGGAATGTCCATCTTTGTGGTTTTTTAACGGATGGTTAGGTTGCAGAACCAATCGGTATAAATTGAGTCAAACCATCCGCTTTTACTTCTGTTGTATGTGCTTCCTCCTTCTGTCCATGTGGACCATATGTTTCATTTTGTAACCACATATGGGGGCATATTCCATTATCCGGATAAAGTTTGAATGGTTCGGTCAAATGTTTGATTTAAATATGATATTTTTCCACCTGATCATTCCTGTCATATAAAAAGTTGACAATAGTCGCCATCATGGATACATTTAGTTTTAACTACCCATCATTGTATCTGGCGTATTTCAATAGGACTTTGTAGTTCAAGTTGTTTATAAACTTTGTCGTCCACTTTAGATTGAAGGAATACATTCCTTAAATTGAGAGCCATCAACCTATTTAGAAGGTCGTTGACTGTTGCAAATCTTTACGGCTAAACAGATCCCATTCGCTAACATAATGCAAATCTTCCATTTAATGGGACTCTTTTTAATCAATGTCATATTAAACGTTTTTGCTCATGATTTGCCCTGATTCTATCATATTCAATTTCAACTTTGTTCTTTTGTTTCGTACAAGTGTATTTTCTTTTCGTTTCAAACAAATGGATTTCTTAAATTATCTTTCATATTAACTTTGAAAATGTTATCGAATAAAGTTATAATGAAAAATTATCACAATTTATATTCACAATAACGTCACAATAGATAAATCACTTACCTGTATTTTTGAATAAAACAGAGTTTCTCGAAGAAAGTTTACAAGCATAAATTCATTTTCTGCTCAAAGTTTCTATTTTAAATAGGAAATCTTATATATTTTGGAATTTTTGAAAAATACCGTTTTTTGAAATATATTCCCACTTTATATGAACTACTTTACCCCTATTTCTAATAGTTATGGAGATATTTTACGTTTTTTTAAACTATCCCGAGTCGGTGTTTTTCGTATGCCGCGATAGCTTGATCCTCAAAATACGTATCGAAATGAAATCAAGAATATGTGAACTATATAGACGGGTATAGACAATGACATCACTGACAACAGAAGATGATACTTCCGGTTGTCAGAAATGACTTAACGCATTTCCGGAACTTCGTCTCTAGATAACTTCATTCTTTTTATATGACACCCTATACATTTTGTTAGATCCATAAATTCCTGATTGAGAAGTGTAGCATGATCGGATGGCGTAACTCAAATTCCGAACTCATGACAAAATTTTAATATTTTGTCAAATAAGGGGAGCGATGGAGGGGAACTTTGTTTTGAAGGAATACTTATAACTCCGTTTCTGTTGAGCCGAATTTTGCAAACTTAGTCTCGTTGAAAACAGCATTACTCCTACAATCTGATGCTTTCAAATTCGAATCAATCTAATAAGTGACGTGCGTGATAGAGGGCGTTGTTTAAATTTTTTCGGAAATTTTGTTTTTTATCGAAAATATTAAATAGAAACATATATCTTAGATTACAGATTAAAAATCTAGACTAAATTACCAACAAATCAACCGAAACCGATTATCGCTATCTTTTACCTATCCGGAGATATCTTGAGGAACGTGTGAATGGTAAGCATTTCTTTTATAAGTTTAAATTATTCTACTTTTCCTGAACGGAGTTTGGGAAATTTGGTCTTCTTAGATTTTCCTTGGCCTGTACTTAGTGATTAAACTGTTTAATATTATTTTGTCCATCACCGCTAGAGGGTGTTAAGGAAATCTAAATAGAAGACATGTCGTTAGCAATTCCCAACAATATGTTTTACAATATGATTAGTGTGCTGTGCATTTCTCCAGAAATGTTAGGAATTTTCTGTCTCTTTATTAGCTGGATATAACACACTAGTTTATTTCTTTGGCCATCCAGGAGCCAAAATTTGGCTTGTGGGAATAGGAAATACCTTTCAAAGTATTTCTGAGACAGAAATAGAGACTATAGAAATGATGCGGTACATAACTTCGTTATATATAACAATGTAATCTAGTTGAAACATTGTAGAGATATAGCAGACACATGTTGATTTACTAGCTTTAATAATATTGTACGTTATTTCCTTCCTCACAGAAATCCATCTCTATTCCACAATGAAACGAACCAAAGGAGCCCAGTCGGAGGTCGGCATGCTGTACCAGTACGCCGTGACGGCCCTTCTCGCCGCCGAACTCTCCGAAAATGATCGAGTCGCTGATTACGTCATCTATTCGAGCGAAAACTCGGCCGGCAAATTCGACGACGTCGTCGCCAAAATCAAACTGAAAGACGAGGATGATTGGTACGCATCGCTGATTCAAGTCAAGTACAAGACGACGAAGAAACTGAACGTCAGCGATAACCTGAAGGGTGACCGGATCGAACGTTTCTTATCGGCTTACATCCAGTCCTTCAACGAGATCCTCGACGATCCGGAATTGACGTGCCGTAGGGGTATCCCCGCCAATAACGTACGTTTTGCCATTTTCAGCGATAAGCCGATACAGACGCCGGTGTTCCTCCATCAAGATCGTACGTTCCAATTGCAAGTCCGTCCGTATTACGAGAACAATAATACGGTCAACGATGCCGTGCTTCCCTTCGGTAAAAGATATTGGAAATTCGCCTGTAAAGAACTGGAGAATTCGGATCAACAGGTCTTCTTCGATCGTTGCTGTTTGTTCCTGGAACAGCCCAATTATAATCAATGCAATAAACGGATAGCGAAGCTGTGCTTAATCGCTAGCGCCAAAGAGATTATTAATTACGTGAAGGATTATTTCAATGACGATTATCTTTACAAACGGGGATTGCGTAAGGAGGTGTTCGAAATCGAACTGCAAAGAATCCGCGTGTTCGATGGTATCCCACCCTTAATAGCGTTGGAAGAGCTAGTCGACGATAATTCTTGTATTTCCATTTGGAACAAAATCACTTTAGAGCAGGATATCACGATAGTGCACGGCGTGCAAGCTTTTCGAATCGAACCTCTGTTGTATAGCTGTCTAATTCACAAAATTAATGCTTTATTAAACGTTAATATCGACTTGGAAAAGGGTCACCGCCTCGATAGCGATACAGAACGAAAATTTATGGAGTATTCTGAATCGAAGAGGGTTAGACATTGGATCGAGCCGCCGTACACTTTAGGATCGCTAATCGTGGAATTGTGGAAACACGGCGATTTACCCCTCATTTTGAGGGCACCCTTTACATTAAAGGAGTTCGAAAAGTACGCGCGTCTGAAGAGGAGCTACGTCATAATCGACGATTGGAGCGATAATCTCTCAGAAGAAATCTCCACCTCCAAGTTGGATATATTCCATACCCTAGGCAGCATCGCTAATGTCGAATCGCGGGAGGCAATGCTGAAAAGTACAATCGTCTCGTTGCAAGGCCGCCGACCTGTCGCACTTAAGGATCTACTAATCGACGATATCGGATTGATGTCGACCTTCACTTGCGGGGACATCCTCCGAATGATGCGGAAGAGGATACCGTTCCTGAGGGAGGATTACTTCAAAGGTAGCGATTACCTGGCGTTTATCGTCGAAGATGAGCGATGCCAACAGATCTTGGATCGTATCGAACCATACGCGATCGGGCACAACGTTACGATATCTTATCCGCCCGGTAAGATGGATGAATGTCTTAAGATAATCCAGAGGCGTGCTGATATTTTTAAAAATTATACAATTTATCGTTTGCGGCGCATCGGTGAGAAATTAGCGTTAGTCGAAGGCGATCCGAAGATGTTACGTCATTTATTCGTCGATCAATACGGAGATCTGCTGTACACTTCTATTAATAATATTAATAATAGTAACGACCAATTGGTGTCGATTATTGGGCAACTCACAGCGCCTAACGAGCTGGAATATATACGGAGGAAATTGAGAAGGCCGACGCTTCCTAGATCCTTCATCCATTCCGAACAGACTGGAATCTGTTTCTTATCAGGGGAATTAGATTTTATCGGCCGCGGCTTGGAGTTCACTGACGCTGATGATATTACGCTTGAAACGCTTTCGACGCGGAAGGGAACTTATCTCGTTAGAATCGATGACGATAAGGAGAAACGTCGATATTATTGGCGCGAACTGAGCCAGCTGGGATACCCAATATTCGACGTTTACGTAAATAAAAATGGCGAGATGGTTTTATTAAGGTGTCAACACTGTGCTAATTTAGAATCACTTATTACGTTCGATAGCGGAAAATATCGGGAAGACGATTTTATCGATGATATTCGAGATGACGCGGGGGGAATCTCCATCGTGACCGGTGACGCCGGCATGGGAAAAACGAGTTTCCTCAGGTGGTTGTGTAATAATCTTCAGACGACGCGCTACATCGTCTTCTACGATCTGATAAATTTACAGGTGGATCTGAGAAAAAGCGAAAATCGAAGGATCGATCTTATCGAGTTCGTATTCGAAAACATCCGGAAGAATCTGCGGAATAAATACGTCGACTTCGTGACCGGTTTGTGGGAGAGGAACAGATTGATTTGGGTTCTAGATTCGTTCGATGAAATCAGACTGGCTTGCGAAACACAAGTCTTGGATTTTATCCGTTCGATAGCCGCGTCTGGGGCGCAGACAATTATCGCCACGCGTACTGAGAATTGCAAGATTTTAACGGACGAATTCGACATCCGACTGATGAAAATTGATCCTCTAGAAGAGGACGAGCACTCCGTATATTGGCGATTAAACACGAATGAATTCAGAAAAGTTTCGAGCGAATTATTAACGACCCCCTTATATTTAAACTTTTTGAAGATGATTTCAATAGATCAAGAACGACCTTTAGACAAATTTACCAAGTTTTCCCTTTTCGAGAGAGTCATAAACATGAATATCAGAAGCTGCTTTCGCAGGACCTACCAGGTATTGTACGATTCTGAAGTGGAACGAACCGTGGCGTTATTTGAAAAGCTGGCTTTAGTGGTAATGTTCGGCAGAGAGACGATCGAGCAGGAATTGTCCTGGATCATCGATAACGAGGTGTCCGATATGACCAAATTCGGCATTATCGTCCGTTACAACGAAGACGGAAATCCGATCTTTTACCATCGCAGTTTCGTCGAATTCCTGGTCGCCCAGTGGATGACGAAAGCTTGCAAGACGAACGTGCACAGGAGCGCCGCTAGGTACCTTTACAAACAAGTATACGAGGCGAATCTATTGCACATATTCAACATCGTTTTCGAAGATATTGAACTGCATGAAGCTATCTGTCACAGGTCGATTTCCCTGGTGAGGGAGATCATCGAGGAGTGCGGTTCCAACGTTTCGGATAAATTGGGTAGGAGCGCGCTTCACGCGGCTACGATTGCGTGCGGATACTCGAATAATGTATTAACTTACGAAAAACTGGAATTAATCATGACTTCGATCTCGGACCAAGACGCCGACGACATGGATACACCCGATGTATTCGGAATGAGTTGGTACGAATACTTTCGACCGGAAATTTTCGATTTCGCCTGCGAATTTTATAAGTGGGGCGTGCTCAAGGTATTCTTACGATTTTACCGAAGAAAAGTGGAGAGGGATAATTGCGCCGATCTTATATTTCCAACGAAATACTTGTACTCGTTGTCCATTACCACTATAGAATTACATTCTATCGATATGATGGCGGATCTGGTCTTCTTGCAGAATTTCCCCAACAAAGTGTTTCGGAATTTTTACGGCGCTTGCTTACGCGCAGAGGACGAGCTACGAGATTTGGGTAAGTGTTAGTAAGTAAGTGCAATTTATCTTAGAATTAAACCCAACCTTTCTCCTCTTAGCTTAAACTAACGCGGTAAAATGTGAAGAAAAATCACTCCGTTTTTGTCTGTCTCCGTTTTTAGCTTGTATCAGTTTTGTTTTTCCTTCGGACTTCGGATCTTCCACAGACTTTCAACGAACTCAATGCTCTGGCCAGCTAATTTGATGTTTTTAAGATTGAGTTTCCTTTTCCTCGTGCAGGCTACTAGGGTAGTTTTGATAGGGTTGATGTTAAATCACACCGCCTGGCACTTGTAATATGTTTGTATTTCTTCTAAATTTGATTATTTTACTTTAAATAACACCCATTCATTTCCTTATATTCTGTTCGTATTCATTATACTATCCTCCCGTACATACCCACCTCACTGTACTATGAGCGCACTAAAAATATACTACTTCTCTATATCGATAAGCGATTGTTTTCTATTGTAGAGAAACTGATCGGCCGTTTGTAAAGTGTCATTGATCCTAGACCATTGACCGGTTTTCTGCTAAGTTATAAAACCTTATTACGTATTTTAAATATTTGTTGAACAATGGTACTTTTCTATTACACACTATCTACTTGTAAAGGAAAGTCCTCTTTGGACAATATCCCGGAGGGTACTTTCAAATCCGCCCCTTACGATTATGACTCTTTCATCAACATACCCCTGACGGGATATGCCAATGCTAGTCAGCCCGCGGAGGAGCTCATCCACCGTTAGACTCGACATAAGCGGGGATGCAGCCCCTGGTTGCACTGAATGAAATAGTTTTTTGGCCTAATTCAGTTTTTGCTATTCTAGTGGAGAGTAACTGCGACAGCCATCCGGATGTCGCATTATCGACTCATGTTTTCTAGTGTTCTATTGACCAGATGTTTTGACAGGTTGTGTCAATAAACGCCACACCCTTACGAAAAGCAAGAGCAACCTCTGCTTTCCGAAAGTCACACTGTAGTGCGATATATCTGTCTTCGGGATACTTGGTCCGTTCTTTGTTTTTTTTTTTTTTTGATGAAAGTGATTGACGGTTACTGTCAATTGGACGACTCGTATATCGAAACGGTAATGTTAATTGGCATGCAAGATCTCCGAATTTGTCTTGCTGCGTTTTTATTACATAATAAAAACTCTCTATAATCTCTTAAGTATAAAAATCCTCTTTCTGTTTATAGAATCGGACCGGAAAAATATCCCCACGTGGACCAGAGACGTTCAGTTCGACGGGAACTTAACTCTTTTACACGTAGCTAGCATCTACGGCAGCGTATCGATGATACGTCATCTGATCGGTGTAGGTGCCGACGTGAACGCGATAGACGAATACAGCTGTACCCCTCTCCATTACAGTATCATGCGGTGTTGCCTGTCGAGTTTAGAACGTAATAACCCCAAAGCGGAAACACTACAAGACACGATAAGAAGTAAGCATATAGACTCCGTTAAGCTATTATTGGAGGCGGGCAGCTCAACCTTATTAAACGTACACAACTACACTCTATTGTCGCCACTTTGCCTGGCGGTACTATCAAGGGACGTTCACGTGGTGAGACTATTACTGGAGAGTGGGGCGAACATCTGTCACCATCATGGCCATATGCATACCGCGTTGCATTTCGCCGCCGTGGTCGGCAGCTTGGATATTGTGCAATGTCTGTTGGACCACCAGATACCGCGCCTTCTGAAGAACGAAGACGGCGAGACGGCGGTAGATATAGCGACGAAGCGAAATCACACCGAAATCGTGGACGTCCTACTAGCGGACACCACCGAGGATATACGGACAGACGATAGACGACCCGTATACGTGGGAACATCGATTTTTACGGATCTCGAGACGGCGCCTCTCCGCAACGCCATGTATTCCGGCAACATAGACCTAATCAAGGTGTTATTGAGACGGTCGTACAATGTGAACGTACGAGATACACAGGGCGAAACTCCCCTTTATTGGGCGTTACAGACAGAAAACGTCGACGTTATTGCGCTGTTATTGGATTGGGGAGCGGACGTTAATGTTCGGAATAAATATGGCAGTATGCCACTTCATTTCGCCGCGGTACGGCACGATGTCGGCGTGATTAAGATGATATTAGAAAGAGGTGCCGACATCGATCTCCCCAACAGCCACAAAGAAACGCCTCTTTATATCGCAGTTGCCTGCAGCATCTCCGACGTCGTGAGGTTCTTATTGGAAAGGGGGGCTAAGACCAATGTCCAACACGAAACCGGCTTAACGGCCCTCCATCTAGCCGTATACCGCGGATCGGAAGAGAAGGTCAGACTTCTATTGGAGTACGGAGCAAATACAGAAATTAAAGATTTTAAGGGTTACACACCCCTGCATAGCTCCATTTCGTACGGATACACGGTGATCAGCGAGCTCCTGATACGAAACGGAGCGGACACTACCGGTTCAACGAAAACCGGTCATACACCTTTGTGGATAGCCGTGTCCAAAGGGGATATAGATACCTTGCGATTGCTTTTAGAGGGGGACATAAATTTGGAGTTGAAAAACGTGTACGGCTACACAGTTCTTCAAGTAGCTGCAGCAATTGGAAACGAAGAGATAGTCAGAATATTGTTGGAGAATGGAGCGGATGTAAATGCTCGCTCCAAGGAGGGCAGTTCGATTCTAATGATAGCCGTCGAGTACAACCACGTACATATTCTTAGACTGCTCTTAGAAGCTAACGTGAATCTTGATCGCGCAGGAGAAGCTGCCGCTCTAGAGTTCGTTACATTGACCGGCGACGTTGATACCACCGCGTTATTAATACAGAAAGGCGCTAATGTGAATACCTGCAATGTAAATCTTTATACTCCTCTCCATTTAGCGGTGCAGAAAGGACAATGGCTTATCGTTAAATTACTCCTCGAGCGAGGCGCTCGGGTCAATGCCGCCACCGTTTTTGGCTACACACCTTTACATTACGCCGTCGACTATCACCACAAAGATATCGTGCAATCGTTGATAAATGCTGGAGCGGACGTAAACGCTAAAGCGAAAAACGGCGATACGAGTTTCCTATTGGCCGTTCTCGGGAGAAATATCGATATCGTCAAGTTATTATTGAAAGCGAGCGTTGATATCGATCGTGAAACTTGTATTAAAGCTCTTAAATTAGCTGTATGTTTGGGAAACGTTGGTGTCATTAAACGGTTACTAAGTGAAGACGCCGTCGTAAATATCTATAACGAAAACGATTACGGCGTTCTTCACGCAGCCTCCGTAACAGGACGGGCGGACATTGTCGAATTGTTGCTTGAGAAAACGATTGATGTGAATAGTGCGACCGGGTATGATGTCGCTTCCTTTTTTAGATCGGTAACGGATGGACGAATCGAAATGGTGCAAATACTCAATGAAGGTCCGGATAATGATTCACTAATAGCTCGAGGATATATAGAGTTCGTTAGGCTCCTGATTGAAGAGGGAGCTAACATAAACTTCACATTCCAAGAAGATGAAAGTTGTCTTTTACTTACAATAAACTTTGCGCCCGATGCTGTATTAAAAATAATATCGGATGTGAGAGCGCCAACATCGAACTACGGTAACATTATCGTCAGGTTGGCCGCGCGAAAAGGAAAGACGGATGTGGTTGAATGGTTATTGAACCGGGGAGGAAATATGATTACAGATACGCTGAGTGGTACCACGCTTCTTCATGATTGCGCGTCCGAGAGCAACGTCAACATTATGAGATTATTGTTGGAGAGAGAGACGAACGTGAACGCTCAAGACAATATCGGCAATACGCCCCTACATATCGGCGTCATTGAGGCTAACGTAGACGTGGTAGGATTGTTGCTGGGGGCTAACGCCAACGCTGATATACCGAATTGCAACCGGGAAACGGCGTTAGACTTGGCCATTGGCGGAGTTTACGCGGACGCTGATACATCACTTCAGTTTGAAACGAAGGACGAAAATGTAGAGATTATCCGGTTACTCTTAGACAATATGGTGGAGATTGATATCGACGATGAAAATGTGATACGAATAGTTTATTGGGCTGTAGTGGAGGGGCGTCAGAAAATTATTGAATTACTATTAAACAGATGTGATAATCTAATGTAAGTAAATAAATGTGAGTCTGTGGAATCAATAACGTGTTAAATAAATAGGTACTGAAACTTGCTTATTTATCCGCTATTACTACGAGAGGGCATTAGCACAGGCATTAGTGAAGATAACCAAAAAAGACAGGCAGTTGTTCAGCCATTATTATTGTATGTACTTTTGTGCAGTTTTAGTTGAATGTGTAAAAACCTAATAAAATACTGCATATCTTGCTGTTATAGTTTTTTTATTTTGCAATGAATCAAATAAATTAACTAAGCTATCGACATCTACGTTAGAATACAGAGCGGCTCGCCGGGAAATGAATCGACCGATTGTGCAAAAACTGTAGCCTGGAATGATCTGAAAATTTGACAATAGGGAACAGGACATATGTTGCAATATCAAAATTTGACAATATCATAGTAAATTATAGGCAATAGGTTATCTATTAATTCATAAATTTTATTTCGACGTTGTCGTTTCATAAAATTTTTCACAATTTCAAACGAAAAAATTAACGCGCCATTTTTATGTCACTAATCTAAAACCCGTAAGAATATTTTATTATTAACAACAGTTCGGGGCAGTGTCGTATGTTAGCTACACTGTAACATATGTCAAAATCACAAATCACACAATTAGATATGCAACTCTATAGGAAATCACTAGCTTTTTTTAAGGGGGGTTCATCACAACATAGGTAAGGGGGGTGCTGTGGGTTACGCAACACAATTTGATAGATTGCCATGGATTTATATTTATTGATATATACATATCTATAATTTATGTATAAATATCTATAATTTCTATATCTATAATTTCCTCTCACTCCTCTTGTGATGACATCCATCATTAGAGAGGTTCAATCTCGTTAGTTTTAGACACATCGAAAAAAATGATAATTAGAGTAGGCTATGGGAATGGATGGTTTACTTTTTAATTGTCACTAACTCATTTGTCAAAATAAACATAATGACATTTATTCCTTGACATTTAATTTGAGGTTATAAAGCTTATAAACTAAAGTTACAATAAAATGTCAAGTAATAAATGTCATTATGTGATAGTGGCTAAAGCAACGATCAAAAACATTTACATAGCCTACCCTAATTATGTTTTTTTTTCGATGGCACGTTATATATTAAGTTACGCATCTACTATATGTACATACATATACTTGAACTTCGTTTATATCTGCGCTCGCTTATATCCGCCCTCACTTATATCCTCACTGCAGCCATCATTTATATCCGCTCGGCAATGCCACCACCACCCGATAGTGCACGCATTCACATTAGCCAATCAGCGCGTAGCACGCCTTTCCTTTCCGCTAACGGGATAAGAGTGTGGACCCCTCTTGAGAGGATATACTTAAGTGAATGTTTACGTTTCCCGACCGCCAATATAAGCGAGGTTCCAGTGTACTTTGTTTATAAACATCGCCATTTTGCTGGCTGTATTTTGACGCGCATGCGGACAAGATCATTTTCTAAGTGTCGCTACTGGAAATGCTTATACTGGACATGGCGATAATTTTGTACTTCAAATTATGACAGTTGTCAGTGGCAAACCTAAATTAGAGAAGCTTATAGATAGGGTACATTAGATTATTTATTAACACGTTGTGTTACAACGAGAAAAGTTTATAGTCGAAAGTTGCTTCAGAACTGAGAGAACTGGTCGAAAGTTAGATAATCGAGAATAGGTTTATTTCATCAATAAGTGCCTTCAAAATATCCGCGATGTTGAATAGACATTTGATAGTCACTTCATTTTCTTCGAATTTCATTCTTTGCCATATAGATAGTACTAAATTCAAATATAATAATAGTAATAATAACAATAATAATAATTCATGCCTTAGCATCCCCCAACAGCTTGCGCCAATTACAGGGGGCATCGGCTGGCCATGAGTTATTATTACGCCTGCAGCTGTAGACCGACTTAAGATGTTACCTTTCCGCATTTGCCGTGGAATTTGGAAAACTACAGAAAACCAAATTCAGAAAGGAGCACCGGAGTTCGAACCCGGTACTGCCGTACCACGAGGCAAGTGTACAAGCCACCAGGCCACTAGCCCGACTATAAACCGTGAGAAATACAAGCGAATATGTCTAATAGTGAATGATAAAGAATTATTAAGTGTATTCAAAAATGCAATAACATAAGGGGTGTTCTATTTGAAAAAAGTGACTTTTATCGATGTGAATTTCGTTAAAAGGAACGTTAATTTCGGACGGCCCTGTATACATAGACAAAATTTTGAAGCCACAGGCTAGATGCGCTACATTTCGGCTAGTAACACGTCAAATATCAAGTATTCACCTGCAATGTTTCCAGAAATACAGAATTTTTAACATAACGTTGCAATTGACCGTATATTTGAAAAAAGTTGAATAACTCAAAAACAGCTGATTTTGGGTATCAGGTACCTTAATAAGATTTGATGCAAAATTGGACGGGCTATCTAAAAAACTCGTAAAAAATATACTTTCCTATTTAAATTAAGAAGGTTGACGTGAACCTCCAGTAAACTGGAAGTGATACAGAAGCGTAAATAATTTCGCCAATGAGACTAGATGACGCAATCCCTATCTACAAGTTTGCAGAATTGTAGGATTTCATAAACATCGAAAAATTCTAACGAATTTGTTCCATTAATAAACCTGTATAATTTGAAAAAGGTTCCGGTTCCCCATTCGACTACAATATTTTCAAGATGGCGTCACTTCGGCGTATTCCGGAGGTAGTGACCTCCTAATTTTAAACGGCATACCCCACACAGGGTCTTTCACGAAACCCGTTAGTTTAGAAGGTTTAGAGAAACTACTGTCATCTACAATTTTAAAATTTGCATTTGATATCGAACACACAACGATGTTTGCTGCTATATAAACTGCACTATAAACATTCTTATTTGGCCACTCGGTATATACAATAAGAGCTTTTATGCTGTTGAAATTATTAAAAAAAAGTTTAATTATGAATAATACACCTGCAGAATATACATGCATATATAGGCTGGTCCATTTAAAGTGTAACACTGTAATATCTTCGAAACCATTAGTGTTATGAAGAAAAGTGTTATACTATACAAAAGTTTAATTATATGAAGGGGCTCATTCGGTGGCGCTACTGATGTCACTATAAAGAAAGACACAAAGGTCATAGCAAGGTCAACTTTTTTTTTCAAATAGCATATGGTTTTTTTTAATCAAATTCTAAAAGAGCAATAAGGTCTGAATAGAAAAATAGTAAACCACATATGACCTCAAATTAATATTAAAGAAGTCAGTGCAGCAATGTTTTTCCTTCGTTTGTTAAATGTAAAAGTAGATACATGTTAATAGTAGCTACAAATTGTTTACATAAGGTAAATAGTGAAAGAACGCAGACGACTATCGAATTAGATGTTCAAATTGGCGGCCACCAGCCCCAATGCACTTTTGTATTGTAACTCGTTGACGTAGCTCAAAAATAAAAATGGACCTAAAACGAAACCCTGCGGTACACCAGTTTCCAGTTCAGCTGCTTCAGACACTGTTGGGTGCCCATTAATGTCGATCAGAGATATCATTTGACGCCTATCAGAGAGATGGGACTGTAGAAGATCCAGAGCATTACCAAGAATTCCGTACCGATCAACTTCTCACACAATATTTTATGATTTATAGAGTCAAATGCCTTACTTAAATCAAAATAAATTTCCGCGGCCGAAAATACATAAAATCGGCTTTCGATGACAGGGCTTTCGCCAAATTTAAGTGACCAATTATAACTGGATTAACAATGAACATTTTCACAATCAGTACAAAGGTTATTTTAATAAAGTCAAAAATTTATATTTTTAAATCTATTAATTAAAATGACTTTCTTTGTACTATGATTGTGTTCATTGTTAACCCAGTTATAATATATGGCACGTAAATTTGGATGAAGTAATATTAGGAGATAATTTTCCGATTTTATGTATTCTCCCTATGTCCCACTCGACCGTGAAAACGCTGTATACCTACTGTTTTCATTTTATCATCTATTGCTTTAATTACTGCATTAAGACTACTAAATATTACTTTTTCACACGAAAACTTAGGTAAAAAACCGAATTGAGAACTGGAAAATATAGATCCAGACCGACAGAAATCCAAATAAGAGACGCGAAACTTTGATTTTTTCTAATACTTCCGAGAAGGAAGATAAAACAGATATCGGTCTATAATTATGTATCATAGTTCTAGAACCTTTTTTATGAACTGATACAACTTGCCAACTTACAACTATTAGGAAAACTACCACTATTAAACATGGAATTAATAATGTCAACCAAAGGGACGAGTAAAGACGTACAACAAAGCTTCACAATATTCGTTGGTATACCATCTAATCCTGAAGATTGTTGTACTATTGGGACGGGTTGAAGAGATGGAAGCGTTCAAACGTGAACACCGAACAACCCTCTCCAGGTTATCCCTGGTCAGCGCCCTCGCATGTTATCTGAGTGTTGGAATACTGAGGTCGTCTCTGTGGAATTGATTATTGCTGACAGGCCCACACTCTGTTTTGCGGAACGTTGATCCTCATTTTCTGCGATTTAGCGACCCGCCGGAGCAGGTGTGAGCGCCATAAGTTAAAATGAGTCGTAAAGATCAATATTTTAATCCTCAAACCAAGTGAACTTTTCGAGCATATGAAAAAAGCCAAAACTCATCGCGCCTTTAGAAATCTAAACGTTATCAGGGCAGCATCCTCACTTCGACGGAGATTTGAGAAAAGGGAAAAAAAGCGGACCACTTCACACCTCTCAGGTTTGATTGCTAGCCGTAACTTCCGGACGCATTCGTAAATGTGATCGTTAGATTTTTGCAAACCTCCTTATGACTAGTAGTGCGTCGTTTCAAGATGTAATCAACACGCCGGTATCGTCCGCATAAATTGCGAGTTTTGTACTAGGATAGATGGGGATGTCACTCGTAAGAAGAATAAAAATTTTTGGACGCAGAAGCAAATTCTGGAGCATACCAGCTCGGATCGGTCCGACGGTGGAGATTTCACCAGACTGCTCAATGCAGAATGTTTATGTGAAGTCCAAAAATACGACACCAGTAGAATGTCACGGCTGCAAAGCTCATCGAACCTCCTCCATGGGTCGGAAGAGTTGGACAAGAACTAAAAGTGCCTGGACACAGAAGTGGGTCCTGAGCAATACCATCTCAAATCGGTCTGACGGTGGAGAGTGTAATGTTGTACGTTTGTGCGAAGTCCTAAAATACGGTACCGGTAGAATGTCGCGATTCCAAAGCACCTCGCAAAGCATGAGTCGGAAGAGTTGGAAATCTCCGATAAGTCCTCTCGAAACCTGAACTGTTCGCCTGACAAAAAATTACCATCATGGATAATATCTGGATAGAATGACGAATTCAGTGACCTTAGAAAGGTTCAAGAGGAGACTTGCCGGGCTCTTGTAACTCTCAGAGACTAGATAAACCTTACCGCGTTCTGGAAAACGCAAAAAACGTCTAGGATGCTAAACAGAGTATCGATGACATTACTTGGTACTCGCTTAAGGGTAGTATTAGCAATCTCGTTGACACTCGAAGTTTTTCAGAGGCTGACGGTCGTAATCACCTCATCACGGCCGACAGGATCGCTCTTTATCGGAGGCAAATTTTTCAAGGAAAAGGTTAACCTCCCATTATAAAGTATGGTAGCAAACACCATCGTTTTGTCGTCTATCGAATAGATGGTCTGGTTTGGACCTTATTCGCCGATAGCCATGTGGTTTCGGCTATCTGGTGTATTTTCCTTTCCTGCATTATTAAGTAGTACAACTCGTTATCTACGATTCTCTTCTTGCTAGATACCTACATACGTTTCTATTGATTAGATAGATCATGAGTTTCAAGAAACTATACCTCTCTTTTATTACGCTAGACTTTATTAAATCAATGAATAAATTTGAATAATGTCGATTCTATTAAAGATAAGCAATAACGACTGGTGAACTCAATCCGTACTTAAGATGAAGATATTTTATTGGTTCTTGTGTGTTTTGCTATTACAAGGTTAGTAAAATTTAACTGGCTCGATATCAAAGACGTAATTAATATTAATAATTCTGAAGTATTTGTGTAAAGTAAAAAAAAGAGATACTTCAAAATTATGTTGCAGGATTTATAGAAATCAACTCCAATGCTGCTCCCCCAGTTATTGTTGGCAATTTGCCGGTTAACGTAACACCGTTAGCTTATGTAATAATGTATTATACTATGTCTAAAATAAAAGAATTTATTTAAATCGTACTTGTTGTTTGTTCACATCATCAAACTGTACAGCCGGGAATTCTTCCAGCCTTTAACATATTTATTATAAACTAGCTGGCCCAGCAGACTTTGTCACAACGTAACGTAAACATAAACGTCATCTATCATAAAAATGGCGTCGTAAAATCATAACATACAAAATAAATTTTCTTAATAATTAATAGTTCTTAATAGTAACTAATAACGGCTTTCTCTTTTCTATAAAGTGTGTTTCAGAATAATATGGTGATCCTTAAGGGTGTCAATCCATACGTTATTTTAAGAAGAAAAGTTCAAATAAACATATGTCCTAAACGTCTTAATGTTTGAGGTACAGGGTATTTAAGTTTTGAGAAAAAATCGTTATTTTATCATAACTTTAATATCTTTCTAGATATTTTAATAAAATTTGGCATATGCCTTCTAAGCAACAACAGCTATTTTTTGATATAGAAATTTTTTATTCAGTGGCGTCCGTACAGGATGTGGACTAGATATTTTTAGATAAATATTATGTACGCCACTGCTTTTTCTTAAAATAAAAATTATTTTGAAAATCTCCATTTATTTTAAGCTAAATCTTGATTTCCTGTTTTTTTTTCGTCCGACGAACGGTTTCCGATCAAAAAATAAAGATCATTAAATGGGCATAATTATTGCTAAGTAGGTACCTATCATCATTTTGGAAAAGGAGGCTATGAACTTTTTTGTCAAGGAAGCAATTGCAATGACGAAATAATTGGATAATGGCAAACAGTTTTGACAGATAGTTATTTAAGTACACGAAAATTGCACTTAAATTAAATTTTAAAATCGTAATACCTTTAAAACGTATAAGTATCATGGTAAATTTCACAAATGCTGAGTTTGCTGATATGCATTACCTACTTGTACGGGCTTGCTGACGGCAATGTATGTGAAGCCAGACGATTATACCAGGAGTGGTATCCAAATAGAATAGTTCCGGATGCCCGAACGATCCCGAACCCACAGAAAGTTATGTGAAACGGGATCTTCTCAACCGAAAAACTACCTAAAAGGGGCAGACCATACCGCACGAACACCGAAAACCGAAGAAGCTGTTTTAAATTTAGTGGAACAAAACCCTGAGATGAGTACCAGACAAATTGGAAATATTTTAAATATTACTCATATCCTAGTCTGAAGAATTCTTCATGATGTTTTGTTATATCCCTATCATATTCAACGGTTCCAGGCCCTACTTCCTCCGGATTTTCCATTACGTATAAATTTCTACCAATGGTTTCTTCTAATGGTTACCGAAAATCCTGAATTTGACGCCAAAATTTTATTCACGGACGAAGCTAATTTTTTCCAGGAACGCAATAAGAAATTTTCATAACAATCATTTTTGGGCTGAAGAAAACCCACATGCCGTCACAGAATCCCGCCAGCAAAACCAATTTTCGGTAAATGTTTGGGCTGGAATTGTTGGTGATTATTTCTTTGGGCCTTATTTTCTACCAGGCAGATTGAACGGAAACGTTTATCGTCAGTTTCTTGAACAGAGTTTACCAAATTTGCTAGACGACGTTCCTATTTTAATCCGTCATCGTATGTGGTTTATGCACGATGGTGCACCTGCACATTTCAGTCTCCAGGCGCGGGAGTTTTCAAATCAATTTTATAGAAATCGCTGGATAGGGCGGGGAGGAACACAGTCGCGGCCACTTAGATCCCCAGATCTAAACATTCTAGATTTTTTCCTGTGGGGACACCTTAAGACTTTGGTTTATTGCAGCACCCCAATAGACACTGAAGAGGAGTTGAGAAATCGCATAATACTTTGTTGTGATACTATCAGGAATACCCCAGGAATTTTTCAAAGAGTACAAGACTCGATGGGGAAAAGAGCTGAAGCATGCATACTTGTAGGTGGTGGCCACTTTCAACAGCAAATCTAAATTATAAAAAATGTCTAGGAAGATATTAAAGTTAAGATTAAAAAAATAAAATTTTTTTCTCAAAACTTGAATACCCTGTAGCTCAAAATTTAAGTAACATAGGTTTATTTGAACTTAGGATTGACACCCTTAAGGATCAGCATCTTATTCTGAAACACCCTGTATATATAGATGTTTAAATTATACTCATTTAACGGGTCGATGGCCGCAGTGGTTAGGCGGCTGACTATCGTTGTTAGAGGACGATAGATGCCGGGGTTCAATTCTCTGGAGGAACGGTGACATTTTTTCAGAGAGTTTAATCACGGATCCACTTGCCATTCGCTGTTGGGAGCAAAGTGATTAACAGCAGTTTGTATCAAAATAATCCACTAAAAGCGGCATCATAAAAGGCGATATGATGCTGTCACAAAGCCATTTTAAACACAACTTACACACACCAAACTACACCGCAAGAGTTGATAACCAGACAAGTAATACAGCTTACGGAGTCATTGCAACTAAGCACCCACCATACATTAAAAAAAAAGTAAACAACAACTTTTAAAACAAACTGAATCATTTATTTATTAATCAACCTGAAAATAAAAGTGATTTTTAATGTTAGAATTAGCATAAAAACTTAAACAGTTATCGTAAAACTAACAACATGTAAGATTTTGATAATGTAACATATCTGATATATCGTTGAATCGATCGTATAACTTGAAAGGAGATATTTGAGGAGCAGACTTGCAAACTGCATTTTGTCCACTTTTTTTCGAAAATGAGATGTGGGTGGCGTTACAGTAACAGTAACAATAGCCATCATCTTAGCTGATCCTAAACGTTCAAAACGAATTCTGTCCTGTCAAAATATAATGCACAAGTAACCCTGGACATACAAACTGCAGTTTGTCCAACTCCGATAGACAAGCAAAATGGATTTTGTCCATAGCAGGTGGACATACCGCGGTTTATTATGCAGTGCAAGCATGCAGCGTTGTTCGTTGAGAAGTTAATGATTGTTTTGATCGTGTGGTTTAAAAATACGCAATAATGGAAGCTCCACAAGGGAAACATGTTGTCGGTAACAGCGAAAGAGGTAGTAGAAAACGTAAAAAAAAAATACTACAGCGAGGGAACGAAAGAAGGAAAATGTGTGTTTTAGGTTATATTTTACGACGAGACTTTTATGATAAGCCCAACAAGGTTGTCCAGGACAACAAACTGGCCAGCTGTTTGTCCATAGTGAATCCCGTACGTAAGCGAAGCCGTAAACCTGATGGAAACTCTCACGCATTTGCTGCAAAATATACCGTATGTCTGTAATGTTTTACCTAAACTACAGCATTTCCAATGGCTATGTTGTTCTA